>JAKOGI010000074.1:600000-1100000 GCA_029747015.1 Carnegiea gigantea
GCACTTTTTACTTGGGGCTCCAATTATGCCCATAAATCCCGACAAGTGGAAAGAGAGGCCCTAAAAATGATGGATGCACGTGCACTCAACTCACATTCAAAGAGAATGCAAAGTTAGCTAAGAATGCAAATTAAATTCTAACTCTAGTTTTAAGTGAATCCAAAAGCAATGTAAAGGATTGGCTGAATCTGAACCTATTCTCAGATATGAATATCACCACCAAGAACAAGCTTAGGGTCCTTAACCTTGATTAAGATATAGAAACATCACCTAAACAAGAGCTAAGACTCACATGATCACCATCTAACTCGGCCTCAGCTAGGATACACGAGTAAAGGATTTTAGTTTCGGTTTAAGCAGTAATGCTCAATTTTTCATTCAATGCTCAATGTCTGTGTACAAGGTAAGCTCGTTATTGTCCTTATACAAGCATTCACTGGTTGCCTGGGAAGGATTAGAGGTTTTGTCATAGTTACGAACCCTCTAACTAAACTTAAAACTAGCTTGAATGAAACTTATGTACAAAGCATGCTGGACTAGCTAATTACAACTATGACTCTACACAAATGAAGAACCTTTCCAAAATTGAGAACCAACTTTAACTCTAATTCTATTTTCAATTGGGGCTCTAATCATAGCAACAAAGGCAAATTAAATTCCTTGAAATGAGTGAAAAAAAACGAAAGGTGTGCTATAAATCAATAACCTCATTAAACTTAAGCACTTTCTTTAATTCGAGTTTTCTCCAACTACCCCAACAAAATGCTTTGGAAAATGGAATGAGTCCAAAAATAAAAACAGAAGGTGTGGCTATAAATCAAGAACATTACTAGACTTAAGAACTTTCCGTGAATCTAGTTTGCTCCAACTACACCCACAATGTGCTCCTAAAAAGGGAACACAAATGTGCCAAAATGAGTGCGAAGAATGAAAGGTGTAACTACAAATGAAGAACCTCACCAAACTTGAGAGGTTTACATTTCATTCGGGGCCGTAACACACTCACAAAGATCTCCCAAGTAGAGGATACAAATGCACTAAAAAAAGTGCAAAGGAATGAAAGCGAGGCGATAAATCAAGAACCTAGCCAAACACACAAACTTGCTTAAACGGTTGTTCACTTTTCAATTATAGCACAAACGACCCCTGCAAAGAGCTGGCATAAAGGGAAAACAAATGCCTTAAAATAAGTGCAAAAGAATAAATATTGTGGTCACAAATTGAGGATGTAGCCAAATTTACGGACTTACTTTTAACTCGAGCACTGTTTTCATTTTGGGTGCTAATTGCAATTGTGAAGAGCTACAAATAAGAGTTAAAAAAACAATAGAAAAGGAGTGGGAAGAATGACTGAGGTCGCTACAAATCAAGAATCTGGTTAAACATAATAACTAACTTTAACCCTGATCTATTTTGATTTGCTGCTTCAATTACACCCACAAGGGGCTGCATACCAAGAGGAAGTGAATACCCAAAAAAGAGTGCAAAAAGAATGAATGGCGTCTCCATAAATAAATAAATGTACAAAACTGTGAACTAGCTTTAGCTCTAGCTTTCTTTCATTTTGGGCTCCAATCTCGCCAACAAAGAACCCCCATAAAGAGAAAATAGTTGCCTGAAATGAGTGCAAAAGAACGAAAGTTGTGGATGCAAACCAAGGACCTATCCTAACTCAAGAAGTTACTTTAACTATAGTTTTCTTTTCATTTGGAGCCCCAGCACACACAAGAGCTCCCAAAAATAGAATATATACCCACTAAAATGAGTGCAAAATAATGATAGTATGGCAATATATCACGAATGTGCCCAACATAAGAACATAAAATTAACTCTTGTCCACTTTTCTTATGGGGTGTCGATAAACCCCACAAAGAGCCGACACCAACAAAAAAAAAATGCCTTAAAAAATGAGTGCAAAAGGATAAATGTTGCGGTTACAAACTAAGGATGAAGCCAAATTCAGGAGCTTTGTTTAGCTCAATTTCTGTTTTCATTTAGCGTACTAATCACACCCATAAGGATCTCCCAACAAGAGGAAACAAATTCTTTAAAAGACGCGGAAAAGAATGAATGGTGTCGCTACAAATCAAAAATTTTGCGAAAACATAAGAACTAACTTTAACCATTGTACTATTTCCATGCGGAGGTCCAATTACACCCACAAATAGCTCCCATCAGGAGGAACTAATTGCCCAAAAATTAGTGCAAAACGAGTAAATGGCGTCTCCCCAAATCAAGAATCTTACCCAAATTGGGAACTAACTTTAACTCTAGTTTTCTTTCATTTGGTGGCTTAGTCACAGTCACTAATATCTCCCACAAAAAGAAAATAATTTTCCCAAATGAGTGCATAGGAATGAAAGATGTGGCTATAAATCAAGGACCTCGCCAAACTCAAGAACTTACTTTAACTCTAGTTTTCTATTTCATTTGGGGCTCCACTTGCACCCCTGAAGAAGCTCCCAAAAAAGACAATACAAATGACCTAAAATAAATAAGTGCAAAAGAATGAAAGTGTGGCTATAAATCAAAAACCTAGGAAAACTTAAGTGCTTACTTTAACTCTTCTTCACTTTTCATTTGGGGCTCCAATTACACCCACAAATCCAACCAAGTGGAAAGAGAGGCCCTAAAATTAATGGATGCACATAGACTCATCTCATACTCAAAGAGAATGCAAAGTTAACTAAGAATGCAAATTGAATTCTTGCACTAGTTTTAAGAGAACCCAAAAGCAATGTAAAGGATAGGTTGAATCTAAACATATTCTCAGATACAAATATCACCACCAAGAACAAGCTTAGGCCCCTTAACCTTGATTAGAATATAGAAACACCACCTAAACAATAGTTAAGGCTCATACGATCATCACCTAACTCGGCCTAGTCTAGGAGAAGCAAGTAAAGGATTTCAGGTTTGGTTTAAGGAGCAATGCTCAATTTTTCATTCAATACTCACTGTGTTCCTAAAAAGTGAGCTCCTTGTTGTCCTTATACGAACATTCCCCTGCTGCCTAGGACAGATTAGAGGCTTGTCATGACAAAGAAACCCCTAACTCAACTAAAAACTGGCTTAAATGAAACTTAAGTGCAAAGGATGCTTAACAAAGCTAATTACAACGAATGAGTCTCCATAAATAAAGAATCTTACCAAAATTGAGAACCAAATTTAACTCTAGTTTTATTTTCAATTGGGGCTCCAATTACACCAACAAAGACAAATTAAATGCCTTAAAATGAGTGCCAAAAAAAATGAAAGGTATGGTCACAAATCAAGAACCTCACTAAACTTAAGAACTTTCTTTGACTTGAGTTTTCTCCAACTACACCAACAAAGCGCTCTGAAAAATGGAATGAGTCCCAAAAAAAAAACGAAAGGTGTGACTATAAATCAAGAACATTCCTAAACCTAAGAACTTTCTTTAACTCTAGTTTTCTCCAACTACACTCACAATGTAAGCTCCTAAAAAGGCAATACAAATGCACTAAAATGAGAGCAAATAATGAAAGGGGTAAATAAAAACAAGAACCTCGCCAAACTTAAGAGCTTCAATTCTAGTTTACATTTCATTTGGGGCCCCAATTGCACTCACAAAGATCTCCCAAGTAGAGAATACAAATGCATTAAAATGAGAGCAAAAGAATGAAAGTGAGGCGATAAATCCAGAACCTAGCCAAAGTTAAGAACTTGATTTAAATGCTTGTTCACTTTTTAATTAGGGCGTAAATGACCCCTTCAAAGAGCTATTGTTAAGGGAAAACAAATGCCCTAAAACAAGTGCAAAAGAATAAATGTTGTGGTCACAAATCGGGGACATAGCCAAATTTACGAACTTAATTTTGACTCAAGCTCTATTTTTATTTTGGTACTAATTTCACTTGTGATGCCAATGAGAGGAAAAAATGACCGAAAAGGAGTGTAAAGAATGAATGGAGTCGCTACAAATCAAGAATCTAGTTAAGTATAAGAAATAACTTTAACCCTTATCTGTTTTCATTTGTTGCTATAATTACACCCTTCAAGAGTTGCAAACCAAGAGGAAGTGAATAACTAAAAAAGAGTGAAAAAAGAATGAATGGTGTCTCCACAAATAAATAAGCTTACCAAACTAGGAACTAACTTCAACTCTAGTTTTCTTTGATTTTGGGCTCTAATAACACCAACAAAGAAGTCCCAGATAGAGAAAATAGTTGCCCTATATGAGTGAAAAAGAATGAACGCTGTGGTTGCAAATCAAGGACATCGCCTACCTTAAGAACTTACTTTAGTTATAATTTTATTTTCATTTGGAGCCTCACTTGCACTCACAAAGAGCTCTCAAAAAGAGAATACAAATGCCCTAAAATAAGTGCAAAAGATTGATAGTGTGGTGATAAATCATGAATATGCCCAAACACAAGAACATACATTAACTCTTGTGAAGTTTTAATTTTGGGTGTCAATAACCCCTACAAAGAGCTGCCACCAATAAAAAAACAAATGCCTTGACGTGAGTGTAAAAGGATAAATGTTGTGGTTACAAATTGAGGATGAAGACAAATTTAGGAGCTTACTTTAGCTCAAGTTTTGTTTTCATTCAGTGTACTAGTATCACCTGTAAGGATCTCCCAACAAGAGGAAACAAATGCTTTGAAAGGCATGGAAAAGAATGAATGGTGTGGCTACAAATCAAGAATCTCACGAAAACATAAGAACTAACTTTAATCATTGTACTATTTTCATGTGGAGGCCTAATTACACCCAAAAACAGTGGCAATGAAGAGGAACTAATTGCCTAAAAATTAGTACGCCTCCATAAATCAAGAATCTTACCAAAATTGGGAACTAACTTTAACTCTAATTTTCTTTTGTTTGATGCTTTACTTACATCCACTAATAGTTCCTACAAAAAGAAAATATTGCCCCAAACGAGCGCGTATGAATGAGAGATGTGGCTATAAATCAAGGACCCCACCAGACTCAAGAACTTACTTTAATTCTAGTTTTCTATTTCATTTGGGGCTCCACTTGCACCAGTGATGAAATTCCCAAGAAAGAGAATACAAATGACCTAAAATAAATAAGTGCAAAACAATGAAAGTGTGGCTATAAATTTAAAACCGAGAAAAACTTAAGTACTTAATTTGACTCTAGTTCATTTTTCATTTGTGGCTCCAATTACACCCGCAAATCCTCCCAAGTGGAAAGAGAGGCCCTAAAATTGATGGATGCATGTACACTCAACTCACATTCAAAGAGAATGCAAAGTTAGTTCAGAATGAAAACTAAATTCTGGCTCTAGTTTTAAGTGAATCAAAAAGTAATGTAAAGGATAGTGATGGAGACCCATCTACTGAAACTAGCTCAAGCTAGAAAGTCCAAGCAATGGTTCTCAAAGTTATGCAACAAGGTCTAGATCAAAGTATTCTGCCTAGCTTATTTAATTAGTGCAAGGTATGCTATTTAGTCCAGCAGACAGTCAATCCTTTCAGGGAGTAACTTTCCTCATTTACTAGCTTAATTATTAGCTAATAAATGATACAAGTTGCCCCACCTTTTGCTTTGGGTCATTTAGCCTTTTCAATCCAAACAACCTGCACTGCCCATATTTCAGTCCAACACAGTAGTAGTTTGGGGGAGTTAAAGGTGATTCATTTTTATAGCAAGGTTTTAACACGTATGGGGGTATGAAAAGGTGTCTAAAATATTATCACATAAGGCCCTAAAGTAGCTCGTTTGAATCAATTAGCATCTGTTATTAACCAGCACAAAAGTCCAAGAAATTCCCTTTGATCCAATGGGTAACTAGCTGCTACACTTGTTGATCAGCAGAGCTAATCACCCCATCAACAGCTGATTTTTGCTCCCAAAAGCCATCATTACCATTATCTTCATCCTCCAAGGCAGTGACACCTCAATAATAGAGATTAGTAACCAGAATAGGTGCCAAGGGTCAAGGAAGAGCTACTATTTTAGGTTGTTTATAGTTTAAATTTCTTTACTATTTTTAGTTTGCTCTTGTTTGCTGATTTAGCTATTAGGAGAGGGTGTAAGGTTAAGTATAAAAGCCTCACTTTCAATTGTAACATTTAGTTGTTAAATGAATTAAGTCGAGCTTAGCTCCTTACCTGTCAAACTCTCTCTGGCTATCCTGTAAATTGGCCATTGCAGTTCTAGTGAGTCTTAATGAGTGATCTTTTGGGAGGTAAAACCATGGGAATCTCCTCAGTGAACAAATGATAGAAGTTTTGTGCGAGTGCTTTGGCTATAGGGTGAGAGGGTAAGGGGTTTCTAGTTCATCTTGGATACTTAATATCCACTCTTTAAAGGCATTAAACTCATGACAAGAGCCCTTTAGTAATGGCTAACCGAAGGTAAAGAGCAAATTAGATTGATGGGGTTTCTTTTGAGGCTTATCTTTATGGAACTGAGATCGGGACAAAGGGGCTAAGGTAATCTTCTTTCCCTCCTTAGTAAAAGAGTATGTATTCAAGAATCCATTATGTGTTACCTTTTGGTCATATAACCATGGTCTTCCCAGCAAGATATGACATGAATCCATGGGAACAACATCACACCAAAGTTTATCTTGATAGTTCTTTCCAATAGAGAAAGAAATAAGGCACCGAGAGTTCACTTGGATGCCCTCGCTTTGATTCAACCAAAAAAACGAGGCACCGAGAGTTCACTTAGATGCCCTCGCTTTGATTCAACCATTAAGCCTAGTTTCTCAATCATGATAAAAGAAACTACATTAGCACAACTCCCTCTATCAATGATAACAGAAGACACTTCCCCTCGAACCATGCAACGGGAATGGAAGACGTTCTCCCTTTGCTCATCTTTAGCTCCATTCTGGACACTCAAAACTCTTCTCAAAACCAACATTTCTCCTTCATCAACCTCCTCCACTACCTCTTTCCTCAAGATCATCCTCCAAGTCTTCCTCTTTTTTCTCCTCACCAAATACCTCCTCCAGGGCTGCCCATTCAGCTAGTGTGATCACCTTTGGGTTAGGATAGTCCGAGGCAATGAGCCCAAGACCTTGGCATTTAAAGCATCTTTTATTGCTCACGGGGATATGATTAAGTTTATTTTGAGGGGTTGGCTCTTTTTTGGAGCTTGGGTTCTTTATAGAAAGGAAGGCGATGGATTTATGGGCTTAGAAAAGGGATTGGAGCTTGCCTTGTCAAAGGGTCAGTTCCTAGAAAACGCTCTGCGTACTGAGGTTTAGGGGGCTATTTTGCCTTCTTCTATTGCTCAACTTTGTGAGCAAGCACACAGACTTCATCAAAAGTAGTGTAAGTTTACAAATCAACTACGTTAGCATACCTAGGATCAAGGCCTCTTAAGTACCTATTGCTCTTCGGGTTCTTGGAGGTCACATTTAGTGACAAGCATTTCAAACTCACGAGGGTATGGGGTTTCTAGTTCATGTTAGATACTTAATATCCACTCTTTAAAGGCCTTGAACTCATGATAACAGCCCTTTAGTAATGGCTTACTGAAGGTAAGGAGCAAATCAGATTGATGGGGTTTCTTTTGAGGCTTATCTTTGTAGAGCTGAGATAGGGATAAAAGGGCTAAGGTAATCTTCTTTCCCTCCTTAGCAAAGGAGTATGTATTCAAGAATCCATTATGTGTTACCTTTCAGTCATATAAACATGGTCTTCCCAGCAAGATATGACATGAATCCATAGGAGTAACATCACACCAAAGTTTATTTTGGTAGTTCTTTCCAATGGAGAAAGAAATGAGGCATCGAGTGTTCACTTGGATGCCCTCCTTTGATTCAACCAAAGAAATAAGGTACCGAGAGTTCACTTAGATGCCCTTGCTTTCATTCAACCATTAAATGTTGTACAGGTATGGATGACTTATGGTTTGCAAGCCTAGTTTCTCAATGATGCTAAGAGAAACTACATTAGCCCAACTCTCCCTATCAATGATAACAGAAGACACCTTCCCTTGAACCGTGCAACATGAACGGAAGACGTTCCTCCTTTGCTCATCTTTACCTCCCTTCTGATCACTCAAAACCAACATTTCTCCTTCATTAGCCTCCTCTACTACCTCTTGAGTTTCCTCAAGATCATCGTTAAAGTCTTTCTCTTTTTTCTCCTCCTCAAATACCTCCACCATGGCTGCCCATTTAGCTAGTGTGATCACCTTTTGGTTAGGATAGTCTGAGGCAATGTGCCCACGACCTTGGCATTTAAAGCATCTGCTATTGCTCATAAGGGTAGGATTGGGTTTATTTTGAGGGGGTCAGCTCTTTTGTGGAGCTTGGGTTCTTTATGGAAAGGAAGGTGATGGATTTATGGGCTTAGGAATGGGATTGGAGCTCCCTTTGTCAAAGACTCAATTCTGAGAAAAGGCTTTGTGCACTGAGGTTTAAGGGGCTGTTTTGCCTTCTTCTGTTGCTCAACTTTGTGAGCAAGCACACAGAGTTTATCAAAAGTAGTGTAAGCAAACGAATCAACTAAATTAGCATACCCAGGATTAAGGTCTCCTAAGTACCTAACTATAGTTTGCTCTTCGGGTTCTTGGAGGTCACATTTAGTGACAAACGTTTCACACTCACGAGTGTATTCCTCCACATTTAGGTTACCTTGCGCCAAATTAAGGAGTTGAGAATAGTAATCTTGGACATAGGTTGGGGTAGAATTTGAGCCCTGAGCGTGACCTTCATCTTCTCCCATGTTCTAATCTTTGCTTTTCTATCTCAAACTCTCTTGGCACATAGATTGGTCCACCAAAGGGAAGCATCATTTTTGAGTCTTAAAGCCACCAACTTCATCTTCTTGTCTTCTGAAACATCCTTGCACTCAAAAACATGCTTAACTATATTCATCCAATCTATGAATTCTTCTGGATCAAGCTTGCCTTCAAGCTCGGGAATCTTAACTCTAAGGTCATTAGAGGTTGCTTGTAACCTTGGTTCTGGTCTTGCCATTCTTAAGGGTTCATCTTCACTAGATGATTCCAAAGAGTCACTAGCTACTCATTCTTGTGTTCTAAGGTTAGATTGGTGAGCTTCCTCGTGCATCTTTTGCTTCCTTTTCAAGAATGCACCAAGCTATTTTCTCAAGTACTCGTTTTGAGCCTTGAGCTCTTGATCACGTTGAGTGTCCTCATTGATTTTCATCATCAATATCTCATTTTGAGCTGAGAGGGATTAATAATTCTTCATGACTGCCTCGAACTTTTTATCCAAACTCATACTTGAACTCATCTTTGTAACCGGGTATACATTCGGGCTGAAACGAGATTTGTGTTTGGATTTGATGTGGGAATCTACCTGGAAGTGTGGGGAGAGTATACTAGGCCAAGGAGAAACTTAGCTTCGAAACCAAATATGATGTATACATGGAAGGAATACAACTAACACTCAATTCTGATTTCAAATGTAAGAAAGCAAGCTAAAATCGTAAGTGAGTCTAAGGAGAATCCGAGAGTGAGAGAGGGATAACTATAAACAAAACTGTTACTCGGATACAGATATCACCACCATGCTTGAGTTTAGGACTTTTAAGCTTAATTAGGATACAGACATCACCACCTAATCAATGTTTAAAACTCACTTGATCACCACTCTAATCGGCTTAGTTAGAGATAAGCAAGTTAAGCATTCAGTTTAAGTAAGGAGCAATGCTCTCTTTCTTTCTTTCAAAATGTCAAAACTGATTACAAAAGTGAAGTGCACAACCCCTTATAACCTAGCATGCAAGCACACAAGCCGCTTAAGTGTTGGGGGTGAGGTTTCTTCAAGATTAGGAAACCTCCTAATCTTACTTAGTTCACGGTTTAAGCTAACCTGTGAGATACTAAACTAATTCCTAGCTTAATCCTTGATAATTATAGCCATTGAATCAATTTAATCATGAGGATTAAAGCTAAGTTAGATACCAATGAAGCAATTAAGCAAAAAGGCTGCTGGTCATATGTGAGAGAATAGGAGAAAGCTGCTGGCCAATGAGCTTGTTTCTGCCTTCTTCTCCTCGATTCTCATTGGTTCTTTACTTAGGTGCTTCATGATTGACGGAGTCCCCTCAAGCTAAGATGTTAAAGAAGGTCTAACAAGTCTAGCAAGGTCTAATTCAAGCTCCAAAGTCCAAGCCATGACTCATATTTTGCTACAGGGATAAGGAGAAGGTCCTCAATTCCATGACCAGAATGTACCCGGTTTTATTCGCATGATTTCTTAAGCTACATTGTGGCTTAAGTACAATATTTTTGCATTTTTGGGTTCCCTTGGACGTTATCCTTCATGTTTAAGCAATTAAAGTCAATCATGCTCAGTTGAAGTGAAAGAACTAAGCCATTTTGTCAAACCTCCCAGTTTAGGTCCGAAACAACACATTAAAATGTTTAGATGGAGTTCCCCTACTTAAATAGGTCATAACCTTGATTTGTTTACTTAGGAGGTTGGTACACATCCTAGGGTTTCCCCCCATTACTTGAAAACAAAATCATGTTTAGTTCTAATTGGTTTAAAAGAGGGCACAAAACTGGGCAAAAAATAGCTCTTTGAACCTGGTTAAAGCTTATATGTGTTTTCCCTCTTTAGAGGGTTTGCTCAGCTACTTGTGTGCTTGTTTACTTCCAATCATGGTTTAAGGTTGCAAGAGACATTGTCATTTGCTGCCAACAAGCCTTGGAGAGAGCTAGCTAATGGGAGACTAAAGGAAGATTTGGCATCTTGCATTCTGATTGGCCAGTCGAAAAGAAGCTTCACTTTACGGCTGCTTTTCTCCCCTTTTCTCTAGTTTTCTGATATATTTAAGCTAATTAAGTGTATTAATGTTAAGCATAGTCATTTGTATAGCTTTCCTAAGCTTACAAAATGTAATTAGCTTAAGTTGATCAAGCTTTGTAACTAGCCTAGCTCTACGTGTGCATTGAGTAAGCTTAAGAGCTTTCCTCCCTTAGAAGGAAATCTCCTAAACAACCAAGCAACTCTAGGCCATGTGTTTAAGGCCTTGGAAGGGCTCATTTTGTAACCCAACTTTTAATAATACACTTGAAAGAGAATTGAGAGCATTTGCATGTTTCATTCTCAAACACTTCACTTGCTTATCTCTAACTAGGCTGGTTAGAGTGGTAATCAAGTAAGTCTTAAGCCTTGATTAGGTGGTGACATCTGTATCCTAATTGAGCTTAAGGGCCCTAAACTCAAGCTTAGTGTAATATTTGTATCTAAGTAAGAGTTAAGATCTCGTATCTCCCTTTGCATTCACGGATTCTCCTTAGACTCACGTTTGATTTCAGTTTTCTATCTGTGCATTTGAAATCAGATTTGAGTGTTTGTTGAATTAATCCATAGATACATTGTATTTAGTATGAAAGCTAAGTTTTTTCTTGGACTGGTTCCCCTCCACCCTTCCACATTCATTCCCACTTTAAATCAGAACACAAACCTTGTTTTAGTTCAAATGCATGCCCAGTTACAAGATGAGTACTAGCACCAGTTTGGATGAGAAATTTGAGGCAGTTATAGAACATTGTCAATCACTCCACCTAAAATGAGCTACAAGTGAGGAAAATCAATCAGTGAGCTCAACGTGATCAAGAACTCCAAGCTCAGAATTATTACTTGAGAAAATAGCTTGGTGTCGTTTTGAAGTAAAAGAAGAAAATGAAAGAACAACCATCCCAATTTGATCTTAGAAGACAAGAACAAGTGTTTAGCCATAATGTGGATTCATATAGTGAGGATGAACCCTTAAGAATGGCAAGACCAGAACCAAGGCTGCAAGCAAACTCTAATGACTTTAGAGTTGAAATCCCGGAGTTTGAACACAAGCTTGATCCGAAAGAATTCTTTGATTGGATGCACACAGTTGAGCATGTTTTTAATACAAGAAAATTCCAAATGGTGAAACTAGTAGCTTTAAGGCTCAGAAAATACGCCTCCCTTTGGTGGGCAAACCTATTGTAATAACCCGACTCTAACTCATATTTATTTATTTAAATCATATTTATTTATTTAATTAATCATATTTATTCATTTAATTTATTATGTTTATGGATTTAATCACTCATGGTTATTTGTTTAACCAGATCATATTTAGTAATTCAATTGCACTCAATTTATATATTTACCGAATTACCGTATGTCATTCAAATTTTTCATTTTTATTTATCGTATTTAATTATTCTGGTTGGAGGATATTTCATTTGGGTCCCATTTTGCAATTCAAGCTTCATTGATTGTTAATTCAAGTTTTGTTGATTAATTAAATATCGGGTGAATCGATAGTAGGCCTCGATAATTATAGTTTAAGAAA
The DNA here is from genome assembly GCA_029747015.1 of Carnegiea gigantea. Taxonomy (NCBI): domain Eukaryota; kingdom Viridiplantae; phylum Streptophyta; class Magnoliopsida; order Caryophyllales; family Cactaceae; genus Carnegiea; species Carnegiea gigantea. The sequence continues at coordinate 612,270 of JAKOGI010000074.1, forward strand.
TTATTATTATTATTATCATTATTATTATTATAATTATTATTAGCGTTATTATTATTATTGTTATTATTATTTTTATAACATTACAAAAATTTAATTTTAAGTTATGCAAAAACGTTAACGTTATGAAGCATTTTATTCCCGAATTTAATTTTTTTGGCCCAATTTGAAGCCCAACAAGTTTGCTTATCAGCCTAACTGTTAAGCTTGTCGAGAGCTACAAATTTAACTACTACTTCAGTTGTTAAACACTTTTTATAGCATACGAAAGTAGGGATCGATCAACGAGGAAAGATTGTTGTAAAAGGCTAGCTTAATCCTAAATGATTTTACCAATCCAATTTATTAAGTCTAATCTCAATAATTTGAAAATAATTAAAATCTAATGAATAAAAATCTAGAAAACTGCCCAATGATGATCCTAAATATTCTAGATCCTATTATGGAAATAAACAGTAAAACGATTCCCTAAATAATTTAGAAAAATAAAAACAGAATAGTAACTGAAATTCTAATTAAAAATCAAGAACAGCAAATAATAGTTAGAAAATAAATATTAAAAATATCAAACAGTAACCTAAAAAATTATTCTTTAGGTCTATAAGCTTATAAATTCTAAATTGTATCTAATTAATTTCAGAAAAATCAAATTAGAAAATTAGCACAGAATATCAAGCAGAATAATAAATCTGAAATTAGATATAAAATAATCTGCAATAATATAAATATGAAATTAATCACAAAAATTACCCTAATTTTAGGACACAATTTTCTGGATTTAAAAACACCTAATAATCATAAATTAAAATTAAAAATCGAAATTTTCAGAATTAATAACCTAAAAATCTGCACTTCTCAATTTCGCAAAATAATTCTAAAAAAATTATCAAATAATTTTCAAAAATTACGAAATTGAATATGAGCAGACTAGGGCACCATATAAACCCTAGGAATTAATAAAACTCAAAGAAATACAAAAATAACTATTTTTATTCTAATTTCTAATGAACTGATAATTAAATACTAAAACTGAATATAAATCAATCTAAAATTATAACTACTCCAAAAATCAAAATCTAAACTATCTAAAATTACCAAGACACTCCTAAAAGACTATACTTTTGGGGGGGTTGATTGAAATTATATGGTAACCAATAAAAATGAAATAAAAATTAACAAACAAACCAAATTAACTATAAGCAACAAATAATTATCAAAGTTGTCAAATTTATCAAGGATACTTAGTATAATCTCAATCCACCATGTAAATTAATACTTATCATCAACACATAAATTAATTTCATTCATGAGTTAAACTGTAGAAGATATCCACCAGCGGTTCTTCCCCGTTTTTCCTTAGGTTCTAGTTTACTTAGGTCCAAACCTAATATAAACCCTACTAATTTGATAATCTTTACACAAGCGCAAAAAATTTAACCAAACTAGAGCATTAAGAATTAGAAAAACAACATTTAGCACTTTGTAACCAATTTACCAACAAATCGATTTAACAAAGATCTAAAGCGATTACCTATTTAAAAGAGATGGGTTTGAGCCATCTATGATTAATTAGGGGGATACCTAAGCCTAAAAGACTATAACTTTTACGTATTATAATCTTCTAAACTATCAACCGAAATTGTATTTAGTCAACTAACATGCATTCTAATCGATTTAACACAAATTTCATAAACGATAAACGCTAATCGCTAAAGAATCATGAATATAAATCAACTAGGCATTAAAGCATAAAACTTGTTTCAAAATAATTAATTTAGCATGACTTCAAGAAGATTATACTAAGCACATGAAAATTACTCACTCATATTGAGAATAAAATCACAATATTTATCAATAATAATCATGTTCAATGATCAACTATCAAGATAAAATAACAACCCTAATAACAATACATGAAATAATGATAAAAGATATACTTTTGAGAGGAGGATGGATGCGTGGGTGGTGAGGCTGGCGTGTATGGCTGGTTGTGTGGTGGTAGATGACGAGGAGCCTAGAAGAGGATGAAGAAGAGGAGGATGATGAAGGATGATGATGACTTACGTATGGTGGCCGTGAATGAAGAGGAAAGGAGATGAGTGTTTGGCGTGAAGATGGATGGATGATTCTTCAAGGTGGAAGCTCGGTGATGGTGATGATGATATATATAGGGAAGAAAGGAGGGTGTGATTGGGGTTAGTGATTAGGGTTTCCTTCTTCATTTCTTCCTTAAACTTCTTCTCCCTCAAGACTTCTAGCTCTTCTCCAACTCTTGAAATCCTAGCCAGACAATATCTTCATAATTATCCTTATTTGGACCGTCTTCTGCCCAAGTATGTAAAACCCGAGTATCAATGACTCGTCTTTTCCTCTTTATTAAAACAATGCCTAACCTAAAAAATATATAAATTAAAGTAAATTAGACGAAATAAAATATATAATATAATAAAAATAATTATTACAACAATGCATGATTTTTGGCTTAACAAATTCCCCCACCCTTAGGCTTTGGACGTCCTCGTGCAAATAAATTTTAGACTCGACCTAAACCCTATCCTCTTTCTTCCTTATAAAGTCATGCATAACTATGATGCTCATAATAGGCCTTGACTTGCTTTAAAAACAGTTTTATAGAAAATTAATTAGTTTTCTTTCCTATAAGTGAATAACTGCTAGAAATCTAACTGCCATCAGAGACTTTATTCATCAACCTCACAATATTTCCAAAATGAAGTAACAAGATCAATAATTACCCATCTCTTCTGATTATGCATACACCGATCAAGAGGTCTAAAAAAAGTTAAGATAGAATAATTTAGGCATGGTATGGCTATAGAGACTATTGAATTAGGTAGAATAACTCATTGAATTGATTCTAAACTTGCCTTGTACTTATTTCTCTTTCATTTTTTTTTTCAAACTCCACTTGCGCACATATTCGAGGCCCATATAGGGTCTTAGAATTTAAACACTCCCAATCTCACACTCACCCGAATAGAGGTGCTGGAGCAAACATTTTATTTTCATCATTACTTTTATTTATTTTATTGACTCACTAGTATGGGAAGCAAGCTTTCCAGTGGCAATATTGCCTCAAAGGGTGGCACCCAGTAGCGCATGCCGCAAAGGGGTACTTGTCATTCCCGATTTTGACTCTTTTTTTTTCTCTTTTTTTTTGAAGTTATTCTACTAATTCAATAGTTTAAGAAATGGGTAGGTCATTTTATTGCCTCTGTACGGCTATATAATATGATAAAATAAGATAAATAATTATGACAGTTACTCATTAAAGAGATATATGAGGATCAACTCAATCTTCTCTGAAAGACAGCTAGCATGCTTAGAAGTCTTCACTCATAAAAGAATAAACTATAAAATAGTTAAGAAAATTTTAAAAAAAAAAAATTAAAACAAGCAAGCCTAGCATAAGCTCATATCATGCATTATTTATAAGAAAAAAAAATTTTTCAGAATAAATACTGTAGGAATTAAATGCAGGATGCACCCCCCACACTTAATTCATGCATTGTCCCTAATGCATACAAAAAGATAGAAATAATGAACATAAAAGAAAAATTAAATAGGTACTTCCCTAAAAACGTTGGGTTGCCTCCCAACCAGTGCCTTTGTTTATAGTCATTGGCTTGACTTCATAAAGCTCCTGGATCCTCTAGTTGGATCTCTTCTACTAAATTATCATTGATTTGGTAACTAAATTATCATTGATCTGGTAAGGCACTTTTTGAAACTCGACATGATCAAGACTCTTAGTAAGCACAGTCAAAAATTTATCTTCATTGGATAAGTCATAAATATCTTAGGGCAACTTAGCAATAACATCAGGTGCATACACGTAACTCACATCAACAGGGAATCTCATGGCATCAAAAATATTAAATTGAATCACTTCACCATCGAATTCCATGGTTAATGTTCCTTTATGCACATCAATTTTAGTCCTAGCTATTTTCAAAAATAGCCTACCAAGTAAGATTGGAATATCATGACATGCATCACCCATGTTCGTCACATAAAAATCAGCAGGAAATACAAGTTCATTCACTTGGACTAAGACATTCTCTAACACTCCATCTGGGTGAATACTGCTCCCATCAGCTAACTGAAGCACTACACCATTTTTCTTTAACCCTCCTAAGTTCAGTTTGTCATAAACAGATCTAGCCATAACATTAATGGAAGCACCCAAATCAAGCATAGTCTTATCAAAGTAAAGATGTCCTATTTTATAAGGAACAGAGAACATACCTGGATCTTTGCACTTAGGGGGAAGTTTCCTTTGAAAAACTGCAGATACATTTTCCCCCACACTCACCTTTTCATTCCCTACTAATTTTCTTTTAGTAGTGCATAATTCTTTCAAGAACTTAGCATAATGAGGCACCTGTTTAATGACATCGAGGAGAGGTATGTTGATCTCTACCTTCTTTAATGTCTCTAAGATTTCTTGGTTAGCCTCATTCACCTTAGAAGTAGGGTTTCGAAATCTACTAGGAAAGGGTGGAATTGGTTTATAAGGTTCTCTTTTCTTCTCTCCTATTTCCTTAGTAGTTTGATTAGAATCTATATTTAAGTCTGGTTCAGCTCCTTTGACCTCTAACTCAAGCTCAATCTCTCTACTATTCCAAGGCTCTTGTAACTCTTCCCACTCCTAATTATTATAGCACTAGCATTCTCTTTAGGGTTACGGTAAGGCTGAGATGGTAACCTATTTTGCATTTGAGCCTGCAAGTTGCTAACTATGATATCAGTTGCCGTCCGTGTCTCTTGAACCTGCTTAAGAGTTGCCACCAAAATCTGGAACCTATCATCTATCTTCTTAAGGACTTGTTCTAGTAGAAAGTTGGTCCTATCCTGGTTAGAAGGTTGACGAGATGTTTGATCAAAACCAGGTGGATTGGTTTGAGGGCCATACCTAAGATTAGGGTGGTCTCTCCATCCTTCATTATAAGTGTTAGAATAGGAATCATACCTCCTTTGACCTTGGTTAGAATAGATAGCATTAACATTACCCTCTTGAAATGTAGGACATGCATCAGTAGGATGCCTCTCTGTACAACAAATGCCACATATGACTACTTTTTGTACTCCCCCAGTGACAATCTTATTCAACATAGTAGTAATATAAGATAACTGACTCTCTACAGATGAACTAGAACCAATATCATTAACCATTTTAATTTGTGACTCCCTAGCACCAAACTGCTGAGTATTTTGGGCCATTAAATTGAATAAGTGTCTAGCCTTTGTAGGAGTTTTATTAAATAGAGCCCCTCCACTAGCAGCATCAACTATATTACGATCCATAGGAAGCAAACCCTCGTAAAAATATTGAATCAACAACTGTTCAGTTATTTGATGTTGGGGACAACTAGCACACAATTTATTAAATCTTTCCCAGTACTCACAAAAAGTTTTCCCATTCATTTGTTTGATTCCACATATATCCTTCCTAATAGATCCAATTCGGGATGCTAGAAAAAATTTTACTAAAAATGATTTATGCAATGCAGTCCATGTAGAGAAAGATCCAGCAGGCATGTAATACAACCAATCCTTAGCATTACCAAGCAAAGAAAAGGGAAAGGCCCTCAATCTAATTTGGTCCTCAGGAATCCCCTCAGGCACCATAGCAGAGCATGTAATAAGGAATTCACTAATATGATAATATGGGCCATCTCCAACTAATCCATGAAACTTAGGTAATAGATTGATGAATTCAGAGTTCACTTTTAGGGGTTTATCTAATACAGCATAGGTAATGGACGTTGGTTGGGTTTCGAGGTTTGGGGCAGCAAGTTCTCGAAGAGTAGACATTCTTACCTCTTTAACCTTAAGACTTACTGATTTAGGACAACTTTTTTTTTTTTTTGGTTTTTATCTACTAATGTTTGCTGCTTCTCCTCTCTAGTTTCCTTACCACTCCTTAATCTCGGACAATCTGCAAAAATTTAAATAAAAACAATAAAAGTAGTAAAATTAGATAGAAGTAACTAATAATTTTATTTTCTTTCCCCAGCAACGCCGCTAAAATTTGTTAAGCTTATCGAGAGTTACAAATTTAACCACTACTTCGGTTGTTAAACACTTTTTATAGCATAGGAAAGTAGGGATCGATCCACGAGGAAAGATTGTTGTAAAAGGCTAGCTTAATCCTAAATGATTTTACTAATCCAATTTATTAAGTCTAATCTCCATAATTTGGAAATAATTAAAATCTAATGAATAAAAATCTAGAAAACTGCCCAATGATGCTCCTAAATATTCTAGATCATATTCTGGAAAAAAACAGTAAAACGATTCCCTAAATAATTTAGAAAAATAAAAACAGAATAGTAACTGAAATTCTAATTAAAAATAAATAACAGCAAATAATAGTTAGAAAATAAATATTAAAAATATAAACAGTAACCTAAAAAATTATTCTTTAGGTCTATAAGCTTATAAATTCTAAATTGTATCTAATTAATTTCAGAAAAATTAGATCAGAAAATTAGCACAGAATATCAAGCAGAATAATAAATCTGAAATTAGATATAAAATAATCTGCATTAATATAAATACGAAATTAATCACGAAAATTACCCTAATTTTAGGACACAATTTTCTGGATTTAACAACACCTAATAATCGTAAATTAAAATTAAAAATCGAAAATTTTAGAATTAATAACTAAAAACTTGTAGTTCTCAATTTCACAAAATAATTCTGAAAAATTATCAAATAATTTCCAAAAATTACAAAATTGAATATGAGCAGACTAGGACACTATATAAACCCTAGGAATTAATAAAACTCAAAGAAATATGAAAATAACTATTTTTATTCTAATTTCTAACAAACCGGTAATTAAATACTAAAACTGAATATAAATCAATTTAAAATTATAACTACTCCAAAAATCAAAATCTAAACTATCTAAAATTACCTAGAAACTCCTAAAAGACTATACTTTGGGGGGGGGGCAATTGAAATTATATGGTAACTAATAAAAATGAAACAAAAATTGACAAACAAACCAAATTAACTATAAGCAACAAATAATTATCAAAGTTGTCAAATTTATCAAGGATACTTAGTATAATCTCAATCCACCATGCAAATTAATACTTATCATCAACACACAAATTAATTTCATTCATGAGTTAAACTGTAGAAGATATCCACCGGCGGTTCTTCCTTGTTTTTCCTTAGGTTCTAGTTTACTTAGGTTCTGCCCTAATATAAACCCTACTAATTTGATAATCTTTACACCAGCGCAAAAAATTTAACCAAACTAGAGCATTAAGAATTAGAAAAATATCATCTAACACTTTGTAACTAATTTACCAGTAAATTGATTTAACAAAGATCTAAAGTGATTACCTGATTAAAAGAGATGGGTTTGAGTCATCCATGATTAATTAGGGTGATACCTAAGCCTAAAAGACTATAACTTTTACGTATTTTAATCTTCTAAACTGTCAATCGAAATTGTATTTAGTCAACTGGCATGCATTCTAATCGATTTAACATAAATTTCATAAACGATAAACGCTAATCGCTAAAGAATCATGAATATATATCAACTAGGCATTAAAGCATAAAACTTGTTTCAAAATAATTAATTTAGCATGGCTTCAAGAAGATTATACTAAGTACATGAAAATTGCTCACTCATATTGAGAATAAAATTACAATATTTATCAATAATAATCATGTTCAATGATCAACTATCAAGATAAAATCACAACCCTAATAGCAATACATGAAATAATGATAAAAGATATACTTTTGAGAGGACGATGGGTGCGTGGGTGGTGAGGCTGGCGTGTATGGCTGGTTGCCTGGAGGTAGATGACGAGGAGCCTAGAAGAGGACGAAGAAGAGGAGGATAATGAAGGATGATGATGACTTGCGTATGGTGGCCTTGAATAAAGAGGAAAGGAGATGAGTGTTTGGCGTGGAGATGGATGGATGACTCTTCAGGTGGAAGCTCGGTGATGGTGATGATGATGTGTATAGGGAAGAAAGGAGGGGTGTGATTAGGGTTAGTGGTCAGGGTTTCCTTCTTCCTTTCTTCCTTAAACTTTTTCTCCCTCAAGACTTCTAGCTCTTTTCCAACACTTGAAATCCTAGCCCAGACAATATCTTCATAATTATCCTTGTTTGGACCGTCTTCTGTCCAAGTATGTAAAACCTGAGCCTCAATGACTCGTCTTCTCCTCTTTATTAAAACAATGCCTAACCTGAAAAATATATAAATTAGAGTAAATTAGACAAAATAAAATATATAATATAATCGAAATAATTATTAAAACAATGCATAATTTTTGGCTTAACGCTAACTAATTGCCATGATTAAGCTTAACCATGGTTACCTAATAGTAACTTTTCTAGATAAAATCTCAGCGAAGAGTTAGATTAGTCAAAACAGACACAAATCAACCCAAAAACTCAATTTTCTCTCTCCTCTCTTTCTCCCCCTTGGCAGCAGCTCCAGCCACTGTTCTGGCTGATTTTCGGCCACTTTTCCAGCCAGCTCTGGTGATCTCCGACCCCTCCCGACATCCTAATACCTCAAGCTACCATCTTGCATCATCAAAACCACTAAACCTCATCTTCATCTCTTCTTATTTTCAATCAAAGTGAGTAACCTTGAAACTTGATATTATTGGTTTTGATTTTTATTTTAGTTTTGATTCTTCTTTTGATGTTGGTGATCATTGATCATGATATTTTGATGAGAAATCAGAGTTATTTTGGTGTTGATCATGGTGAAGTTGAGCTTGAATCATGCTAGGGTTTAGGGATGATTATGTTAATGCAAGCTTAAGTTAAAACTGTGTTTATAGATTGATTTATATTTAGTTTTATAATATTTAGTTTTATTGAGTATTATGATGATGTTTTTGATGATTTGGAATGATTTCAAGTGAGCATTTATATGAAAAAGAGAGGGAAAAGATAAAATAGTGAAGCTGAAAATTTCAGAAAAACAGGGCAGAGTTCACGATTAAACTGGTAATCATTGGCCTATTACAAAATTATGATTTTTTGTGGGTAGATATTTCAATGTGTTACCTTTCAAAAGCCTCTTGAATCTCATTAGTCCGAGGTCTGTGGAAAAAGTTGTGGTCATTTTACCAAAACTGCGTAGAATGGACTAAAAACTGATGCACTTGTATTTTTGCCCCATTTTGGGAACCCTATTGTAGGAATCATATTTTGTGTTGTAAATAAACATTTTTTGGTACTTCTTAATCTTTTCATATTGGGATTTGAGGTCTCCATTTGAGGTCTAGAATGAAAGTTATGAAGTTTTGAAGTGAACTGACCTGCTCTGGTGCAAATTGGACTGTTATTACAATTTTTGTGTAGTGTATACCTGGCGAAAAATTGTGAAAATTTTATTGAAGATTTTCCATATCATTTTCGACTTTTTTATAAGATTTCATAAATTTTGGTTAAGTGTTTTGACTTTGGTGATTTTTAGATGCTTGATGAGTAATTGTGTAAAGAGCAATAATAAAGATTAAGTGAGATTGATCATGCACTCATTTTGTGTATTTTGGGCCAAGTAAGGTCATTTAAGGAGGAAATGAATATTCATAGACTTTCATGGAGCTTGCAATTTGATTAATGAGGAAGAAGAAGACAAGTATACAATTTGGGAGCTTGTTTATGAGCTTTGAATTATTTATGGATTTTACAAAGAAAATACCACATTTAGTGAGCTTAATAGCTTCTATTGTGTTCAATGATTCATTTGGGGTGGAATTCTATATCTAATGGATTTATGAATGAAATATGAGAAGTGGGGAGTGTTGTGACTTAGAAACTATATTTATCAGACCAAGTTATTGCTGTTTATGCTATTTTAAACCAAGATATACCTCTATTGGCCTCAAACCTCTATTACTTACTCAATTCAGAATGTATCAAGTGTATTTATCAAGCCAATCTAGCGTACCTGCTGTTATCTTGAATCAAGCTATACATCAGCAAGCTTTAAACACGTATCAGCAACCTATCTCAGAAAAGGCCACAACTACTCCCTCATTTGTCACCATCAAGGCCTTTTCCTTTGTAATCTCATTTATCTCATTGTTGTTTATTTTATTTTTATTTACTTTATACCAAATTTAATTATTTTCACCAATTCAGTTTTGAAGTTATATTGAAATACTCAAGTTATGTATACTATTTAATTACTCAATTTATGTTACACATACTTTTACTTACTCAATTATGTGAGTAAAGATCATTTACTGACTACACATACTCACAATGATATTTATGAAACAGAGTTGAGGCCTAGTGGTCGTTCTCCGTTATGCATAAGTGTTATCAAGTCAGAACATATTTATCAAGTCAGATGACATTTATGAAATGGCTCACTTGTATCAAGTCAGATGACATTTTTAAAGACTCAACCTACGTCCATTGCCTGTATCTTTAGAAAACAGAACATGTTTGTCAAGGTACAACTCTTAATGAGTTCATCAATGGATCAGTTTATACAGTGATTTTCCATTTAACTTGTGACCCCGTCCGTTATTATCTATAGGGTATCAGCCCATCATTTACCCGCGCGGCTTCAGGCCAACTCTTGATCGGATTGGCAGGTGTACACCTATGTATAGATCATATCATTGTAAGGTGTTCACATCCAGATAATAATGAGCAATTTAGTTTCATATTACTCTCTTATTTTCATTCTTATTACGAACCAAATGAATTTGCAAGAGCGGGTACCCATCAACAGTGTTTCTACGCTCATTTTATAGTATAGGAATGCTTGTACTGAGTTTTTGCTGACATTCTCGAATTGTTTTCATGTTTTCCATTTTAGGTGATGAAGTATCACATGTTTCTCCATTTAGCAAGCCCTTTTGGAAGTCAACAGATGCTCATAGTGAATTCAGCGTAGCATGAACGTTGGGATCGACCTCAGGGTCAAGTTGGGTCTATATTCAATATACTTGTGTAGTGTGGAGTGCAAGTTAGCACATGGTATGATTAAGTCAATGGTATTAAAGTTAAACTATTATCGACTTTGGTCTTGAAGTGTTTCAGTTAATAGATTTTGTGATTGTGAACATGAGTTGCACGATTAAATGGTTTCAATGAGCCTTGTCCTTATCAGGACGGCGGTAGCGCCTTCTATTATTAAGTCTTCCGCTGCAGTTTTCCGTAAATCATGTCATTAGCATTTTGGGGGCGTTACAGATTTGGTATCAGAGCTAAGGTTTTAAGGACCACTATGAGCTATCAAGTGTTTATGAGTTAGCTATCAAGGTGTGTATGAGTTATGTTAGACCAGGTAAATGAGCCACTACCTATGAGTTCATATGTATGGGCATATATGGAGGAACCATTTTCATTTGGGTGACTCAATTATTTGGTAATATCCTGAGATTCAAGCATTAACAAAGTCGAGTATGGAACCATTTGGGTCATCTGTTAGTGAGGCATGCTCTCATTTATCTGGGAGTTATATTGTATGTTTCATTTCTCTTATTTGTTTAGATTTTTACAATTGTGCACTCCGGGTGTGTAACCCGTGAACTCCGGCGTGTGGCTGTTGCGCTATTGAAGTGCTTCTCTTCATTTCAGGTATCTATTGTAAGGCTTTAAGCGTGGATTTTAGTCAGTTTTTAGGCAAAACTCTGTCAGTTTCGCTCCAAAATTTGAGAGTTTCATTACGGTGAATTAATATACCTGACCTTGAGTACAGTGATGATTGAAGCCGATGTTGGGATGACATTTACAACTTCTTAAGGGATTAATACAGTGTGAAGTTAGATGTAAACCTCTGGATGAGGAAATGCCTTGTGGGGCAATAGCTTTGAGGTGAATCAGTATGAGATGAACACTACAATTAGTGCTTATATATGGCGATAACAATTTGTAGCCTACGGTGTGCTATTTGGCATTATATGTGTGGTACAAGTAAGATTAAGCTGTTATGTATAGGAATTACCTGGTCTTGACACTAAGACCTTACCTCATCATTGCTCCCATTATTTCCTATCATTGCCTTATTTCTGCCCCAGTTACCTTGAATTATTCAGATGCATCATTTCTTTAATGCTAACACTCTCTTGAGTTGTAATGGAGTGTTTATGGAAAATTTCATGTGTCGTCTGTGGGGAGTTCTTCAAACGCATCTGAGCAACCTTTCTTATAGGTGATTCAAACCCTGGCAATCACAATCGTTTAATTCTCTATTTCCATAAAGGAGCCCATAATGACCCCCGGAGTGCATTACTGTGTGATTTGCAGTTCTTTTTAAGCATATTTGATTCATTCTACTTGCAGCTCAGTCACCACTATGTTCATATTTTACTATCACCTACTTGAACTCCTCACTTCTATTTAGGCACTATTCATTTATTGCTTGCAAAGCCTTTGGTTACTTCAGACCCAGTCATTGAGTGCCCTTTTAGCAATTAAATGTATCCATATTATTTGTGTTTCTATAGCACCGTAACATCATGTTGGCATACTACTCCATGGTTGTGACTGCATGTCGTTACTTAAGTTATTTTGGTAATCCTTTCTTTACTAGCACAACCTATCTTATTAATGATAAGCAATGATTTGTGCTATTTTCATCTGGCAGCAGTTTTGAAGTTTATATGCCTACCCAAGACTTCATTTACTGTAAAATGTGTTATTGATGGATGTCATCATGTTCAGTCATAATGTTGACTCTTTCATCTTGACGTATTGTCCTTTCAAACCCCAGATGAATAAAATTTCCCTTCTGATAGTGTTGACCCTTATCTCTGTTATTTTACTCACATACCGATACCGTATGATTTTTCAAAAGCCGCTTTGGTAATCTATTATATTTCTTCACCTTCATTACTTAATACTCCCTCTCAACTTCATAACGTCGTTCATTTACTTTACTATCATGACCATCATGAATAAACTGTATGTCTTGTATATGCAGGATATTTATATGCCTATCTTTCATTACGAATCTTCGTCCTTTCATTCATTCAGTTTACATACCTATCCTTCATAACCGAGAAAGAAATATCTTTGCAAGAGTTCATGGTATGGTTGCAGCGCTTTACACTTTAGATCATCCCCCTGTCTTTTAAATTTACTGAGACTAGTAGGCAGGTATTGCTGGAAACATATTCATTGGGCATTCAAACCAGTTTGATTGGTAGACCTTGTTGTCATTATGGGGATGCACTGATTGTGTACTTATATAAGATGACTTGTCAAGATCTTAAGGCTAGTTTGAGAAATGTGGAAAGACTATATCTGTGTTTCTATGGACCGAGAGAAGAAAACCCTTATTTTCGCCCTAATTACACTATGCAAGTAAGTGAGTTATCATGTTAGTAATGCATTGAATATTAGTGATATGTCAACCACACTCGGTATATACAAATCCATAGTTACAGTTTGCGAATTTAGAGATGTTCCATCTGAGGACTATCAGAACTGTTTCTCCCAAAGAAACATTGATTTCCATATTGACCTAACACTTGATTGCTCAATCCATTTTCAAAACCCCTATCCTATGACCCCCAACAGAGTCCAAAGAATTAAAGATTCAGTGGATGAGTTGCAAAGGATTTATTTGACAAAGTGTGTCCTCATGGGAAACCTCAAGTTTATATGAAGAAGAAAGATAGAACCTTATGGTTGTGTACTGTGTACAGAGAGTTATATAAGATCACTATCAAAATAAGTGCCCTATACCTTAAACAAATGATTTATAGGATTAACTGCCAACAACAGATGTCTTTTCTAAGAATGATTTAAGGTTTGAATATCACACCTAAACCATGCAACCACAGTTTATCTTTTGCAAGAATACCCATTTATAGTAATTTTTGTTTGCTTGTCTCACCTTTAAAACTTGATACTATTCAATATTGTTTAATCTCTCTTGCATTTCAACCCGATGTTTCCTATTAGCGTGATCTTTCATGTCTTTGCAAACCCATTGTTAAATGTGCAATACATTTTTTTGTTCAACCTTATATGGTTGTCAACATTCCAGTGCTCTCGACCCTCACCATCTTTATTTCATGATCATAAGTTGTTGTTCATTCCATTGAGAGCTGATTCACACATCTACCTTATATCTTATTTATTTGTAATGATAAGCTTGTATAACTTGTTCTGAATTCATAATGTAATTCAACTCTCATTGGTGTGGGTGATTGCGATGGTCATAATCCCCTTACTCTCTTTATTTTGAACTTCAACTCCCACGTATATATCTTACATTTTGATAAATAAACTTCAGCATTCTCTATTTAATCTTATTGTTATACTCGAATTGACTTCATATAAGTAAAGACATGTTCCTATTGTAGCTTGTTCAATCTATTTATCTATCCAATAGAACTTTGCTCGTCCAATCCATTTATCTGTCTGTTACACTTTTCTTGTCCAATTTATCTGTCTATCTATTGCACTTTGCTTATCTAATCTATCTATCTATTTATTGCATCATTGCTTGTCCCATCTATCTATTACACTTATCTTATTGCTTGTGGCTATAAAGTCACCTAATTAAAGCTCAGTTGCTTGTCATCTTGTTTTCAATTCATCAGTTAAACCCAGTATAACCATGCCATCTTTCTCCTTGGTTGATTATTTATTGAACCTTTTATGATTCATATTTATAAACCACAATTCTTGTGGCATCATATTTCAGAATTCATGATACACACATGACTATCTTTATTTTAACCACCCCATGATAATCTCTCCTTTATTAGCCTTTTCTAGTCTCATCACTCTCATCCCGAAACATGGTCATTTCATTTCCTGTTATCGACCGGGAGTAGATCCTTGAGTAGTCTGATGAGGGAAGATCATGTGATGCATTAGGAATATCAGATGAGGACATTTTGATAAGGGCATAATATCAAGCATTGTCTAATTATATTGGAGTGAGCCAGAAGAAATATTGAGTATAAGGTCAGAGCTAACCCGATCAAGCATTAAGAGGGAAAATTCAAGTACATGCTGAGGTGCTACAAGGTCGACAAAAGAGTTGTGCTGGTCAAACAAAGAAATAACCAAAGTCTCAGATGGGTTAGGAACTATTTCAGAAGGATTTTCCAATCAAAGGACTAGTTCCATGGGACCTTATGATTCATTGAAAGGTTAAATCCTGTAGCTTGTTGATTGCACCTGCTTGTTGAACCTGAACACGTATATGACATGTTTTATTGCTCGTAATAGTATCAGAGTACTTATTAGGGTATACAACAGTTTTCATTAGTGGACAAGGTGATGAACCAGTAGTGAGCACCTCCTTACTAGTAACAAGGTTCTTTTCTTTCAAAGAGAATATCAATTTTGAATCACAGTAATTGAGTTCATTGTGGCTATTGTATGAGAAGTATTTGGATCTAGTACTGAAACATGGGATTAAGCAGTTATACAATATGTAGACACCCTTAATCGGAGTATATTGGGCAAATTATACCTCTTCAGAGGGAAGCAATGGGAACCAATGGCCCATGTGTTTTTAAAGCAGCATTGCATACATTCGGCAAGTGTCATAAGTTTCGAGGACGAAATTCTTTAAGAGGGGAAGGCTGTAATAACCCGACCCTAACCCATATTTATTCATTTAAATCATATTTATTCATTTAATTAATTACGCTTATTCATTTAATTTATCATGCTTATGGATTTAATCACTCATGGTTATTTGCTTAACCAAATCATGTTTATTAATTCAATTGCACTCAATTTATATATTTATCGAATTACCTTATGTCATTCAAATTTTTCACTTTCATTTATCGTATTTAATCATCCTCGTTGGAGGAAATTTCATTTGGGTCTCATTTTGCAATTCATGTTTTATTGATTGTTAATTTAAGTTTTGTTGATTAATTAAATATCGGATGAATCGATAGTAGGCCTCGATAATTATGGTTTAAGAAATTATAATAATAATAATAATTATTATTATTATTATTATTATTATTATTATTATTATTATTGTTATTGTTATTATTGTTATTATTATTATTATTGTTATTATTATTTTTATAATATTACAAAAATTTAATTTTAAGTTACGCAAAAATGTTGTCGTTACGAAGCGTTTTATTCCCGAATCCAATTTTTTTGGCCCAATTTGAAGCCCAACAAGCTTGCTTGTTAACCTAACTAATTACCATGATTAAGCTTAACCATGGTTAGCTAAATAGTAACTTTTCTAGATAAAATCTCAGCCAAGAGTTAGATTAATCAAAACAAACATAAATCAGCCCGAAAACTCAATTTTCTCTCTCCTCTCTTTCTCCCCCATGGTAGCAGCTCCAGCCACTATTCTGGCTAATTTTCGGCCACTTTTCCAGCTAGCTCCGGTGATCTCTGACCCCTTCCGACATCTTAATACCTCAAGCTACCATCTTGCATCATCAAAACCACTAAACCTCATCTCCATCTCTACTTATTTTCAATCAAAGTGAGTAACTTTGAAACTTGATCTTACTGGTTTTGATTTTTATTTTAGTTTTGATTCTTCTTTTGATGTTGGTGATAATTGATCATGATATTTTGATAAGAAATAAGAGTTATTTCGGTGTTGATCATGGTAAAGTTGAGCTTGAATCATGCTAGGGTTTAGGGATGATCATGTTCATGCAAGCTTAAGTTAAAACCGTGTTTATGGATTGTTTTATATTTGGTTTTGTAATATTTAGTTTTATTGATTATTATGATGATGTTTTTGGTGATTTGGAATGATTTCAAGTAAGGATTTATATGAAAAAGAGAGGGAAAAGTCAAAACAATGAAGCTGGAAATTTCAGCAAAACAGGGATTAATTGGCCCATTGAAAACTTATGATTTTTGGTGGGTGGATAGTTTAGTGTATTAGCTTTCAAATGCCTCTTGAATCACCACAATCCGAGGTCTGTGGAAAAATGTATGATCAGTTTACCGAAACTGCATAGAATGGACTAAAAACTGACCCATTTTGGGATGTAGGAATCATATTTTGTGTTGTAAATGAAAGTTTTTTGAGACTTCTTAATCTTTTCATATTGGGATTTTAGGTCTCAATGTGAGGTCTAGAATGAAAGTTATCAATTTTTGAAGTGAACTGACTTGCTTTGGTGTAAATTGGGTTGTTATTGTAATTTCTGTGCAGCGTATACTTGGAGTAAAATTCTAAAAATTTTACTGTAGATTATCCATATTATTTTCGAATTTTCTGTAAGATTTCGTGAATTTTGGTTGAGTATTTTGAGTTTGGTGATTTTCAGAAGCGTTATGAGTAATTGTGTAAAGAGCAATAATAAAGATTAAGTGAGATTGATCATGCACTCATTTTGTGTATTTTGGGCGATGTAAGGTCATTTAAGGGGGAAATGAATATTCATGGACTTTCATGGAGCTTGTAGCGTGATTAATAAGGAAGAAGAAGACAAATATACAATTTGGGAGCTTGTTTATGAGCTTTGATGTAACGCCCCAAATTAAAACATGCTTCACTGTTTATATTCTCCTTAATAAATCACTCAATTGTAATATGATGAATCCAATGATAGGGGCGTTACCGCCGTCCAAAAAGACAAGGCTTAAAACATGAGTGCTATAAATAATATAGCTAAGCATAACCTCAAACATATACACCCACGTCAAGTGTTAACCAATGAAGGGTTTATAAACCATAATCAAATAAATCATTATATAGTCTACATCTTCATCCACAGAAGAATTCAATATACAGCCTTAAGGTATGTATATATTGTATTACTTCTGATCCACCTGGATTTCCTTACTTCACTTATTCTCTTCAGCTGATTTGTTAGCATGAGGGCAATTCTCGGAGTATTTGCCTAAAACAAAACATAAAAACATTTCGAACTATGAGCCAAAGCTCAGTACATGCATTTCGGAATTGTTAAATGATCATTGAAACACTGGTTGGGCCCGCTTTACAATTCATTTAGTTAAAACAGTGAATAAGATGATGTAAAGCTGCATTGCTAGTTATTATCTGATAGTGAACCCCTTGATACTGTTACGATCTTTGGATAGGTGTACACCTGCCAAGCCGACCGGGGAACCTGGCCTGAAGCAGCGCGGGTAACTGAAGGGCAAATGCCCTATAGATGATAACTGACGGGGTCACTAATTAACTGATAAATCACTGTGTAAACTGATTCATTGATGTACTTACCAAAACATGATAACGTTGACAAATACACTCTGATTTCTAAAGATACAGGCAATGCACGTACCTTGAGTCTTTAAAAATGTCATCTAACTTGATACAAGTCAGCTGTTTCATAAATGTCATCTGACTTGATAAATGTATTCTGACTTGATAACACTTATGCAAAATGGAGAACGATAACTAAGCCACAACTCAGTTTCATAAATGTTATTATAAGTATGTGTAGTCAGTAAATGATTCTTACTCGCATAATTGAGTAAGTAAAACTATGTGTAACAGAAATTAAATAATGAAATGGGATACATAACTTGTGCATTTCAATATAATAAACTGATTTTAATTCAATATAAGACAAGTTAAATCAAAATAAACTGATTTAAATCAGTTAGGGTTATTGAACTTGAAATACAATAAATTGAAGCAAAATAGGCCAAATATAAATGATTGAGGTGATAATGAAAAGGATTGTAATTGATATAAATGAAATATGGGTTTCTGATATTTCTGAAATGGATAATGAAAAGTGCGATGTTTCTGAAATGGATAATAGAATGGTTAATGCTTTTGAAATGGGTGGCAAATGGTTTATGCCATAAGGGGTGCTGTGAGGTTAATAAAAGCTCATATAACACCCTAACTTGGTCCAAAGGACACTGATTTTGAGTTATTACTCTGCTCAACTCCCAAATTTCATTTTCATACTTGTTTAACTCAGTTATCAACCCAAGTAAGCTTTTGTACATAATCAAGCTTGTTGAGCTTCTGAAAATACCCATAATTATATAGAAACTTCTGATAATACTTCCAACTGTCATGGTTTCTGTATTCACCCATGTTACCGTTTGGTGGTCTACATTATAAAATCCTTATCTTTCACTCCTGACCTCCAAATAAGATGTAAAGCCCCAATATGAAAATTTCATAATGTCCACTAAAACTTTCATTCAGGGCACAAAGCATGATTCACATGGTAAGGTCCCTAAAATTAGGGTAGAAAACAGACGTGTACAGTTTCAGTTCAATCTGCGCAGTCGTAGCAAAACGACTATAACTTTTTCCACAGAACTTGGATTAAGGCGATTCAAAAGGCATTTGAAAGATAACTCATTGATCTATCCACACACAAAAAATCACAATTTTTCAGTGACCCAATCAATACCAGTTTTCCCGTAAAATTACTGTTCCAGTTCAGTTCCTAGTTTCAATGTATTCTGCATAGTCTTGAGTAAATTGGTCACAACTTTGTCCACACAACTCAAAATTGAGTAATTCCAAAGCCTATTGAAATCTAACTCATTGAAGTATCTTCACACCACAAATCAGGAATTTTGGATGTGCCAAATAGTGCCAGTTTAATCCTGAAGTCACCCCTGTTTTGGGTCTGTTTATTGCATAACAATACTTACTTGTAAGCTTCTCTTGACATAACCACCCAGTAAAACCACTCTTAAACTTATATAAATCAGCATAAACATTTTGATATTCATTACGAATGCCAAAGATCACAAAATCTCATTTAAAACAATCAAAATCCAACACTTAAACATGAAGCTTGCATGATTAAGAGAAAACCCTAACCCTAGCATCATCCAACTTCAACTCCACCATGATCCATCACCAAGATGATTCTTAATTCAATAAAAACAACATGATCCATCATCAAAATAACCAAAACAAGAAGTAAGAACCAAAAATTCAAAGAACAAGATTGAAGTCACTTACTTTGAGCTTGAAACAAGTGAAGATGGAGATGATATTTGGTGGTTTTGAGGATGGAAAATGGTAGCCAATGGAGGGAGGTTGTTTGGGGATTGAAATCCTTGCCAGAGAGTGACCGGAAAGTGGCCGGAAAATACCATAATAGGGCTGGGCTGCTGCTGCTGGGGGTGGCCATGAGGTAGAGAGAAGGAGGAGAAAAGAAGAGAGAGAAAATCACTTGCATTTACTTGGTGCAAATGAACCTTAGGCCAAAATAAATACATGGCTGAAATTAATCCTCAAAAGCTACTTTTGCTAAGTAGAGATTAGGCCTAATTAAGGATAATTAGGCAAATAAATAGAGTCAAGACTTGGTGGGCCAAAATTGGCCTTAAACGGGCTCGGGTTCGAAAACTAACTCAAACCGAGTGCGCTTTATTTTTTTTTTTTCCAAAGCTCGAGATTAAATGTAATGTCATGAAAAATAATTTAATCTTTTAAATCATAAATATCGACGCCTACTATCAATTTTTTTCGAAATTGTCCGATAAATGAAACTCGAATTGCAAAGTGGGGCCCGAAATGAATTTTTTCAATTGGGATGATTCAATGAGATAAATAAATGTGAAAAATGAATAACATCGTTTAATTAAATAAATAAATATGATTTAGGGCCCGGCTATTACAGTCTTCCCCCCTTAAAGAGTTTCGTCCTCAAAACTTATAAACTTTGCCAATAGATGCAAGGTTATCCAATATATATATGGGTACGTGACTTTCACTTGATCCTCAGTTTTTCAAGTAGTTTATGAAGAAGTATGATTTGCCCAAAGCAATTTAATTTAAAGTATCTGCTTGATACTTAACTTCTTAATCCTGTGATCCAATATCTGAATTGGATGCTCTTGAAACACAAGACCCTCAATGACTGCAATGGATTTGATTATGACAGCATGGTCAGGAACTGAAATATACTGCCTGAGTGGTAAGGTAAGGAACACGGAATATGTTATGCACATGTTTGAGTTATATATGCAGATCTTGTAGACAAGTTGTGAAATTCGACCTTTCAATGAACTGATATGGTCCAAAAGATCTTGGCTTTAATTTAGATCGCAGTGCAACCTCCTTACACCCTTAGTTGGTGAGACTTTTTGAAAAGTTTGTCATATACTAGAAATTCCAGGAATCTCCTTCTTTTATCAACATAGCTTTTCTGTCGGTTCCAATGGTATGCTTTCAAGAGTCTTCTGAGATATGCTGCCTTATTAAATGCTGAAGAAGACCTTCATGACTCAAAAGATGATTTTGTTGTCAATGTTGGCCGTCAGTTATCCTGATGTTTCATGTAGGATTCTCTACTCGTGCTATCACAACGTTGACCACTGAAAGTTCCATACTTTCTTCAAATGCAAATGTTGGTCGTAGGTCATGAAGTACTATAGGCTCCAACTCAGAAGAGTTGGATCCATTGATATTTTTAGATGCTTGCCCATCCGTTTCAGGATGATAAGAACTGCTAAAGTTCAATATAATTCCAAAGGCTCTTTGAAGTGTTTATCAAAACAGGCTTAAAATCTCTGATCTCTATCAGGCACTGTATCTGAAGGAATTGTATGACAAAGTCCATTGAAAATGAATCCCTCTCTCAAGGTTTTGTTTTTTTTTTTTTTTTTAGGGCTCAGGATCATCATCTTGATTCAATGTAAGATAAGTGTCGGCATTTGAACATTCGCCTTCCTGTGTAACACTAATTAAATGTGCAAGTCCTCAAGTTCTCTTAAGAGATTCAGTTGAGTAGTTACTACAGTGCTCCAGGTATGTTGTGTCTTCCTATTCAGGGCACCTGCCACAATATTTCTCTTTCTTGATTGACATTGGATCTACCACAACTGATGTTTCATGTAGACTGAGCCTCTTTTGAGAGAAGATGTACTTCAACATTTGATGATCAGTATTGATTCTGCTTGGTACCCTATATAAGTAATGTTTTCAAATTTGCAATGCAAAAACTACATAAATGGGTAGGGTAATTCTTCTCATAAGGCTTGAGTTATTGGGAGGCATAAGCCACCAGTTAAACGTCTTGCTAACTTTATAGCTTTCTTCAACAAATTGGTCAGGGAGAACAATATTTGTCAGATCCTTCCTGAACTTGATAATTCCCTACTAAACTCAAACAGTTGCTAATCTCAGTGCATTGGTGGGTCTTGGGCACTTTGTAACTGCTTTCACCTTTTGCAAATCAGCCTTAATTTCTTCCTTTAATACCATATGTTCCAAAAACACCATTACTTCAAACCAATACTCATACTTCTTGTATTTGCTATGTAATTGATGCTCCCTCTAGGTCTGCAACACTGTCCGCAAATGAACAGTATGCTCATCTTTGTCCTTGGAGTATTTCAAGACATCTTTTATATACACCATCATAACTTGTCTAGATATGGTTTGAAACTCTATTCATAAGATTTGTAAAGGTCGCGGGGCCATTGATTAGACCAAAAGGCATCACAGTGAATTCACCATGACCCATACATGGTCCGTAGTGTGGTTTTGATAATGTATTCAGATATAATAATAAGTTGATGGTACCCTGACCTCAAATCAATCTTAGATCAGACTCCTGCTCCCTACAGTTGATCAAACAAGTCATCTACTTGGGGCGATGGGTATGTGGTGTTGAGGGTGATCTTGTTCAGGTCTTTGAAATCAATACATAACCTCAAGATTCCATTCTTGTTCTTTACAAACAACACTGGGGCACCCCCATGGTGATACACTTGGCCTAATAAAGCCCGTCTGTAATAGCTCATCTAGCTGAATCTATAATTCCTTAAGCTCAATTGGGGCCATACGATATGAGGTTTTTGAGATAAATTAGGCACCAGGAATGAATTCAATCTCATGATCAATTTCTTTTGGCGGAGCAGTCTCGGTAACTTTTTGGGAAAACTTCTCTGAGCTCACAAACTATAGGGATGTCTTCTGCTTTTTCTTCCTTCAGTTGAATGTTAATAGCATAACACCAATACACAATATATCCTTGACATAAAAGCTTAGTTGGTTTCTTAACAAAATTTAAAGGACAAGGTTTTTCCTCTCTTTGCCCATAAAACATATTTCTCTCCCTTGTTCTTTTCTTAAAACAACCTTAGGGTCATCACAATCTATCTTGACCCCATAAGTACCCAACCAGCTCATTTTCAAAATGATATCAGAGTCTGACCAGTCAAATTGAATCAGAACTTCAGGGGAGACTATCTCACCAATAATAATTGAAACAAATTTAAGAGATGTAGAACACTCAATTCTATAGTCGTTGGATAACTTGATTCCATAATTGGTTAATGCCTCCTTGTTCTCAAGGTTCAGTTGCATGGCAGATCGTGTGAATATAAATGAATGAGTGGCAATAGAATCAATCAATAGATAAAATGGCTTCAGTAACTACTGCACTAGAGATGTGAGCTTCTTTCTTGCTCAACACATAAGCCTTTGCTACAGCTATGGGCCTTGAAAGTAAGAGCCCTTATCTATAGCCTTTAGTTTTTAGGAACAGGCAGTGAGGTGCTCTGGGCTATCGCACCATGTGCATTTGTCAGTTCCCACTTAGCAATCTGGAGTGTTGTGGTTAGTTCTTCTGGAAATCTACTCGAAGTGAAGTCAGGCCCAACGAGCCTATTCTTAACAATGTTTCGCTAAATATCTGTTTCATCAGTTAGATAAAATGCTCCAATGTTCACCCTGTTATCACATAGAATCTCTATTACAGTGAAAACTTTCTTCACTCCTCGAATCCATTCTTAAGTTTCCACTGGGTCATACTTTCCACTCTAGACTCCTTTAGTATGAATCAACTGAAGACATTTTTCCACGAGGCGGTAACCTATCAAAATTTCTCACTGATGCAGTCCAAATACATAACAAAGATTTTGATTGTCCAACTTAAGCTTTATGCAAGTGATCTTCAATAGGAAACTGAGGTTGAATCAACCAAAAAGGGTAGACACATTGCGTTTCCCCTTAGCAATAGATTCCACAAGTTTGATAATAACCAATCCTTTATACAAAGTGTAGTTAAGACCCACCTTTTGTTCAGGCGTGCTACAAAATTATCATCTATCGACATGGGTGCAACCCAATAATAAACCAGTTACTAGCAGTGATTGGGCTTGAAAAAGGTTACCAGAATTGATGAAGATGTAACATGAGAGTGAATGATGATGCAACTGGATGGGAAGAGGCCATAAGGACAAAAAGATGAAGCCCTTGGTCAAAGTAAGGAGTATCCAATAGTTGATAATCCAACAAGGACAATGGTAGTGGGTATGTTACGAGAAGGCGCAGTGAAATGTTATCAAGAGTAATGTCTACTTCACAAATGGAGGTGGAATCAATGGACTGCTTGCAACAGTTGGGGCAATTTAAGCAAGTCTTGAAATGCAATGGATTGAAGCAAAAATGTCTCTCTAAAGTGTCCTTAGTTTCTCTTATATGGAATAGTCTGTAGTCAATGTTTTAAACTTATGTACCATAGAACAAGCCTCTCCAAAATCCTACAATTCAGGGGATACTACTTCAAGAACCCCCCCTTATAGCTCACCTAGATGAGATTCTTGGTTATAGAAGAAAATATCTGCAATCAATGAGGTATATTGAAGTAATTGCCACTTCGATCTAAGAAATGCACAAAGTGACACCTATATGATAAGGAAATATAACCTCAAAGTCGTAGGTACCCACTAACTTGAACAGTCTGTACTGTCAGATTTCTAGGCTGAATTTCATTGACCACCAGTCTCTAAATGTACTGCAACATGGGTTATTGGAAAGCTTACTTTCTGAACTTTGTTATAGAATAACTAAAACATCTCTATTTGATGGAATGTATGGGCTGCAAGTGGACTAAACTCAGACCTTGTGCATTAGGATTTTGCTAACTTTGCAGACTTTGACTTGTCTAATAGTTTTGAATGACCAAATGACCTCTAATCCACTTGAAACTTATTTCATATAAAAGATATCTCCTTAAACTTAAAGTCAAGATGAAAAATCCTTGCGTAAATCATGGTGATCATGGACAAAAGTTACTTCAAGGTCGGTCCTTGTGCATTGATCAAAATTGCCAAGTTGATTGAACTTGTGTATTCCGCCCATACTTGGTTTTTCCTATACATTTAACCCCAAAATGAGTCAAGGGCCTTTCATGAGACACATTTGTAACAACCTCCAACCTTAGGGCCACGAGTGTTAATGATTTTGAAATTTCTGGGACGAAACGGACAGAGTTTCGCCTGCACACTAGCTAATTCCTAGGCTTAAAGCCTTACATCACATCATCTGCATTGAATAGAAGTATAAAAGGATATCAAATCAAGCTCAACGGCTACAGACCGGAGATCAAAACTCTACGGGCCACATGCCCGGAGTACAAGGGTTTACATCCCAAAAATAAACAATTCCAGCTAAAAGGATGTCATACCATTCAGATGGGTGGCTCATATGACCATACTTACCTAAATGCATTGGAGCACCTTCAGCTTGTTATTCAAAATCTCCGTCAAATCTACTGCTTGAGATCAAACTATATATACTTTATATGAATCCATCTGACAAAGAAGAATATACGAGTAGAATATGTGTAAGATAAGCAGACATTACCAGCGTCACAAATCTCCAATGATATCATAATAATCTTCATTCCTCACTTACCAATTTCTCAATATCTTAACTCCATACTCTATATCCCATAAAGAAAATCTCAACCTGGCTCTGATACCAAATCTGTAACGCCCCAAATTAAAACATGCTTCACTGTTTATATTCTCCTTAATAAATCACTCAATTGTAATATAATGAATCCAATGATAGGGGCATTGCCGCCGTCCAAAAAAACAAGGCTTGAAACATGAGTGCTATAAATAATATAGCTAAGCATAACCTCAAACATATACACCCACGTCAAGTGTTAACCAATGAAGGGTTTATAAACCATAATCAAATAAATCATTATATAGTCTACATCTTCATCCAAAGAAGAATTCAATATACAGCCTTAAGGTATGCATATACTGTATTACTTCTGATCCACCTGGATTTCCTTGCTTCACTTATTCTCTTCAGCTGATTTGTTAGCATGAGGGCAATTCTCTGAGCATTTGCCTAAAACAAAACATGAAAACATTTTGAACTGTGAGCCGAAGCTCAGTACATGCATTCCTGAATTGTTAAATGATCATTGAAACACTGGTTGGGCCCGCTTTGCAATTCATTTAGTTAAAACAGTGAATAAGATGATGTAAAGCTGCATTGCTAGTTATTATCTGATAGTGAACCCCTTGATACTGTTATGATCTATGGATAGGTGTACACCTGCCAAGCCGACCGGGGAACCTGGCCTGAAGCCGCGTGGGTAACTGAAGGGCAAATGCCCTATAGATGATAACTGACGGGGTCACTAATTAACTGATAAATCACTGTGTAAACTGATTCATTGATGTACTTACCAAAATATGATAACGTTGACAAATACACTCTGATTTCTAAAGATACAGGCAATGCACGTACCTTGAGTCTTTAAAAATGTCATCTAACTTGATGCAAGTTAGCTATTTCATAAATGTCATTTGACTTGATAAATGTATTCTGACTTGATAACACTTATGCAAAATGGAGAACGATAACTAGGCCTCAACTCAGTTTCATAAATGTCATTGTAAGTATGTGTAGTCAGTAAATGATTCTTACTCGCATAATTGAGTAAGTAAAAGTATGTGTAACAGAAATTGAATAATGAAATGGGATACATAACTTGTGCATTTCAATATAATAAACTGATTTTAATTCAATATAAGACAAGTTAAACCAAAATAAACTGATTTAAATCAGTTAGGGTTATTGAACTTGAAATACAATAAATTGAAGCAAAATAGGCCAAATGTAAATGATTGAAGTGATAATGAAAAGGATTGTAATTGATATAAATGAAATATGGGTTTCTGATATTTCTGAAATGGATAATGAAAAGTGTGATGTTTCTGAAATGGATAATAGAATGGTTAATGCTTCTGAAATGGGTGGCAAATGGTTTATGCCATAAGGGGTGCTGTGAGGTTAATAAAAGCTCATATAACACCCTAACTTGGTCCAAAGGACACTGATTTTGAGTTATTACTCTGCTCAACTCCCAAATTTCATTTTCATACTTGTTTAACTCAGTTATCAACCCAAGTAAGCTTTTGTACATAATCAAACTTGTTGAGCTTCTGAAAATACCCATAATTATATAGAAACTTCTGATAATACTTCCAACTGTCATGGTTTCTGTATTCACCCATGTTACCGTTTGGTGGTCTACATTATAAAATCCTTATCTTTCACTCCTGACCTCCAAATAAGATGTAAAGCCCCAATATGAAAATTTCATAATGTCCACTAAAACTTTCATTCAGGGCACAAAGCATGATTCACATGGTAAGGTCCCTAAAATTAGGGTAGAAAACAGACGTGTACAGTTTCAGTTCAATCTGCGCAGTCGTAGCAAAACGACTATAACTTTTTCCACAGAACTTGGATTAAGGCGATTCAAAAGGCATTTGAAAGATAACTCATTGATCTATCCACACACAAAAAATCACAATTTTTCAGTGACCCAATCAATACCAGTTTTCCCGTAAAATTACTGTTCCAGTTCAGTTCCTAGTTTCAATGTATTCTGCATAGTCTTGAGTAAATTGGTCACAACTTTGTCCACACAACTCAAAATTGAGTAATTCCAAAGCCTATTGAAATCTAACTCATTGAAGTATCTTCACACCACAAATCAGGAATTTTGGATGTGCCAAATAGTGCCAGTTTAATCCTGAAGTCACCCCTGTTTTGGGTCTGTTTATTGCATAACAATACTTACTTGTAAGCTTCTCTTGACATAACCACCCAGTAAAACCACTCTTAAACTTATATAAATCAGCATAAACATTTTGATATTCATTACGAATGCCAAAGATCACAAAATCTCATTTAAAACAATCAAAATCCAACACTTAAACATGAAGCTTGCATGATTAAGAGAAAACCCTAACCCTAGCATCATCCAACTTCAACTCCACCATGATCCATCACCAAGATGATGCTTAATTCAATAAAAACAACATGATCCATCATCAAAATAACCAAAACAAGAAGCAAGAACCAAAAATTCAAAGAACAAGATTGAAGTCACTTACTTTGAGCTTGAAACAAGTGAAGATGGAGATGATATTTGGTGGTTTTGAGGATGGAAAATGGTAGCCAATGGAGGGAGGTTGTTTGGGGATTGAAATCCTTGCCAGAGAGTGGCCGGAAAGTAGCCGGAAAACACCATAATAGGGCTGGGCTGCTGCTGCTGGGGGTGGCCATGAGGTAGAGAGAAGGAGGAGAAAAGAAGAGAGAGAAAATCACTTGCATTTACTTGGTGCAAATGAACCTTAGGCCAAAATAAATACATGGCTGAAATTAATCCTCAAAAGCTACTTTTGCTAAGTAGAGATTAGGCCTAATTAAGGATAATTAGGCAAATAAATAGAGTCAAGACTTGGTGGGCCAAAATTGGCCTTAAACGGGCTCGGGTTCGAAAACTAGCTCAAACCGAGTGCGCTTGAATTTTTTTTGTTTTTCAAAGCTCGAGATTAAATGTAATGTCATGAAAAATAATTTAATCTTTTAAATCATAAATATCGATGCCTACTATCAATTTTTTTCAAAATTGTCCGGTAAATGAAACTCGAATTGCAAAGTGGGGCCCGAAATGAATTTTTTCAATTGGGATGATTCAATGAGATAAATAAATGGGAAAAATGAATAACATCGTTTAATTAAATAAATAAATATGATTTAGGGCCCGGCTATTACATTTGAATCATTTATGGATTTTACAAAGAAAATACCACATTTAGTGAGCTTAATAGCTTCTATTGAGTTAAATGATTCACTTGGGGTGGAATTCTATATCTAATGAATTTATGAATGAAATATGTGAAGTGGGGAGAGTTGTGAATTAGAAACTATATTTATCAGACCAAGTTATTGCTGTTTGTAGTATTTTAAACCAAGATATATCTCTCTGGCCCTCAAACCTCTATTACTTACTCAATTCAGAATGTATCAAGTGTATTTATTTAGCCAATCCAGTGTACTCGCTGTTATCTTGAACCAAGCTATACATCAGAAAGCCTCAAACCCGTATCAGTAACCTATCTTAGAAAAGGCCACAACCACTCCCTCATTTGTCACCATCAAGGCCTTTTCCTTTGTAATCTCATTTATCTCACTGTTGTCGATTTTACTTTCATTTACTTTATATCAAATTTAATTACTTTCACCAATTCAGTTTTGAAGTTATATTGAAATACTCAAGTTATGTATACCATTTAATTATTCAATTTCTGTTACACATACTTTTACTTACTCAATTATGTGAATAAAGATCATTTACTGACTACACATATTTACAATGACATTTATAAAATAGAGTTGAGGCCTAGTTATCGTTCCCTGTTATGCATAAGTGTTACCGAGTCAGAACATATTTATCAAGTCAGATGACATTTATGAAACAGCCGACTTGCATTACATTTTTAAAGACTCAAGGTACGTCTATTGCCTGTATCTTCAGAAAGCAGAACATGTTTGTTAAGTTACAACTCTTAATGAGTTTGTCAATCAATCAGTTGATATAGTGATTTGCCCTTTAACTTGTGACCCTATCGGTTATCATCTATACGGCGTTAGCCCATCATTTACCCGCGTGGCTTCAGCCCAACTCTTGATCGGATTGGCAGGTGTACACCTATGTATAGATCATATCATTGCAAGGGGTTCACATCCAGATAATAATGAGCAATTCAGTTTCATATTACTCTCTCATTTTCATTGTTATTACGAACTAAATGAATTGCAAAAGCGGGTACCTATCAACAGTGTTTCTATGCTCATTTTACAATACAGGAATGCATGTACTGAGTTTTTGCTCACATTTTCGAATTGTTTTCATGTTTTTCATTTTAGGTGATGAAGTATCACATGTTTCTCTATTTAGCAAGCCCTTTTGGAAGTCAACAGATGCTCACAGAGGATTCAGTAGAGCATCAATGTTGGGATCGACCTTAGGGTCAAGTTGGGTCTATATTCAATATACTTATGTAGTGTGGAGTGCAAATTAGCACATGGTATGGTTAAGTCGATGGTATTGAAGTTGAACTATTATTGACTTTGGTCTTGAAGTGTTTCAGTTAGTAGATTTTGTGATTGTGAACATGTGTTGCAAGATTAAATGATTTCAATGAGCCCTGTCCTTATTAGGACGGCGGTAGCGCCTTCTATTATTAAGTCTTCCACTGCAGTTTTCTATAAATCATGTCATTAGCATTTTGGAGGTGTTACACCTATGCGCCAAATGAGTTAGAGAAAGGAAAGCAAAGATTTGAACATGGGAGAAGATGAAGGCTAAGCTTAAGGCTCGGTTTCTACCCCCAACTTATATCCGAGATTGCTATTCTCAACTCAATAACTTGGCACAAGGTAACATGAATGTAGAGGAGTACACTCGTGAGTTTGAGAAACTTGTCATTAAGTGTGATCTCCAAGAACTCGAAGAGCAAACTATAGTTAGGTGCTTAGGAGGCCTTAATCCTAAGTATGCCAATGTATGGTATTTGCAAGCTTATACTACTTTTGATGTAGTGTGTGTACTTTCTCACAAGGTTGAGTAACAAAAGAAGTCAAGACAGCCCCCTAAACCTCAAAACCCTAAACTCTTTACCCAAAACCAACCCTTTAACAAGGGGAGTTCTAATTCCATTCCCAAGCCCCTAAATCCATCCCCTTCTTTCCATGAAGAACTCAAACTCCACAAGAGAACCAAACCCCTCAAAATAGACCTAATTCTATCCCCATGAGTAATAGAAGATGCTTCAAGTGCCAAGGTCTTGTTCACATTGCTTCGGATTGTCCAAACTACACCAGCCGAATGGGTAGCCATAAAGGAGGTGTTTAAAGAAGAGGAAAAGGATGAAGATTTCGAGGATGGCCCTGAGGAAACTCAAGAAGAGGTAGTGGAGGAGGCTGATGAAGGAGAAATGCTGTTTTTAAGAAGAGTTTTGAGTGGCCAGAAAGGAGATAACGGCAAGCAAAGAGAGAACATCTTCAATTCCCATTGCACAGTTCAGGGGAAGGTGTGTTCTGTTGTCATTGATGGAGGGAGCTATACAAATGTAGTTTCTCTTAGCATGATTGAGAAACTAGGGTTGCAAACTGTGACTCATCCACACCCCTACAACATTCAAAGGTTGAATCAAAGCAAGGGTATCTAAGTGAACTCTCAATGCCTTGTTTCTTTCTCTATTGGAAAGAACTATAAAGATGAGCTTTGGTGTGATGTTATTCCCATGGATGCATATCATATCCTCCTAGGAAGGCCAGGGTTTTTTGACTGTAGGGTAATGCATAATGGTTTCTTGAATACCTGCTCCATTACTAAGGAAGGAAAGAAGATTACGCTATCCCCTTTATCCCCATCTCAGCTCCACAAAGATAAACCCCAAACGAAGCTAAAACAATCTGATTTGCTTCTTACTTTCAGTGAACCATTACTAAAGGCCTCCCCTCATGAATTCAAGGGCTTTAAAGAATAGATATTAAATATCTAAGATGAACCAGAGTGCCCTTTACCCTCTCACCCCACAGCCAAAGCACTCATACTCTAATTCTGTCAGTTGTTTTTAGAGAAGATACACATGGGTTTGCCACCCAAAAGAGATATCTAACACCACATTGATCCTAGTTTTTTCCTTCCAAATAAGCCAGCTTATAGAATGAATCCCAAGGAAATCGTGGAGATTTAAAGACAACTTGAGGAACTAATGTCAAAGGGCTTAATCTGTGAGTCCTTAAGTCCGTGTGCTATACCTACTCTATTAGTTCCCAAGAAAGATGGAGGAATGCGTATGTGTGTGGATAGCAGGGCTATTAACAAGATCACAATCAAGTAGGTACCCCATACCTAGACTTGACGACATACCAGATGAGTTAGAGAAGGTGACGAATGGAAGATGGCCTTTAAGACCAAAGGAGGGCTTTATAAATGGTTGGTTATGCCCTTTGATCTTCCAAATGCTCCTAGTATGTTTATGAGATTAATAAATCAAGTGTTTAGGCCATACATTAGTAAGTTTGTGGTAGTTTACTTCGATGATATTCTTATTTACTCCAAGAACGAGCAAGAGCATTATGATCATCTTACTCAAGTCATGCTTGTTCTTGAATGTGAGAAGTTGTTTGGTAACCTTAAGAAATATGTCTTTTCACTCATAAGGCAACATTGTTAGGTTACATTGTCACTAGAGATGGAATTAAGGCAGATAAGAGCAAGATTGAGGCCATTCGATCTTAGCCTGTTCCTCAATGTATACATGATGTTCGAAGCTTTCATGGATTAGCTTCCTTTTATAGAAGGTTTACTTAAAACTTTAGCACCATAATGGCTCCCATGATTGAGGTTATTAAGGGTATATCACTCATTTGGACCCCCAAAGCCCAATCTACCTTTTAGGAAGTGAAGAAAAGACTAACTCAAGCACCTGTTCTAGCTTTGCCGTGCTTGGAGAAAGTCTTCGAAGTTGAATGTGATGCCTCTAGAGTTGGTGTAGTTGGTGTTCTTACTCAGGAAGGTAAACCTTTAGCTTTGTTTAGTGAGAACCTGTGCGATTCAAGAAGAAAGTATTCCATCTATGATAAAGAGTTTTTTGGTATCGTGAGGTGCTTCGAGCATTGGAGTCATTATTTTGTTGCAAGTGAGTTTATTTTGCATTGTAATCATAAGGCTTTGAAATATATTCAATGGCAACACAAGTTAAAGTCAAGCCATGCCAAATCGGTTGAGTATCTCTAATCATTTCATTTTGTAATCAAGCACAAATCTGGAAAACTCAACCAAGGAGCCGATGCACTATCCTGAAGGTACCTACTTTTATTCTAGGTAGATGCTTATGTACTTGGTTTTGAGCATCTAAAGTGCTTATATGATGGAGATGAAGACTTTGGGGAGTTGGTTGTTGTTTGATCATAGCACCCCAAAGGTAATTTCTTAATGCAAGAAGGGTTATTGTTTAAGGGTACATGGCTATGTGTACTAAGGTGTAGTACGAGAGAGCTTATGATTAGAGAAGTACATGGAGGTTCACTAGTTTGCCATTATGGAGAAAATAAGGCAGTTATCATGCTATAGGGGCATTACTATTAGCCAGGTATGGAAAAGGACGTTCAAGACATATTGAAAAGGTGTGGAACATGTCAAGTGGCGAAGAGTCATTCTTTACACACCGCCTTTGCACACCCTTGCCTATTCCCACCACTTCTTGGGTTGATGTAAGCATGGATTTCATTCTTGGTTTGCCTAGGGCTCAAAGGAACAAAGATTCTGCCTTTATGATGGTAGATAGATTTTCAAAGATGTCTCATTTTATTCCATGTAACATTGCTAAATTTTACTTTAGAAAGGTGGCTAGATTACATGGTATACCTAGGTCAATTATTTTTGATCTAGATACCAAGTTTCTTAGTCATTTCTTGATTATATTATGGAGGAAGTTGGGTACTGAACTCAAATATAGTACAACTTGCCATCCACAAACTAATGGGCAAACTAAGGCTACTAATCGGACACTGGGGACACTCCTAAAGGCCTTGATTAAACCTCATGCTAAGGCTTAGGATTTCTTTTACCCCATGTGGAGTTTGCATACAACAAGACTCCTAGCAAGGCTGCTGGTCTATCACCATTCAAGGAGGTCTATGGGATTGATCCTATTAGCCCACTTGATCTTACTCCACACCCTTTGGACTATAAGTCAAGTGCAAATGTAGCAGAAGGGCTAGAAGAAATCCATAAGATACATGAGTTGGTGAGGAGCATAATAGAGAAAACAAATACATCCTATCAAGCTCAAGCCAACAAACACAAGAAGAAGAAGGTTTTTCAACCTGGAGACCTCATTTGGATACACTTAAGGCAGGAATGATTTCCTTCAAAGAGGAACAACAAGACAATGCCACGAGCTGAAGGTCCATTTAAGGTACTTGAAAAGATTAATGACAATGCTTATGAGGTTGATTTGCCAGGTGACTATGAAGTTTCAACTACATTCAATGTAGCTAATTTGAGCCCTTATCATGCCGATGATTACCTTGCTGATTTGAGGATCAAATCCTCTTAACAAGGGGAGGATAACACAATCCCTCAAGCTAAGACATTGAAGAAGGCGTAACAAGTCTAGCAAGGTCCAATTCAAGCTCTAAAGTCCAAGCTATAACTTACATTTTGCTAAGGAGTCAATGAGAAGGTCCTGGGTTCCATGACCAGAATGTAGCCAGTTTTGTTCATATGATTTCTTAAGCTACATTGTGGCTTAAGTCCAACATTTTTTCGTTTTTGGGTTCCCCTAGATGTTATCTTTCAGGGCATGTAATTAAAGTCAATCATGCTTAGTCGAAGTGAAGGAATTAAGACATTTTGTCAAACCTCCAAATTTAGGTCAGAAACTGCACAGTAAAATGCTCAGGTGGAATTCTCTTGCTTAAATAGGCTATAACCTTGATTTCTTTACTTTGGGTGTTTGTACACATCCTAAGGTTTCCCCCCAAGGCCTGAAGATAAAATCATGCTTAGTTTTAGTTGGTAAAAGATGGCACAAAGTCCGGCATAAAATGACCCTTTGAACCCGGTTAGAGCTTACGTGTGTTTTCCCGATTCAAAGGGTTTGTTCAGCTACTTGTGTGCTTGTTTACTTCCAGTTATGGTTCAACACTATAAGAAAATCATCATTTGCTACCAACAAGTCTTGAAAAGAGCTAGCCAATGGGAGAATAAAGGAAGATTTGGCACCTTGCGTTCTGATTGGCCAGCCGAAAAGAAGCTTCACTTTACAGCAACTTTTCTCCCCTTTTCTCTAGTTTTCTGATATATTTTAGCTAGTTAAGTGTATTAATGTTAAGCTTAGTCATTTATCTTGCTTTCCTAACCTTACAGAATGTAATTAGCTTAAGTTGATCAAGCCTTGTAACTAGCTTAGCTCTAAGCGTGTATTAACCAAGCTTAAAGCTTTCCTCCCTTAGAAGGAAATCTCCTAAGCAACCAAGCAGCTCTAGGCCATGTGTTTAAGGCCTTGGAAAGGCTTATTTTGTAACCCAGCTTTTAATAATAAGCTTGAAAGAGAATTGAGAGCATTTGCTCCTTTCGTTCTTGAAGACTTCACTTGCTTATCTCTAACTAGGCCAGTTAGAATGGTGATCAGGTAAGTCTTAATCCTTGATTAGGAGGTGATATCTAAATCCTAATTGAGCTTAAGGACCCTAAACTCAAGCTTTATAGTGATATCTTTATCTAGGTAAGAGTGTAAAGCTTATTTACCCCCCCTTTCATTCACGGATTCCCCTTAGACTCACATTTGATTTCAGTTTGCTATCTTTCCATTTGAAATAAGATTTGAGAGTTTGTTGAATTCATCTATATATACATCAATTATTGTGTCCAATGCTTCTTCAACTGCTCAATCATGCTACAAGGTAGAGATTGGACGCCTAGAACAAAATTTACCACCAAATGCACCAATTAGGAGCAATCGGGTAATAGCTGGTAGTTTGTAAGCATTTTTTAAATGCCACATTTCTCATCTAAAACATGGGCATGATTTGTATTTCCTTATATGGTTGGAAAGGCTGGGATGTGTTCTAACGCCTCCAAGTGGAATCACATATTTATGATGTCATTTGCTTGTTTAAAAAGCTCAAAATACTCAGACTGGTCTAAACCAGGTTACAGCCTGCATGGCTTGGAAAAATGACTTGGTTCTTCAACTTGCAGTAGACTTAACCTGAATTTCTCATTAAACCAGGTAATTAATATCTTGGGGAACCAGGATATGCAAAAAATGGGAATTTAAACCTCACGGAGGCCTAAGTAATTAAGAACACAATACCAGGCTTAAGATATGCCTTGAACCTAAATGCTTTTGTTTACGTCCTTTGCAAAATGTGAGCCATAGCTTGGACTTTGGAGGTGGAATTGGACCTTGCTGGACTTGTTGGACCTTCATCTATGTCTTGGCTTGAAGGGATCCCATCAAACTTGCTTAAATGCTCGTTCAATTTTCAATTAGGGAGTAAATGACCCCTGCAAAGAGCTGTCATAAAGGGAAAACAAATGCCTTAAAATAAGTGCAAAAGAATAGATATTGTGGTCATAAATTGAGGACGCAGCTAAATTTACGGAGTTACTTTTAAAGCGAGCTATTTTTTTAATTTTTGTACTAATTGCACTTGTGAAGACTACAAATAAGAGTAAAAAAATGATCGAAAAGGAGTTGAAAGAATGAATAGAGTCACTATAAATCAAGAATCTGGTTAAACATAAGAACTAACTTTAACCCTCACCTGTTTTCATTTGTTGCTCCAATTACACCTGTGAGGAGCTGCAAACCAAGAGGAAGTGAATACCTAAAGAGTGCCAAAAAAAAAGAATGGTGTCTCCACAAATAAATAAACTTACTAAAGTGGGAGCTAACTTTAACTTTAGTTTTGTTTCATTTTGGGCTCCAAATACAACAATAAAGAACTCTCGCGAAGAGAAAATAGTTGCCCTAAATGAGTAAAAATGAATGAAAGCTATGGCGGTAAATCAAGGACCTTGCCTAAGTCAAGAACTTACTTTAACTGATAGTTTTCTTTTCATTTGGAGCCCCACTTGCGTGCACAAAGAGCTCCTAAAAAGAGAATACAAATGCACTAAAATGAGTGCAAAAGAATGATAGTGTAGTGATAAATCACGAATGTGCCC
Source organism: Carnegiea gigantea (assembly GCA_029747015.1). Classification (NCBI taxonomy): domain Eukaryota; kingdom Viridiplantae; phylum Streptophyta; class Magnoliopsida; order Caryophyllales; family Cactaceae; genus Carnegiea; species Carnegiea gigantea. Next base: position 649,025 of record JAKOGI010000074.1, read on the forward strand.
AAACATGAGAACATACAATAACTCTTGTCCACTTTTAATTTAGGGCGTCAATAACCCCCGTAAAGAGCTGCCACTAATTAAAAAAACAAATGCCTTAAAAGGAGTGTAAAAGCATAAATATTACAGTTACAAACTGATGATGTTGCCAAATTTAGGAGCTTACTTTAGCTCAAGTTCTGTTTGCATTTATTGCACTAATCACACCTGTAAGGATCTCCCAACAAGAGGAAATAAATGCTTTAAAAGACATGGAAAAGAATGAGTGGTATGGCTAGAAATCAAGAATCTCATGAAAACTTAAGAATTAACTTTAACCATTGTTCTGTTTTCAAGTGGAGGACCAATTACACCAACAAAGAGCTTCGATCAAGAGGAAGTAAATGCCCAAAAATTAGTGCAAGAAGAGTAAACGGTGTCTCCACAAAATAAGAATCTTACCCAAATGGGTAACTGACTTTAACTCTAGTTTTCTTTCATTTAGTGCTTTGCTTACACCCATTAATAGCTCCCACAAAAAGAAAATAGCTGCCCCAAACGAGTACGTAGGAATGAAAGATGTGGCTATAAATCATGGACCCTGCCAAACTGAAGAACTTACTTTGACTCTAGTTCTCTATTTCATTTAGGGCTCCACTAGCACCCATAATGTAACACCCAGAATTTCTAATTACTCTTTTTATTACTAATATTAAGCTATGTGGGAATGGAAAACCTAACTGGGGTGTTACTGTCATACGTCCTTTGTAGAAAAAGCAGGCTGAGTATCAACCAAAACTTTAATGCAAAAGATTCTTCAGTAATACATCAGTTTAAAGATCCCAACCATAATTAAAGCAACTACTAAACAAAATCCATTACAAGTTTTTCCTCAGAATAACTACTTGATTTAAACTATCAACTTAAACGTCGGAGTCTCGCTCTACTTTTGGGTCCCCAATCCCATACACAAATACTTCACTTGAAAAACAAAACATCTAACAACAATGAGATAAACTCAATGGAAATGTTTTCCCAACATGAATATATCACCTTCACCCCAAAACCCGCTATCCCAAATCATCAAATAACTCAACCATAATAAAAGGGTGACTCCTTACCTCGAAATGATTTGCAACGAAGGAGACCCTTAAGTCGAATTGCGTTAAAAAAGAACATAACAAAGATTTTAAAATGTGAGCTAAAGCTTAGTACAAACATTGCTGCATTGTTAAATGATCATTGAAAGATTGGTTGGGGGCCACTCTGTAATTCATTTTGAGTGCCTTCCAAACTCTAAGCCTCCAAGTGCCAATCTTCCACTCCAATTCCCTTTCTTATTCTAAAGAAAACTAGAAAAAGCCTAAAACTAATGATAAGAGTGAGAGTTGGATGCTTTGGCTTTCTGCACTCTCTCTTTCTGCAGCCGAAAGAACCATATTTATGCATAAATGTAGTTGTTCATAGCCACAAGAAAGAAGAGGAAGAGGCAACAATTTCAGGCTTGCCACGGACTGTGGCCATCAGCACAGAGGGTCCATGGTTAGCTCGGTCACAGCGTTCTCTGGTTTTTCTTTCTTCTCCACGGGCATGGCAAGTTAGGGGCATCTGTGGGAGTCAAAACACACCTCAAATGCAGATAACCCACTACTTGCATTCTCTCCATTAATTTCACCAATTAGATGTGAAAACCCAATGATCGGGGCATTACCGCCATCTAAAAAGGACAAGGCTTTGCTTATAAACAATAAACGTAACAAAGCTAAACATCGTTTACCTCCACACGGTATTCACATAATCACAAACCATCAAAACCATACATAAACAGTTTCTAACTATCTCAAGGTTTGCACCAAGATATAGTAACTCTCTGTAAAGTATATAGTTCTAACATTAGAGTATTTCACAATAAAGTGCCAAAAATATTTCAGAACTAGTACACCACTATTCATTTCAGACTTCCTTGCTCACTTATTTCCCTTGGTTAACCTGCTAGCTTGAGGGCGATTCACTGAGCATTTGCCTAAAACAAAATATGAAAACATTTCAAATTGTAAACCGAAGCTCAGGACATGCATTCCTGTATTATAAAATGTTCATTCAAAAGTTTGTTTGGGCCCATATCACAATTTATTTTAATTTATAACAGGGAATGAGATGAATTAAAAATTGTATTGCTAATTATCCTCTGGTGGTGAACCTTGGGTAACTGTTATGATCTCTGGATAAGTATACACCTGGCAGGCCGATTGGGGGACCTGGCTTGAAGCTGCATAGGTAATTGAAGGGCAATGTCCTTTGGCTAACAACTAATGGGGTCACTAATTACGTGCTAAATCACTAATTAAACTGATTTAATGACGCACTTACCAAAACGTTATAATTTTGATAAATACATTCTGATTTCTAAAGATACAAGCAATGAACGTACCTGGGATTTTTAATGAAATCTCATTGAGTATGATTATGTACAAAAAGGGGAGGAAATGATAGATTGGGCCCTGATTCTGTTCAAAAATGTCATTGTAGGAATATATAGTTAGCAAGTGTACTTATTTTCGTAGTTGATAGTTAGTTAAAAAGAAGCAAAGGCTTAACATAAGCTAAAATAAATATCTCATAACTTTATCTCCCGACCTCAACTAGAGATCTAAATCCCCAATGTAGAAAGCTTAAAAAGTCTTGCAAAACTTTCATTCACAAAGCAAAGCATAACTCCCACAATGGGTTCCCAAAATATAATTTTTTGATGGGCCAAACAGTACCCGTTTAATCATTAAGTGGCCCCTATTTAGGTCTGTTCACAGACCTCCTGTTCTTGTTTCCTCCTACTTTTCACATAATTCCCCATTTAAAAAAACTCTTTAAAATCATTTTTAAGAAATCCTTATTCCTTCTTATCACCTTCCAAATCCATATTACTTAATTTTACTATAAAATCAGCTACCTCAAATTTTTAATTCTTTTCTTTTTCAAAAACACTCAAAACACATCCATAAGCTTACCTATTTGCATAAATGAGCAAAATAACCTCTTATAATCAAGGAAAAATTCCCATAATCAATGCCTTTTACAGGAATCACACCAAGTCATTGTCCAAGCTAAAAGACACATCAAGGATTCATTTCTCATCCATATATACACAAATAACATGCTAGATACCAAAAGAAAGCTAAACTATGCATAATCATTAAAACCCTTGCTTATCGCCAACTTAGATTCAACTATAACTCATTTGAAACCACATTAACACCACCATAGTCATTGATGATGCTAAAGATGGCCGAATCAAATACAAAAAATCCATAAACATCACTTAAAGCTTATGCTTGCATGATCATGAACAACCTCAACTCTCACATACTTTCAAGCTTCACCAACAATCTAAACACCAAAATAAGTCTTATTTCTATCAAAACAACATGATTAACAATCAAAAATAACAAAAACAAGAATCAAAACCGACACAAATCAAAATCAACAGGATACAGTTAGGGTTTTACTTACCCTGATTTTTGAAAAAGGAGATATAAGTGAGGTTGGATGTTGTGGGAGTGTGGGTGGTGGCTGAGGGGCTTGGTGGTGGCTGAGGTGGTGGGGCTGGTGGTGCAACAGCAGCAAAAAATGGTCCGGGGAGCCGGCTGAGGTGGAGAGGAAAAGAAGATAGGTTTGGTTGCTTGACTTTTCACTTGGCTTGAAATGATCTCAAGTTACGTGGCTGAGTTTTTACCTCAAAAAGTAGCTTTTAGCTAATCACAATTAGGCTTAAATGATCGTAATTAGCTAGGTTTAATTCAGCAAGATTGTTTGGTTTTAAATTGGGTAAAATAAATTGGGCTCGGTAGCAAAACGCTCTATAACGATAATTTTTTTGCGGTAAGTCAAATTTAAATTTTTGTGATGTTACAGAAAAATAAATTAAATCACTTAGATTATAATTAGCAGAGCTTAGTATCAATTTTCCTGAAATTTTTTGTTAATAAAAACCTGAATTACAAAGTGAAGGCCAAATGAATTTTTCCCCCCGCCAGGATGATTAAATGCGACAAATAAATGAGAGGAAAAAAATATTGGCAAGATGTAATTAAATAAATAAACAAGATTTGGGGTTAGGCTATTACGGCCTTCCCTCCTTAAAAAGTTTTGTTCTCGAAACTTATGAATTTTATCAAAACATGCAAAACTACCTCAAATAAATGTGGATGCTTGACTTTCATTTCCTCTTCAGTCTACCAAGTGGCTTCCTGGGAGGTATGGTTTGTCCAAGGCGCCTTGACTACTAGTATTTGCTTGTTGTGCAGATGCTTGATCCAGCGATCTAGTATCTAGACTGGATGCTCTTCATACACTAGATCCGCAGTGATTTTTAATAGGTTCAACTACGATGGTATAGTTCGAATCTGGAATACATTTCTTAAGCTCAGAGATGTGAAACACGCTATGCACGTGTTCAAGTTCTACTGGTGGCTCCAGCCGATAGGCCACATGATTCAACTTTTCAATGATTTCATAAGGTCCATCGTATCTTAGACTGAATTTGCCTCGCACTTCGAACCTCCTACTACACTTGGTTGGTGTAACTTTAAGAAAAACTTTATCGCCTACTTAAAACTCCAGAGGCCTCCTTCTTTTGTCGGTGTAACTCTTCTACCGGCTCCTGCCAACCCTATTATGCTCTTGAATTCTTTTTATTATTCCAAATCACTCCAGCACAGCGAGGTTCTACATTTTCTCCCGTATAGAGCCTCAAACGGGGCCGTTTTTATGATGGACTGGTAGCTATTGTTATAAGAAAACTTCAATAATGGTAAATCGTCTTCTCATTTCGTTGGAACTCTGATACATGAGCTCTTAGCATGTCCTCTAGAATTTGATTCACCCTTTCTGTTTTTCTATCTGTTTCAGGGTGATAAAAGCTGCTAATGTTTAATTTGGTGGCAAGGCTTTTTTAAGTGCTTGCCAAAAATGGGCTTGTAATCTTTGATCCCCATCTGATACTATGTCTGAGGGGATCCCGTGTAGTAAGACTATCTTCTTAACATATAGTTGGGCTAGCTTTTCGACTCCTCAAGTATCCTGAATTGGTAGAAAACGCCTAGACTTAGTGAGTCGATCTACTATTGCCCAAATATCAAACTTCTTTGAAGTAGAAAGGGGTAATCCCATGACAAAGTCCATTGAAATCGAATCTCACTTTCAAGTGGGAAATTCTAAAGGATTCAATTCACCTACAGGGCACTGGTGTTCCACTTTAACCTTTTGGTAAATCATACACTTATCCACCTACTCTGCGATTTCCTTTTTTATATAGTTCCATCAAAAAATATTCCCTCAGGTCTGCCTACATCTTGCTGCCTACTGGATGCACTGAGTAGCGAGTGTTGTGAGCCTTCTCTAGAATCTACTTCCTTAATTCCTCATTTTTAGAATGCATGAGCGATTCTGGAATCACAGGGTTGCATGCTCATGTACTACAAGCCCAGGAGACTTCCCTTTTTCTAAATTTTTCTTCAATCTTTGGAGTTCAGGATCACTTTCTTGGTTCACCTGGATTTCCTCTACTATGGAGGGTTGTAAGATAAGTGTTGATAATTGAACGTTTGCATGCCCATGGGACATTAGTTGAATTCCCAAGTCATTAAGCTCTCTTAAGAGACTCAACTGAGTAATCATCATAGTGTTTAAGCTATGCTGTGCTTTCCTACTTAGGGCATCCGCTACAACATTTGCTTTTCTTGGGTGGCATTGAATCTATAATTCATAGTCTTTAAGTAACTCAAGTCAAAGTCATTGTCCCAAATTGAGCTCCTTCTGGGCAAAGATGTACTTGCAAACTTTGATGGTCAGTATAGATCTTATGTGGTAGTCCATGTAAGTAATGTCTCCAAATTTTTAGTCCAAAGACCACAGCTACTAACTCCAGGTCATGGGTAGGGTAATTTTTCTCATAAGGTTTGGGCTAAAGAGAGACATAAGTTACGACTTTGTCTTCCCGTATCAGAACACACCCGAAACCGTTCTTCGATGCATCACTATAAATGGTATACTCCTTACCTTCTATTGGCAGTGTTATGATTGGGGCGGTAGTTAATCGCTGTCTTAGCTCTTGAAAGCCCTCTTACATTTCTCTGTCCACTCAAATTTATTTTCTTTCCTTAGCAAATTGGTTAGGGGGAAGCTATTTTTGGAAAGTCCTTAACGGACCTTCCGTAATAGCCTTCAAAACCGAAGAAGCTTCTAGTCTCAGTGACATTGGTAGGCCTTGAGCATTCTGTGATTGCTTTTACCTTCTACGGGTTAACTTTAATTCCCTCTTTTGTAACCACATGTCCAACAATACCACTTTTTCTAACCAAAATTCACACTTCTTTAATTTGTCATAGAGCTAATGCTCCCTCAAGGTTTGTAACACCATCCTCAAATTATCAACATGTTCCTTTCTATCCTTAGAATATATCAGAATGTTATCTATGAACACTACTATAAACTTGTCTAAATAGGGTCTGAAAACTCTATTCATAAGATCTATGAAGGCTGCTGAGCATTGGTTAGGCCAAATTGCATCACCATGAACTCATAGTGGCCATACCTGGTCCTAAACGCAGTCATGGGGATGTCTTCTAGTTTAATCCTAAGTTTATGATACCGTGGCCTCAAATCAATATTAGAGAAGACTCCTGCTCCTTGCAGTTGATTAAAGAAGTTATCTATTCGTGGTAAAGGGTGTTTGTTTTTTTTATGGTGATCATATTCAGCTCCCTATAGTCAATACATAGCCTTAAGGTTCCATTCTTTTTCTTTACGAATAACACTGGGCCACCACATGGTGGCACACTTGGTCTGATAAATCACTTCTTTAATAAATTATCTAACTGAATCTTCTATTTTTTTAGCTCAGTTGGGGTCATATGATATGGGGCTTGGGAGATGGATTGGGCGCCAGGAACTAACTTAATTCGAAAATGAATTTCCCTCTACGGGGGTAGCCCTCATAACTCCTCAGGAAAAACATCTCCAAAATCATAAACTATAAGAATACTTTTTGCTTTCTCTTCTTTTGCTTGGGTGTTAATAGCATAATACCAATATCCAGTACACCCCTTACCTAACAGCTTACTTACTTTTATAGTAGAAATCAAGGGATAAATTTTCCCTCTTTCTACATATAGGAACATGCTTGTCTCACTTCTTTATCTTTCAAAATAACCTTAAGATCTTCACCATCAATCTTAGACCTATAAGTGTGCAACCAATTCATTCCCTAAATGATGTCAAAATCCTATAGATCAAATTGAAACAAATCCCCAGGGAATGTGATTCCACCAATGATGGGAATAACTTTATTGGTGATAGGGCACTCTACTGCACAATCCTTTGATAACTTGATCCTATAATTGGTTTTTGTCTTCCAATTCTCAAGGTTCAATTGCATGGTAGATCACGTGAATGTAAATGAATAGGTAGCACTTGAATAAGATAATACAAAAAATGGCTTTGAATTTAAAAAGAGAGTTCTAGTGACTACTGTAACAGAGGTGGCAGCTTACTTTTTGCTAATTACATACGCCCATCCTACTACTGTAGGCCTTGGAGATGAGGGCCCTTAGCGAGGTGGGGCCAAGGGTTTTGCTGCGCCCTTGTCTACAGCCCTTAATCTTCTAGGGCATGCAGCAATGAGGTGTTCCAGGCTTCCACAATACATGCACTTGTTGGTTCCTAATCGGCATTCAAGGGTGGTGTGATTGGTTCTTTCGCATTTCCCACAGGGCTCCACTCAGCCTACAACATGGCCGTTGGGAGGGAGTGGGAGAAGGTTTCGTCTATCTCATATTCTCACTCGGAGCTCCTTGCTTGGTCCCCTTTTGATCGGGTTCAGGGCCCTCAACTCTGTCTTTACTTGCTCTACTACAGCTGCTCGCTCATATAACTCTTGGTAGGTTAAGATTGGTTGTCCAGCTAGCTAGTTGCAAATGTAGAAGGCTAAGCCCACTTCAAATCTCCTCATCTTCAGTCTTGTAAAGGGCACAAATTTAGGGATGAATCTGGACAGTTCTATAAACTTAATAGTGCACTGCAAAACAGTCATACTACCACTTATCTTCAATTCTATAAATTCTTTCTTATTTCGTCTTTAAACCATAACTGGGTTAAGTTTTGCCCTTACTCCAGGTGAATTAAACTATACGAGCCTACCTTTAACGGTGTTCTACCAAATATCACCTTCATCATTCAAATAATACGTCGCAATGTTTACTTTTCTTTCTTCTGGAACCTCTACCATTGTAAAACTTTTCTCCATTCCCCTTACCCATTCTTTAATTCCAATGGATCATACGTTCTGTTGTACACTTTAGGGTTGCATCATGCTACCTTGTCCCCTAATTTATCATCCTTAGGAGTGGTTTGCAGTAGGTACTTGTGGAATCTTTTTCTCCATTTTTGCTGCCAAAGTTAGCCAGTAGTTGGAGTTCCTATTGTTGTTAGCTAACTCAAGGGGAATTGGGGCCATTTCCCCAAAATTTGATGGCACGTTACATGAGGCTTGTTCATCTGATCTCTAGCCATTGTCTGCGTAATCCCTTATATGAGTCTCTTCATTGTCTTGCACCAATTCAGACATTCTGATCACACATTAAACGTAATAATTCAATCACTCGAATAACCCAACATATAAGATAAGTATGCCTAACAAAAACATTTAATATGGCTCAAATATTATTTAAAATAGAAACCAAAGCTTAATTATGTCATTTCATAACTACTTGTTTACATACATAGCTGCTTGTTTATATACATAATCAACAATAGCATATCGCATCTAACTGACTAACTAAGATTAGCCCTAACTCCTTCCCAACTAAAACACTAACTAGCCCCTAGATACTAAATTTGTCACATGCCTAAGAAGAGAAATAAGCCAAGATATCATGGTTATAAGGATTTAACTTACCATATGCAATGTCATATGCTATACAAAATGCATCTATCCAATCTAAGCATGCTATATACATGTGGGGCTAAAAACGTAACCTACTCAAGTCAACACCTGAAACAACCTAATGATCCCTAGATGGATCGTAATCTAGGTCGGACTCATTGTCAGGCTCGTCATCTGAGTCAAAGCTACTGTTCGATGCTCCTGACTCTACCTCGTAGATCCTCCGATCAACCTGCTGCTCTTCCACCGCCTCGTCGATCTCCTGATCCACCTGCTGCTCCCCCACAACCTCATCGATCTCCTGGTCAATCAACTGCTCCCCCACTGCCTTATCGATCTCCTCATCCTCCTCTGGATCGTCCTCTGCCTCTAGATGGCCCTTGAGACCCTACATATGCTCGTCGTCAGGAGTAAGTACCACTATCTCCGACGTGTCGGGGGAATCCACCACCACATGAACCTCGCCAAGACTATCAGGCATCTGGGGAGTGCCAGGTGTAAGTGGGGATGGTGGTCCCTGTGCTGGAGCAGGTGGTATAGATGGGGGAGGTGCTTGGTGTTATGGAAAACTGCGCTGAACGGTCTCCATGATCCCCCTCTGCTCGAACTCCTCTCACAGCATCAACTTTGAGATGATCGTAGTCTAAGTCCTATGGATCTGAAACCGAGCTCCATGCTAACCTGTGCTTCCCGTTATCATAAAATCATTGTAGCGGAGTCTGAAGTCAACCCATAGGTCAATCATAGGTAAGGACCATTGAAGTCTAGATGCACAGACTATGATATTGTGGAACTCAGAGAAAGGGTCCTGTGTATGAGCTATCATGCTGGTGTGTAGCGAGGAAATATGGGCAGCCATAGATGTACTAGACATTATATTAATTGCGTAAGGGTCCATCTAGCAGGGAAAACACAAAGGGGGCAGATGTAGAAGATAAGCAATATACATTTCTAATATCACAAATCTTTAATAGTATATGATCCCTTACAAATAAACAGTCTCACCTTTCTATATCTAAGTTCCATACTCCGTATCCAATCAAGAAAACCAAAACCTAGCTCTAATGCCAAATCTGTAGCGCCCTAAATGCATATAACCCACTCGTTGCATTCTCTCTATTAATTTTATCAATTAGAAGTGATAACCTAATAATCGAGGCGTCACTGTTGTCCAAAACGGACAAGGCTTTGCTTATAAATAATAAACATAACAAAGCTAAACATCATTTGTCATCACAAGGCATTCACAAAATCACGAACCATCAAAACCATGCATAAATAGTTTCTAACTACCTCAAGGTTTACATTAAAATATAATAACTCTTCGTAAAGTCTATAGTTCTAACATCAAAATATTTCATAATAGAGTGCTAAAACCATTTCAGAACTAATACACCAGTGTTCCTTTTGGACTTTCTTGCTCACTTATCTCCTTCGGTCGGCCTGCTAGCCTGAGGGCGATTCAGTGAGCATTTGCCTAAATCAAAACATGAAAACATTTCAAACTACGAGCCGAAGCGTAGAACCTGCACTCTTGTATTGTTAAAAGTTCATTGAAAAGCTTATTGGGCCCGCATTGAAATTCATTTTAATTTAAAATGGGGAATGAGATGACTTAAAAGCTATATTGCTAATTATCATCTGGTATTAAACTCCGGGTAATTGTTACAATCTGCAGATAGGGGTACACCTGCCATCCCGATCAAGGGACCGAGCCTAAAGCTCCGTGGGTAACTGAAGAGCAATGCTGTGTAATTGATAAATTATGGGGTCACTAATTATGTGATAAATCACTTATTAATTTTGATAAATACATTCTGATTTCTAAAGATATAGGCAATGAATGTACTTGAAATTTTTAATAAAATCTTACTAAATATGATTATGCACAAAAATGTGAGGAAATGATATGTTAGGCCCTAATTCTGTTAAAAAATATCATTATAGGAATATATTTTAGCAAATACAGTTATTTTCATAGTTTAATCGCATAGTGACCCCTATTTCAAACCTGTTCACATCCTTGCTGTTCTTGTTTTCCCCTGATTTTCACATAATTCCCCATCTAAATTCACTCCTTAAAATCATTTAACATAGCCTTGTTCTTTCTAATCACCTTACAAAGCCGTGTTACTCAGTTTATTCCAAAATCGTTTGCATCAAATTTTCAATTCTTCTCTTTTTCAAAAACACTCAAAACATATCCATAAGCTTACTTATTTGCATAAATGAGCAAAATGACATCTTATAATCAATTGGGGAAATTCCTATAATCGATGCCTTTTATAAGAATCACACCAAGTCATTTTTCATTTTAAAAGACACGTGAAGGATTCATTTATCAACCAGGTATACACTAATAACATGCTCGATACCAAAAGAAAACTAAACAATGCATAATCATTAAAACCCTAGCTTGTGACAATCCTAGATTCACCTTTAACTCAACGAAAACCAAACCAAAACCACCATAATCATTTATGATGCTAAGGATTACCAAATCAAGCACAAAACAATCCACAAACATTACTTAAAGCTTACGCTTGCATGATCATAAACAACCTCAACTCCCACATACTTTCAAGCTTCACCAACAATTTAAACACCAAAAAACCTCTTATTTCTATCAAAACAACATGATCAATAATAATAAATTAACAAAAAAAAGAATGAAAACCAACACAAAAATCAAAATCAACAAGATATGGTTAGGGTTTTGCTCACCGTAATGCTTGAAAAAAGGAGATATAAGTGAGGTTGAGCCCATATTGCAATTCATTTTAATTTAAAACAGTGGATGAAATGAACATAAAATGGTATTGCTAATTATTATCTGGTAGTGAACCCCTAGTAACTGTTACGATATGTGGATAGGTGTACACTTGCTAAACAGATCGGGGGAAGTAGCCTGAAGTCACGTGGGTAACTGAAGAAAAATGCCCCGTAACTGATAACTGATGGGTCACTAATTATGTGATAAATCACTTATTAAGCTGATTCATTGATGTATTGATGAAAATATTATAATTTTGATAAATATGTGCTAATTTCTAATGATACAAGCAATGAACGTACCTAGGACTTTTAATGAAATCTTACTCAGTATGATTATATAGAAAAGGGGAGAAAATGATAGATTAGGCCTTGATTCTGTTTAAAAAATATCAGTAGAGGAACATATAGTTAGCAAATGTATTTATTTTCATAGTTGATAGTTATAGTTAAAATTTGTTTTTAAAGAGCTAACAAAAGCTAAAATAAATAACTCATAACTTAATCTCCCGACCTCAGCTTGAGGCCTAATTCCCTAATATAGATAGCTTAAAAACTCTCATAAAACTTTCATTCACAAAGCAAAACATAATTCCCATAATAGGGCTCCCAAAAGTGGGCTAGAACACAATTGTGCCAGCTTCAGTCTATCCTGCGCAATTCTAGCAAAACGACCATAACTTTTTCCATAGAATTCGAACGGAAGAAATTCAATAGGAATTTGAAAGATAACTCACTGATCTATATATCCACCAAAAATCACAATTTTTCAATGGGCTAAATTGTACCCGTTTAATCGGAAATTGACACCTGTTTTCGGTCTCTTCACAGCCCTACTATTTTTGTTTTTCCCCTTCTCTTCACATAATTCCCCATCTAAAATTACTCATTAAAATCATTTTAAAAAAACCTTGGTCCTTGTCATCATCGTACAAAGCCATATTACTCACTTTCACTCTATAGCCATCCACATCAAATTTTCAATTCTTCTCTTTTTAAAACCCAGTGGAAACACATCCATGATCTTACTTATTTGCATAAATGGGCAAAATGACCTTTTATAATCAATTAGGGAAATTCCTGTAATCCATCCCTTTTTCAATAATCACACCAAGTCATTTTTCCACGTTAAAAGACACATCAAAGATTCATTTCTCATCCAGGTATACACAAATAGCATGCTTGATACCAAAAGAAATCAAAACCATGCATAATCATTAAAACCCCAGAACATTGCAAACATAGATTCACCTTTCACTCATCTAAAACCACACGAATAGTTCCATAATCATTTATGATGCTAAAGATTACAAATCAAATACAAAACGACCCATAAACATCACTTAAAGCTTAGGCTAGCATGATCATGCTTCAAGCTTAACAATAATTAAAAATATCAAGAGAATTGTTGTTTCCATCCAAATAACATGATTAAAACTCAAATCAACTTAAACAAGAACCAAAACCAAAAATCCAAAGGAACAAAGTTTGGATTACTCACTTTCATGCCTAGGAGAGAGGTAGAAAAAGTGGTTAATGAGGATGGGGCTAAGAGGAGGTGGTGGCTGGCTATCAAGGTGGCAAACTGGCAGCTAGATGGACTACTTTGGTGGTGGCAGAACAACAACACAGCAGCAGTCAAGGTGGCATGGCGGGGTGGAGAGAAGAGGATAGAGGTTATGTGATATGTATTTTTTTACCTGGGTTGAATGATCTAAGGACTTTACTTGGCTGAGTTTTAACATCAAAAAGTAGCTTTTAGCTAATTGTGATTAGGCTTAAATCATGGTAATTAGCTAGGTTTAATTAAGCAAGATTGTAGGGCTTCAAATTGGGCCAAAATAAATTTCACTCGGTAATAAAACGCTCCGTAACAATAGTATTTTTGTGTAACTCGAATTTAAATGTTCGTGATATTACGGAAAAATAAATCAAACCACTTAGATTATAATTATCAGGGCTTGCTACCAATTTTCACAAAATTTTCGTTAAGAAATAATAAAGAAACCAAAATTGCAAAGTGAGGGGACAAATGAAAATTCTTTTTCACCGGGATGATTAAATGCAATAAATAAATGCTAGAAAAAAATATTAACATTATGAAATTAAATAAATAAACATGATTTAAGGTTAGGCTATTACAGCATCCCCCTCTTACAGAATTTCGTTCTCGAAACTTATGAACTTTATTGAAACATGGAAAATTACCTCAAATAAATGTGGATACTTGGCTTACATTTTCTCTTCAGTCTACCAAGTGGCTTCTTGGGAAGTATGGTTTGTCCAAAGCACATTGACTAGAGGTGTTTGCCTGTTGCGCAGCTATTTAATCCTGCAATCTAGTATCTAACTGAACGCTCTTCCCCGACTACTTATAGAGTTTTGTCCTCGAAACTTATGAACTTTATTGAAACATGAAAAATTACCTTAAATAAATGTGGATACTTGGCTTACATTTTCTCTTCAGTCTACCAAGTGGCTTCTTGGAAAGTGTGGTTTGTGCAAAGCATATTGACTGGAGGTGTTTGCCTATTGCGCAGCTGCTTAATCCTACAATCTAGTATCTGAGTAAACGCTTTTCGTACACTAGATTCCCAGTGATTTCAATGGGTCCAGATATGATGGTAGGGTCCGAATTTGGAATATATTTCCTTAGCAGAGAGATGCGAAACATGTTATGCATGTGTTCAAGTTTGATTGATAGATGCACCCGATATGCCATAGCATTTAACTTTTCAATGATTTCATAAGGTCCAATGTATCTTGGACTCAATTTACCTCGCAGTTCGAACCTCTTGATACCCCTGGTTGGCAAAACTTTCAGAAAAACTTTATCGTCTGATTGAAAATCCAAAGGCCTCCTTTTTTATTAGCATAACTCTTTTGCCGGCTCTGGGAAACCTTAATATGTTCTTGAATTCTTCTTCTTGGTTTAATGGTTTCTTAAATCATTTCGCGGCCTGTAATCAGTGCCTCCTCCGAATCACTCCAACACAGCGGGGTTCTACATTTTCTCCAACATAGAGCCTGAAACGGGGCATTTTATGGTGGACTTGTAGTTGTGTGGCACCCCGAGTGTGGGTTAAAAGGATCGAAGTGATTACTTTTATTATCGAAGGTGCACCCTTTTTTTGGGGAACCCCACTCTTAAGAACTCCTCAATTAAGCGTGCTCACTGGGGAGCAATCGTGAGAGGGGTGACCTCCTGGGAGGTTTCTCAACCAGCATGGGAGCAAGGATGAAGCATGCAGGAAAGACTTGTGGTGATGTGTGGTGCCATTTGATGATCCTTTCACCATCTGCGACCTAGGAGAGGGTCAAGGCATTACACCTGATGACTTGGAGTTTGCTTTATTGAAAAGCTAACTTCTTAAGCTTAAAATTCTAGGCAAGAATTCGGACTTAAGTAACCCCAAAGTTAGGTAACCAAGGTCATAAAGTCACCACCTTTGCTGTTCAGGCCCGAGGTGGATTGGACTTAGTTCCTAATGAGTTCCTTTACCTCTTGGATGGTTGCTTGGACTTCTTAGGACCTTGAATGATCTTGATCTTGGACATTAGTCTTCTTGGGTGCATCATCCTCCTCTTGTTGAGAAGAATATTCCCTCAAATTCTCAAGATGATCATCTTTAAAGTATAGCTTAAGATCGGCTACGTTGAAAGCGCAAGAGACCCCACACTCGCCCGAGAGATCAACCTTGTATGCATTGTCATTGATCTTTCGCAGTGCCTCAAATGGACCATTGACTCTTGGCATTAGCTTCGATTTCCTCTTACTTAGAAGCCCCTCTTTGCGTAGGTGTGCCCAAGCTAGATCACCCGATTTGAACAAAGCTTACATGCGGTGTTTGTTGGCTTGATCATTGTAGCGCTCATTTGACTTCTCAATTTGATCTTGCACTTATGTATGAAGCTCTTGGATCTCTTTTACCCATTTGCTAGCCTCAGCATTGATCTTCTCTTGGTGTATGGGTAAGAGATCAAGGTGGCTGATAGGGTTTTGGAGATAAACCACCTTGAAAGGTGATCATTTGTGGTCCTACTTGGTGCACTATTGTAGGCAAATTCAGCATGTGCAAGGAGTAAGTCCCAAGGCTTCATATTCTTCTTTACTAGAAGTCATAGTAAGGTTCCCAAGGTGTAATTCACCACTATGGTTTGGCCATCCGTTTGAGTGTGGTAAGTAGTGCTAAACTTCAAGGTTGTTCTTAGCTTCCTCCAAAGTGTGATCGAAAAGTCGCCTAGGAATTTTGTGTCCTTATCTGAAACAATAGAAAGTGGGATTCCATGGACTCTCACCACTTCCTTGAAATACAAATCAGCTATGTGTGATGCACCGTTGCTCGTGTGACATGCAATGAAGTGTGCCATCTTTGAAAACGGATCGACCACCACCAAGATCGAATCCTTGTTGCGTTGAATCAGTGGAAGACCAAGTACAAAGTCCATGCTCACATCTAGCAAAGGACCTCATGGAGTAGGTAAGGGGCTATAAAGCCCTTGAGGAAGTGTATAACTTTTGCCCATTTGACATGTGTAGCATCTCTTGATCAAGTCTTGGATACCCTTAAGCATGTGAGGCCAAAAGTAGTGTTCTTTGGCCATGAGATATGTCCTGTCTTCCTATAATGACCAGCAAATGAACCACCACGGTTTTCTCTAAGAATGAGCTCACGGGTGCCACACCTTGGCATACACAATCAATCACCCTTAAACAAGTAACCCTCTTGAAGTGTTGATGCACTTCTAAGTCCCAAAGATGAAGCAAAGAAGAGATCTCAAGTAGCTATGTCAAATGGAAGAGAATGGACTTCGGTTTTGATGGGAAAGTAATGAAATAAGAGAGACTAAGCTTGCTTGGATAAGATATCACCACCAAGTTCACATAGAGCTCTCCTTAAGAATCAAATGAGATAAGATTTCACCACTCAATTGATCTTCAAGGACCCTTGACCACCACACTAGAGAGCTAACCTAGTGATAAGCAAGAGAAGAGAGAAAACAAGGGAGTCAAACTCAACCCAAATTCATGTATTCATCAAGTGAGAATTACAAGAGGAAAGAGGGGTTAGTAAGCCCCTTTCCTTGCTGTGACTACATGTTCCACAGCATGGGAAACACCCCCATCCATTTGCCTAAGCTAAGTACATCAAAGAGCTTAAAGCTTGAAAAAACATTAGCCTTAAGTCCCCATCAAAAGAGGTGTTAAAACTCTAAACAATCTAACAAGTACTCTTCTAATAACTCATTTGGACTCTAAACAAGTGGGTCGTACTTTAGTTTATACAAAATTGGGTGCTGGTTGGTTGGTTAGTGCCCAAAATGCAAAACAGCCACTAACCGGTTAACAAGGTGTTTTCTTGTACTTTGGGCTTGATAAAAGAAATCTACTTGGACAAAAGGTTCCATCTTCTAGGGGGGTTAATGACAAATATTATAACACCTTTTGAAGCCAAGAAATCCCAAAAATCAACAAAGAAAATGGCCCTACCATTTGGTATATGTTACGGCATGCGCTGCTAGAGCTAAAATTGGAGCAGTCAACTTTATTACTCTAGTTGACTAACCAAACGAACTGCAAATAACCCGAAACTTTTTTTGCTGGGTTAGACTTCTTAAGCTTTCTTTGGACATCAGAATCATCTCTCCCACATTTCTGCAAATCAAGATATGAAGCAGCAAAGGTCAGCCTCTTCACGGGCTAAACTAAAAAATTGTGTTGCTTGGAATTCCTTGGCAAGGGTCACCATGGCCTTGATTTCTTAAACACGCAGATGAGTTGGATGATCATGGACTCCTTCTTCAATTGTGGGCTCCTTAGGTGCATTATCTTCCCCTTGCTGAGGGAAATTTGCCCTCAAATTCTTAAGATGATCATCATCATAATAGTTTGAGGTCCGCCACATTGAATGTACAAGAAACCCTATACTCTCCCGGAACATCAACTTTGTAGGCATTATCATTGATCTGTTCAAGGACCTCAAAAGGTCTATTAGCCTGTGGCATAAGCTTGGATTTCCTTTTGGAAGGGAACCTTCCTAAGGTTCACCCAAACTAGATCTCCCGGTTTGAACAAGGCTTGTTTGTGATGCTTGTTGTCTTGACTGTGATACCTCTCATTGGCCTTATCAATTTGCTCTTGGACTTTCTGATGGAGCTCTTGAATCTCTTTCACCCTTTTTGTAGCATAGGCATTCATCTTCACTTAGTGTATGGGCAAGAGATCAAGGGGACTAAGAGGGTTGCTCCCATACACCACCTTGAAGGACGTCTCATTTGTTGTTCTACTTGGGGTTCAATTGTAAGCATATTCGGCATATGAAAGGAGAGATCCTAAGCTTTTACGTGCTTCTTTATAAGGACCAGTAGTAAGTCCCCAAGGTTTGGTTCATTACTTCAGTTGGCCATCCGTTTGAGGGTGGCATGTAGTACTAAACTTCAAGTTGGTACCCAAATTCCTCCAAAGGGTGATCCAAAAGTGACTTAGGAACTTTTAATGCCTATCCGAAACAATAGAGAGGGGTATGTCATGGAGTCTCACCGCTTCCTTAAAATATAGGTCGGCTATATATGAGGTATTATTTGTCTTGTGACAAGCAATGAAATGTGCCATCTTTGAAAACCGATCTACCACTATCCAGATTTAATCTTTATTACGTTGGTTACGTGGGAGACCAAGTACAAAATCCGTGCTCACATCTAACCATGGACCTTGTGGAGGCGGTAAGGGAGTGTAAAGCCCTTGAGGAAGTGAATGGCTCTTAGCCATTTGGCAAGTGGAACACCTTTTGATCAAGTCTTGGATGTCCTTTAGCATGTAAAGCCAAAAGTCACGTTCTTTGGCCACGATGTAGGTCTTGTCTTCTCCAAAATGGCCGGCAAGTGAACCACCATGAACCTCCCTAAGGATGAGCTCACGGGTGCCACACCTTGGCACAAATAATCGATTGCCCTTGAATAAGTGCCCTTTTTGAAGCATAAATTCTCTCTTTGGGTGAGCTTGGCAAGACTCATAAAGCTCCCCAATGTCTTCATCATCTTTGTACAAGGACTTGATGTGTTTAAATCCAAGCACACATGAACCAAGTTGGAACAAAAAAAGGTGCCTCCTAGATAGAGCATCCGCGCCTTGGTTGAGTTTCCCGGACTTGTGCTTGATCACAAAGTGAAATGATTGCAAATATTCAACCCACTTAGCTCGACGGGAGTTCAACTTATGTTGCCCTTGGATGTACTTGAGGGCCTCACAATTGGAATGCAAAATGAACTCATTGGCTATCAAATAGTGAGTCTAATGTTCAAGAGTGTAGATGATTGCAAAGAACTCCTTATCATACGTTGAATACCCCCTTCTTGCGTCACCTAGCTTCTCACTGAAGTAGGCAAGTGGCTTGCCCTCTTGAATCAGGACCGCTCTAATTCTAACTCCGGAGGCATCACATTCCACCTCAAAGACTTTATCAAAGCAAGGTAGAGCTAAAACCGGGGCTGGAGTAAGCTTGTCTTTGAGTTCTTCAAATAGCTTTTGGGCTTGGCTAGTCCATAGTTACCTTGAGAACCTCAGTTATGGGAGCAGCAATGGTGCTAAAGTTACGGATGAACCTCCTATAAAAGGAAGCTAACCCGTGAAAGCTCCGGACATCATGCATAAAAGAAGGAATTGTCCATGATCGAATGGCTTCAACCTTACTTTGGCCCGCTTGTATCCCTTTGGCCGAGACAATGTAGCCAAGGAATACCACATCAAGTGAAAAGAAACTGCGTTTCTTGAGATTGCCGTAGAGCTTCTCTTGTTCAAAGATCTTCATGACTTGCTTCAAATGCTCAAAATGCTCTCTCTTAGTTTTGCTAAAAACCACGATATCATTAAAGTAGACAACAACGAACTTACCAAGAAAGGCCTTGAATACTTGGTTCATTAGCCTCATGAATGTGCTTGGTGCATTGGAAAGGCCGAATGGTATAACCAACCACTTAGAAAGTCCAACTTTGGCCTTGAAGGCCGTCTTCCATTCATCCCCCTCTCGGATCTGCATTTGATAATACCCAGTTTGAAGGTCTATCTTCGAGAAACCCATAAAGCTCATCAAGTATGTCTTCCAAACTTGGTATGGGATGTCGGTACTTGATTGTGATTTTGTTGATGGCGCGACTATCCACACACATCCTCATGGCCCCATCCGTCTTAGGCACAAGAAGAGCGAGAGCATCACAAGGTCTTCAGCTCTCTCAAACAAGGCCTTTACACATGAGTTCCTCCACTTGTCTTTGAATCTCTAAGGTGTCTTAAATATTCATTCCATAAGCGGGCTTGTTAGGGAGGATGGCTCTAGGGATGAAATCAGTGTGGCGTTGGATGGTTCTATTTAGAGGTAGTCCAGACGGAATCTCATTAGGGAAGACATGGAAGAAACTTTATAGAAGTTGGATGGCAAAGGGGTGTGAAGGGGCCTCAGTTTGGTCATTTTGTGAGGGGGTAAAAAGGATCATTTCTTTGAGGGGTTTACACTCATGGTGCTCGGCTTGTAGGGTGGGTTCAAGAAAAGAGAGATATATTTCCCCATCTTTGGGAGTTTCCTTGGTTTTAGGCTTGGAGATTTAATGTGGGGCTAAGGGGGCTAAAGTGATCTATCGACCATCTTTGTGGAGGGTGTATGTGTTTAGGTCACCATCATGCATGACCTCTTGGTCATAGGGCCAAGGCCTTCCCAAAAGAATGCGACAAGCATCCATGGGAATGATGTCACACCACAACTCATCATGATAACTTTTACCAATGGAAAACGAAATCAAGTAACGATGTAAAACTTGTAATCCCTTAACTTGGTTAAGCCATTTAATAGAATAAGGTTGGGGGTGTGGTTCAGCCTTGAGATTGAGTTTCTCCATCAAGGTGGTTGAGGCAACATTGGTGCAACTCCCTCCATCCACAATAAGTGAACATACGCGGCTATTGATAGTGCACCTCGTGTGGAAGATGTTTTCTCTTTGCTCCTCATGATTAGCACTCTTGTGACTACTTAAGGCCCTTCTAAGAACAAGAAGTTCGCCTTTATTTGCCTCCTCAACATGCTCCTCTACAACCTCCATCAAATGAACTTCCTTGTCACTTCCTTTCTCCCTTGACTCATCTTCTTTAAGAGCTTTACTCCACTGAGGTGATGACCTTCCTATTAAGGCATTCAGAGGCTATGCGTCTAAAACCTTGGCACTCATAGCACCTTCTCTTGTCAAAGGAATTACTGAGAGGGTTTAAGAAGCTTGGCTTAGGGTTTGGAGGGGCCATAGGAGTATTTGTGGGCTTAGGAGTAGGGCGCAAACTCCCCTTGTTGAAAGAATAGGTTCTTTGTGGAGTTTTTGGTGGTTCTCTCTTAAATCTAGCCTTCCTTTGAAGTTCAAATTTATGGGCTAAAGAACAAAACTCATCAAGAGTAGGGTAGTGTTGTAACTCTACTACATTCCTAATGGAGTCATTCAATCCGGTCAAATATCTCACCACGTTTGATCCTCACTATCCCTAAAATCCCAAGTCATTAAAAGCCTCTTAAACTCATGTGTACACTCCTTCACACTCCTGGTCTCTTGCTAAAGGGTATGGAGTTTAGTAAAGTTGTCTTGAAGGTAGTGGAGTGGTAGAAATTTGTACTTAAATTTTTCTTTCATTTTCCTCCAAGACCTAATCTTCCCCTTCCCTATTCTAGCCCTTTTAGCAACAACATTACACCACCAAATGGAAGCATACTTACGTAATTTCAAGGCCACGAGCTTGACCTTCCTGTCATCTGAAACTTCTTTCTCAAACACCCTCTCACGGTGTTCATCCAATCTATGAATTCATCAGGGTCAAGGCGACCTTCGAACTCTGGAATCTCCACCTTGAAATCCATAAAAGGTTGCTTGTCTCTTCTTGTTCTCCTTGGTCTTCTTCCTTCATCCCCGTCACTTGAAGCAAACGGGTTGCTTTCAGTTTCTTCCTCCTCGGATTTGGATCCACTAGTAAAGAGTGAGCTTTGAATCTCCTTCCGGTTGCTAGTCATAGCTTGATCAAGTTGCTTTCTCAAGTACTCAAGTTGAGCATCCTTCTCAGCATTAGCTTTTAGAAGTTGCTCAAACTTCTCTTCTAAAGGGGTGCCGGTAGACATCTTGGCTTTTGAGTGAACGATTTTTTTGTTTTAGTCGAGAAGTGGAAGGCATGGACATGCTCAATGGCACAGTCAGGGTCTGCCAAGCAGCTGGCACTAAAATGGGGTTGCTAGAATCAGGCACGGTCGTGCCCCCTAGGCACAGTGTGTCCGTGCCAAAATTCAGTCTGGGCATGGTTGTGTGTTTGTCAAGGGAATGGGTTTGGGTTTGATTTGTGGATTGAGTTTAGGATGTGTTTAGGGTTAGAAGCTTGGCCAAGAGGGTACCCTAAGCTTTGATACCACTTGATGCACTTCTAAGTCCCAAATATGAAACAAAGAAGAGATCTTAAGTAACTATGTCAAATGGAAGAGAATGGACTTTGGTTTTGAAGGGAAAGTAATAAAATGAGATAGACTAAGCTTGCTTGAATAAGATATCACCACTAAGTTCACTTAGAGCTCTCCTTAAGAATCAAATGAGATAAGATTTCAACATTAAATTGATCTTCAAGGACCCTTGATCACCACACTAGAGAGCTAACCCAGTCATAAGCAAGAGAAGAGAGAAAACAAGTGAGTTAAACTCAACCCAAATTCACATATTCATCAAGTGAGGATTACAAGAGGTAAGAGGGGTTAATAAACCCCTTTTGTTTCTATAACTACACATCCCATAGCATGGAAAACACACCCATCCACTTGCCTAAGCTAAGTACATCAAAGAGCTTAAAGCTTGACAACACATTAGCCTTAAGTCCCCATTGAAAGAGGTGTCAAAACCCTAAACAATCTGATAAGCACTATTCTAATACCTGATTTGGACTCTAAGCAAGTGGGTTGCACTTTAGTTTAGACAAAAATGGGTGCTGGCTAGTTGCTTAGTACCAAAAAAGTAAAAAAGCCACTAACCAATTAATAAGGTGTTTTCTTGTACTTTGGATTGGATAAAAGAAATCTACTTGGACAAAAGGTTCCATCTTCTAGAGGTTAATTATATATATATTATAACACCTTTTGAGCAAAGGAATCCAAAAAATCAACAAAGAAAATGGCCCTCCCATCAGGTGTATGTTACGGTATGCGCTGCTGGAGCTGAAACTGGAGCAGTCGAATTTGTTGCTCTGGTTGACTAACCAAATGAACTCTAAATAACCTAAAAATTATTTTTCTGGATTCTAGACTTCTTAAGATTTCTTTGGACGTAAGAATCACCTCCCCCACCTTTTCTGGAACTTAAGATATGAGGCAGCAAAGTTCAGCTTTTTCATAGGTTGAACTAGAAAATTGTGTTGCTTTGAATTCATTGATAAGGGTCACCATGGCGTTGATTTCTTGAACACTTGGATAAGTTGGCTGATCATGGACTTGTTCTTCAATTGTGGGCTCCTTAGGTGTATCAAGTGTGAACTCTCCTTTTGGGTCAGCTGGGAAAGACTCAAATAGCTGCCCAAAATCAACATCATCTTTGTACAAGGACTTGAGATGCTCAAATCCTAGCACACATGAACCAAGTTCGAACAAAAGAAGGTGTCTTCTTAATAGAGCATCTACACCATTGTTGAGTTTCTCATAGTTGTGCTTGATCACAAATTGAAAGGATTGCAAAAACTTAACCCACTTAGCATGCTGTAAGTTCAATTTGTGTTGCCCTTGGATGTACTTTAGGGCGATGTACTTTAGGGCCTCATGATCTGAGTGCAAAATGAGCTAATTGGCTTTTAAATAGTGACTCCAGTGTTCAAGGGCACAAATGACAGCAAAGAACGCCTTATCATATGTTGGATACCTTCTCCGTGCATCACTAAGCTTCTCCTTCAAGTAAGCAAGTGGCTTGCCTTCTAGAATTAGAACCACACTTATTCCCACTTCGGAGGCATCACACTCTACCTCAAAGGCCTTGTCAAAGCATGGTGATGGCATCTCCTTAAACCAAGACATATATGAAGGTCCAACAAGTCCAGCTAGGTCCAATTCCACCTCCAAAGTCCAAGCCATGACTCACATTGTGCTAAGGAGTCAAGAAGAAGGTCCCGGGTTCCATGACCAGAATGTATCCGATTTTGTTTATGTGATTTCTTAAGCTACATTGTGGCTTAAGTCTTGCATTTTTGTATTTTTGGGTTCCCCTAGATGTTACCTTTCAGGTCCAAGCAAGCAAAACCAATCATACCCAGTAGAGGAGAAGAGATTTAACCATTTTGTCAACCTTGTCAATTTCAGTCCAAAACTGCCCGGGTAAATGTTTAGGTGCAATTCTACTACGTAAACAAGTCATAACGTTGATTTTTTTATTTGGGTGGTTTGTACACATCCTAAAGTTTCCCCATGGCCCGCAAATAAAATGATGCCCAGTTTTGCTAGGTTCTATAACTCGGTTTAATGCTAGGTGCAATTTCCTTCATCTAAGGGTTTGCTTAGCTGCTTGGTTGCTTGTTTACTAACTAATCACGCTCAAGACTGCTTGGTCAGCTGAAAAGGGAAACCACTTTATGACTACTTTCCCCTTTCTTACTCTAGTAATCTGATGTATTTAAGTTAATTAAGTGTGTTTATGCTGAGTTTAGTCATATATTTTGCTTGACCAAACTCACATATTGTAATTAACTTGAGTTAATCAATCCTTTAAGCATGTGTTAGGCATGCTTAAGAGCTTTCCTCACTTGGAAGGAAACCCTTAAGCATGCTAGTAGATCGTGCCATGAGTATAAGGCTTTTGTAATGCTCACTTTGTGAACAGCTTACCTTTTATATTGAATGAGAATTAAGAGCATTGTTCTTGTTTCCTTTTAAACTCTTACTTGCTTATCCTAATTAAGGCCAAATTAGGTCGTGGTCAAGTGAGTCTTAACGGTTAATTAGATGGTGTTTCTATATCCGAATTGAGGTTAAGAGTTAATCTTGGCGGGGATTACTGTATACAAGAATGAGATTGGTTCTTTCTTCATTCACTCATTTTAACTCACGCACGAGCTAACTCTCTGACCTTGGGTTGTATGCACTTCAGTTTGTAATTCTTGAGTATTAGTTGAGTTTCTTTCCTATAGACCCATCATATTTGGTATCAGAGTCAGGTTTCTCCTTGGCTTGGTATACTCCCCAACACTTCCAAATTCGTTCCCATAGAAAACCCAAGCACAAATCCCATTTCTGTTCCAAACAAATCGTTTACAAGATGTCTTTAAGTATGACCTCGAATAAAAAGTTTGAGGCAGTGATAAAGCATTACCAATCTCTCTCAGCCCAAAATGAGATATTGACGCAGAAAAAAAATGAGGATGCTCAACATGATCAAGAGCTCAAGGCTTAGAACGAGTGCTTGAGAAAATAGCTTAGTGCATTCTTAAAACAAAAGCCAAAGATGTACGAGGAACCTCAGTAATCTGACCTTAGAAGGCAAGAATGAGTAGTTATTCACTCTTTGGATTCATCTAGTGAGGATGAACCCTTAAGAATTGCTAGACTAGAACCAAGGTTACAAGCTAACTCTAATGACTTTAATGTTGAGATTCCCGAGTTTGAAGGCAAGCTTGATCCTGAAGAATTCCTAAATTGGATGCATACAGTTGAGCGTGTTTTTGAGTACAAGCACGTTCCAAAAGAAAAAAAAGCGAAATTGGTGGCTTTAAGACTTAGAAAATATGGCTCCCTTTTTATGTGCCAAGAGAGTTCGAGATAGTAAAGCAAATATCAGAACGTGGGAGAAGATGAAGGCCAAGCTTAAGGCTCGGCTTCTACCCCCAACCTATGTACAAGATTGCTATTCTCAACTCCATAACTTGGCACAAAGTAACTTGAATATGGAAGAATACACTCGTGAGTTTGAAAAGGTCATCATTAAATGTGACATTTAAGAACCGAAAAAGCAAACTATAGTTAGGTACTTAGGAGGTCTTGATCCTAGGTGCGCTCTAATGTAGTTGATTTGTAAACTTACACTACTTTTGATGAAGCGTGCATGCTTGCTCATAAATTTAAGTAACAAAAGAAGGTGAAGTAGTCCCTTAAACCGCAATACGCACAGCCTTTTCCCCGGAACCAACCCTTTAACAAGGGAAGTTCTAATCCCATTCATAAGCCAGCAAATTCATCCCCCTTTACTCCACAAAGAACCCAACCCCCACAAAAGAGCCAACCACCACAAAGTAGACCCCATCCTAACCCCATGAGCATAAGAAGGTGTTTTAAATGTCAAGGTCTTGCGCACATTTCCTCGGACTGTCCAAACTGTAAGGTTATTACCTTAGCCGAATTGAAGGCAGTAGCGGAGGCTGAGCCATAGGAGGAAAATAAAGAGAATATTGAGAATGATCTTGAGGAAACTCAAGAAAAGATAGTGGAGGAGGCTAATGAAGGAGAAATGTTGGTTTTTGCATTGCCAGAAGGGAGCTAAAGACTAGTAAAGGGAGAACATCTTTCATTTCCATTGCAGTGTTCAAGGGAAGGTGTGTCCAGTTATCATTAGTGGAGGGAGTTTTGTTAATGTAGTTTATTGTAGCAAGGTTGAGAAACTAGGCTTACAAACCGTGACTCATCCCCACCCATATAACATTCAATGGCTGAATCAGAGCAAGGGCATCCAAGTGAACTCTCGATGTCTCATGTCTTTCTCCACTGGAAAGAACTATCATGGTGAACTTTGGTGTGATGTGATTTCTATGGATGCATGTCGTATCTTACTGGGAAGACCATGCTTCTATGATCGAAAGGTAATGCATAATGGATTCTTAAATACATACTCCTTTACTAAGTAGAGGAAGAAGATTACATTAGCCCCTTTATCCCTATCTCAGCACCATAAAGACAAGCATCAAATGAAACCTCATCAATTTTTTAATTTGCTTCTTCCTTTCAGTGAGCCATTACTAAAGGCCTCTTATCACGAGTTCAAGGCCTTTAAAGAGTGGATATTAAATATCCAAGATGAACCAGAAACCCCTTACTCTCTTACCTTATAGCCAAAGCACTCATACACAACTTCTATCATTTGTTCCTTGAGGAGATACCCACAGGTTTACCCCCCATGAGAGATATCTAACACCTCGTTGATCTCATTCCTGGTTCTATCGTACCAAATAATCTGGCGTACAGAGTGAACCCCAAGGACACCATGGAGATCCAAAGGCAAGTTGAGAAACTAATGTCAAAGGGCTTAATCTGTGAGTCCCTAAGCCCTTGTGCCATACATGCCCTGTTAGTTCCCAAGAAGGATAGAGGAATGCACATGTGTATGGATAGTAAGGCTATTAACAAGATCACAATCAAGTACAGGTATCCTATACTTACACTTGAAGACATGCTAGATGAGTTACATGGCTCTCAAGTGTTTTCCAAGATTGATCTTCAAAGTGGTTACTACTAAATTTGAATCAGAGAAGGAGATGAATGGAAGACGGCTATTAAGACTAAAGGAGGACTTTATGAGTGGTTAGTTATGCCCTTTGGTCTTTCAAATGCTCCTGGAACCTTTATAAGATTAATGAATCAATATTCATGCCGTACATTGGTAAGTTTATGGTTGTATACTTTGATGACATTCAAATTTATAGCAAGAACAAGCGAGAGCATCAAGATCACCTCACACAAGTCATGCTTGTTCTTGAATGAGAGAAGCTATTTAGGTAACCTTAAGACATTATTACTAGAGATGGCATTAAGGCAGATGAGAACAAGATTGAGGCCATTCGGTCATGGCCTATTCCTCAAAGTATACACGATTTATGAAGCTTCCATGGACTTACATCTTTCTACGAAAGATTTATAAGGAAATTTAGTACAATCATGGCTCCCATGACTGAGGTTATTAAGGGTATATCATTCATTTGGACCCCCAAAGTCCAATCTGCCTTTCAAGAAGTTAAGAAAACACTAACTCAAGCACCCATGCTTACCTTGCCAAGCTTTGAGAAAGTCTTTGGGATTGAATGTGGTATATTTGGAGTTGGTATAGATGGTGTTCTGACTCAAAAAGGCAAACCTCTAGCTTCTTTAGTGGGAAATTGTGTGGTTCAAGAAGGAAGCACTCCACATATGATAAAGAGTTTTATCCTACTGTGAGATGTTTAGACCATTGGAGTCATTATATTATTGCTAGTGAGTGTATATTACACTCTGACCATGAGGGACTGGCGTACATTCAAGGCTAGCACAAGTTAAACTCACACCATGCCAAGTGAGTTGAATATCTCCAATCATTTCACTTCACCATCAACATGAATCCAGGAAGCTCAATTAATGAGCCGATGCATTGTCTAGAAGGTACTTACTTTTATTTCAGTTAGATGCTTATATACTTTGTTTTGAGCATCTAAAGTGTTCATATGCTGAAGAGGAAGACTTTGGGGAGTTGTTTACTATTTGTTTAAAACATGCCAAAGGTGATTTCTTAGTCCAAGAGGGCTTTTTGTTCAAAGGTACATGGCTGTGTGCACCAAAGGGTAGCACAAGAGAGCTTCTTATTAGGGATGGACATGGAGGATCCTCGGCTGGTCACTATGGAGAAAAGAAGACAATCATCATGCTAAGGGAGCATTGATACTAGCGAGGTATGGGCAAAGATGTACAAGACATTCTAAAAAGAAGACAATCATCATGCTAAGGGTTTGACCACTGCCGCAAGCGCATGGGTAGTCACAGTATAGATAAAAAGATCGCTCCTCAGGAACCTATGTCATTTATCGAGTTTTATCGACAAAAATATGTTACGTAAAATTCTAATTCAAGAGGGTTTGATTTAACAATTCTAATTCACAAATTTTCAAATTAATTAAGGAAACATGTCTTATGAAAGTTGATTGGATCAAAACGATAAGAATGTGCTTTTCTCTAGCCGGTTAATTTCGAGGATTTACAATATATCCAAAAATTTGGTCTATTCTTTCAAACTCAACCAAATTTTCCTAAACTAAGCAAAAGTCGTTCTTTCAAACTAATTTGTCTTAATCAAAGTTAACCATCTTCGATTACACTCTATGTCCTCCTAACCTGCAAATCTCTCTTTCGAGATGACATTATGTCAGGTTTTATCAACCGATCTAACAATCAAATGTCACCTTTCAGTTTTTCGCTCAATTGTTTCAAATGTGCAAGCAAATTTTAGCCAAAAATTCACTCACAACATGATAATCACTTGATAGAAAGAAATCAAACCAATCATAAAAATAAGCATAATTGTTCAGATTCAATCATGATCAAACTAGACTTTCATAACCCTAGACAAAATAAAAACTACTCGCTTATGATTAAGGGTTAAACAACTAACCAATGTTTTGTGAAATCTGAGCGGAAGGGCTTAACTGCGAATAGCCTTCAACCAGGGGCTTCAAACTGCCTCAGGATCAAGCATTCACACTCAAGATTTCTCAACATTATAAATACCAAACTAAAAATCTAAACTAAAAAGAATAAAAATTTGAGAAAGAAGATAAACTATGCTACTCTTGCATACTTTCTATCTATATCTCTATGCATATGCCCCTTCCCCTCTGCTACTAAACGAAGCCCTTTTATAAGAGAGCTCAGATGTTTTCCACCACACAGCTAAAGGAAGACAAAGAGGCAACAGTTTCTCAACTCATTACGAACTGTGGCAGACATCATGGTCCGACCATGGTCTAGGCTAGAACTGCTTTTCTGCTCTTTACTTACTCCACGGGCGTAGCATCACATGGGCATCTTGGAGGAGGTCAAAATACATCTATTAAGGGTGAAATGCTAGGTAAAAAGGCCTAAAATCCTACAAAACATATCAAACAACCATGCCCAAGCATAAATCGGGAATAGGTTTATAAATAATAACACTAAGCACATAATTCTCCTAAAAACATAGCAAAATAAGCCTAAAAATGATGTATGCATTAAGCACTTATCAAACTCCCCCATGCTTAAACTGTTGCTTGTCCTCAAGCAATACTAAAATCTAAAAGTATGTAGAACCTCCTCAAGGTAGATATCAGTAACATTCAAATGGTAAAGTTGATCCAAAGGTCGTCAAAAAGATATAAAAATCATTAACAAACATATAAGGGAATGAAATTTTCCAAAACCTTTTGATAGACCACAATGTCGAATATGAATCGATCTTCCCAAATCATCAAATAGAGCCATTTCAACATATGAAACTAGTAATGCTAGCAAGGCCAGTTGAACCTCACTATAGTTATGTGGCATTCATCACTCACGTGTTTAATAGTAATGAAGGTTCTCTCAATTGTCATTCCTTGGACTCAAATCTACCATAAGCTTGATAAGACTCTCAAATTCGCTATCACTAATATGCAAACACACTAGACAATCATGAGGACTTTCATAGGGTTGTAATGGGGCCATGGATAAAGGTAAAAGGGGAGCAAATATTTTGGAAATGAGAAGTTAGAGGCCAGAGACTTAGAGCAAAACAATTTCGATGCATCATACTCCATCCTTCTTAGACTATTACAATTTACCAACAAAATACATTCCCTATTGAAGAGAGAAATAGTCGAAAATTACAAACTACTTGCAATCCCAACAAGGCTAACACTTTCTTCCATTTTTTTTCCTTCTTTTTTTTTCTATTGTTTCCCTCATTTTTTCATGTTCCTTTCTTTTTTTTTGGCTTTTGTTTTTCTCTTCAAAAAGGATAGCTAAGGGGAAATTCATAATGAACTTTAAATTCCAACTATTCTCGGAACTTTGTACAATGAAATTAGGGATTTATCAAAATCTCACATCCCTTCAACAAACACCAAAAATTCACTAAAAGATAATAATCCTCCTTGCTAGTGCCCTGTCAAACTTGATGTAAAAGAATGAAACGCTCCACTAGTGTCGGCTTAAGGGTAAGATAAGTATTTGACCATAGGCCATTATAGGAGGTTCAAATTGAGAAAATCGGATATAGGCTCAAAGGGGCTAGCAAGGGATACAATACACAACAAAGGTTGCTATATCGCCGTTGGGTTTAAAAAATCAAAGAAAAATGCCTCAATCATATTGCCTAAATGCATATGAGAAATGTGATATTGAATGAGAATCAAAGCAAGTTCTAGAGAAATGACATCAATGAAGAGTCACACATGAAAGAAAATATGAGGCTAAATTGATAAATAGCCTTTAAAAGCTCAAAGCCTCACGGACATCTACCAAGGTCATGACTAGCTTATTAGCAAACATATGCCAAAATTCATGTAAAGACTCATGGGGCAATCAACTTGCACTCGACATGTGATCAAAACATGGAGTCATTTTGAAAACTCATTCTCAAACATTTTTGTGCGCAATTTGGGCGAATTAAAGTGTTAAATTTACTCACACAAGGACACAAGAGGGGGGTGAATTGTGTTTACCAGTTTTTTTCGGCTTTCTAAAAACACTCATCACAACTATTTGGAATGCGTGTTTGTAGTAAAGCAGAAACAAGTATAATTACGGAAACAGTAAAGGAGAAACAATATTTTTACGTGAAACACCACCTCTAGCCCAACTAAGGTGTAAAAACTACGACCTACCACTGTAGGATTTCAGCAACACTTTCACCAAACGGGCCGAACATGTTACAACCATAACACACATAACTTAGTCTATCGAAGACTCTCATTGCAAATACACATCCAAAGTCTCCCAAGACTTTGGATAGATACTCACGGACATAACGTTCACACGTCCCCTACGGACACAATGTCCAACGTCTACCAAGACTTGGACAACCTCTTATCAAGATGAAAAAGAGATAAAGAACACTTTACTTAAATGCTTCTAAATAAGCTGAGTGTAAGGTACAATACAACTCTTATTATGCCAATGATGATGACTCAATTAAGCACTCTTTCGAAGGTTTTTCTCACAGGAAAATTCAGACTCAGGAAAGCAATTTTAGCACTTGACAATCGTGAAAAACCTTAAGAACAGTTGAGGGAATCGGCCGCTTAGATAGTGGGATAAGTATGCTTGCCGTGCAAGGATGAGAGCAATCTCCACTTTTCTTAGTCATTCCCTAATCTAAGAGTTACCAATCTTCCTTATAGGATAGGATCAAATATATGGGGAATATTTTTTTCTTAGGAGATAAGATCAAATATTTAGGAAAGATATTTTTTCTTAAGCGAGATAGGATTAAATCTTCTCACCAAATATTTGGAAAATATTTTGTCTCTTCAACAAGGGAAGAAATAGTTTTAGATTTTAACTGACATAAATTACTTCCAATTATTTCCTGAAAAACGTCAGTCCAAAACCCTTTTAAGAAAAACGTTGAAATTTGAATTTTTATTCCTAGCCTCAGAACAAGTAGACCTGGCTTCTTGGACCTGTTCTAAGACAGTGTTCTGAAGTACTTAAAAAATCTTTCAAAGCAAATGCTAAGTTAAGACCTTCTAATTTGTATATTAATAAGAATCTCAAAAATAAAACCCTTACTAAGCCAACTCCTTGGACATGATTTTGATATTCCATGCGATGTGCTCAGAACTGTTCTGAGGCAGTATTCTCAGGCTCTTGTTATCAACTGGACTCCTTGTGCATGTATCGACTATGATGTTCCATGCTCATTCGAACTGATCTAAGCACTTTCCGGATCCTGTCTCAACATATAATTCAAGCACAGCATATTGACTAGTGCATTTGGATTGTTATCATCAAAACCTTGCACATTAATTGGGTCAACAATTTCCCCGTTTTTGATGATGACAAACCAAATGACCGTAAGTCATTAATGACAATTAATAGTGAGACAGGGCAAATATACATTAGTGCTAAAACAGTTATCCAACCTTACACTAGAGAGAAAACAAGAGTTAGGAGGTCAACTTAAAGTAGACAAACCAATCGAAACAAGGTCATGCTCATCTTCCTCCTTTTGACATCATCGAAAAGGGTGAGGAGGCTGGGAGTTGAAATCCAGTGTGGATGCAATTACCACCAAAGCAGTAATGCGGGAAGTAACAGCGATACACTAAAGTATATAACACAGTAATGATATTGGCCATCCGAGTCATGCACAAACAAATAACACATGTAACAAGCAAATTTATAGCATAAATGCATTAACCATCCAAAAACAGCCATAAACCATTAGTAGTCACATACATAACCAAGTGTTTGAAAAACATTGTTGGAAACAGGGAAAGGAACAGGTTCAGGAAGAGGAAGGTAGAGGAGGGAATTTGGCTGTGAGGTCAAGAAGGGCACTTGGCAGATCCTCGTGACGTTTAGCATTGAGAGCCTTTTCCTCTATAAGTGCCTACTTCACTTCAGCTATCTCCCCCTTTAATGTAATCTAGTCCTGTAAGAGTGTATTAATTGTGGGAACGCTAGATGTGGAGGCTTCACTGGGAACCGGTCTAAGTGGTGTTTGGAGCCCCTGCTCTAAAGTTGCACTGCTGCTTTTTGTCACTTTGAAACCACACCCAATCAACGTGCTGTTGCCAATCTCATCATTGACCTGAAAGCCTATTCTCTTCGGTAAGGGAATCCCAAGTTTCTCAAACACTGACGTCAACAAGAACCCATACCCTATGTTATGATCCTTGGATGTGTTGGAAATTCTCCCAATATAGCTAATCATAATTGCGGGCAAGTTAATTTGCTCACCCTTATCCAACAAATCAGTGTAGTATATGTCCATGGGATCAGCAAGGTTACGTCCCTGACCTCAGGGAATAATATTCTTAATCACAAACCAAGACAACAATCAATGTAATGGCATCATTTCCACCCTTTCTCACAGGCCGGGACACAGTCAGATTGGGTTTTTCGGGCTAGCTTCTGGGTCAATTCCAATAGTCGTTCTTCACCTAAGGTGCTCTTGTCCTTTTTCACATACACATCAAAACCTTCGGAGGACACCCCAAGTAAGTCACCTAACTTCTTAGCATCAAACCGTAGGTCATGATCATTAACCGTACTTGTCACCACTTCATTGGTGACAAC
Source organism: Carnegiea gigantea (assembly GCA_029747015.1). Lineage (NCBI taxonomy): Eukaryota > Viridiplantae > Streptophyta > Magnoliopsida > Caryophyllales > Cactaceae > Carnegiea > Carnegiea gigantea. The sequence goes on from JAKOGI010000074.1 coordinate 682,739, forward strand.
ACAGTTCGCATAGAACTCAGCCAAGTTTGGAACTGAACATCCTCTTTTAGTATCCGTGAATAAGTCCAACCACCCCTAGGCCTCTAACGTTTCTAAGAACACCCCAAGTCCCTATTCATGAAAGTATGACACCTTAACGACCTTCCCCCGAGCCACAGATTTCTGGAGGAAATGCTCATATCTCTCACCAAGTGTCATGTTATTCCTAACTTTCTTTTTCTTTAGTTCATCAGATTCTTCAACCAGTTCTGATACTTGTTCTGGGACAGCCCGTTTTTGAGAAGGTTTCGTGGATGGAACTGGTTTGAGGGGTGTTCTGGTGGGTGTTTTGGGACTTGGTTGGAGCAGTTCGTTTGAACCGCAAAATTGGTTCATCCTCATCACTATCCTCAGTATCTTCAACAACAAATTCATTATCAACATGCTCAATATCATAATCCTTTGACTCCCCAACTGATTCGGCCTCATTCCCCCTTAATCTAAACTTGGCCACAACCGAGTCATACACCACAATCCCCCAACCCACAATTGGGTGTACCAAAGGTACCATGTCAGGGTTCAAGTCCACTGATCTTAAGTCCAAACTCTTCAAGAACCCAAAAATCGAGGGAGTAATAGAAAAAGAAGGTGAGGGAGTGTTTTCCATACCAATCGAGACCGTTTGTGGCGATGAGGGCACCGGTGATGTTCCCTCAGAACTCATCCCAATTTTGCCCTTTTTTTTGATAGTTGGCCTCGTACTGATCTTGATGAGAGGTCTTGAGTTTGGAGGATGCTTGACCACCATGATTTCTCACCATTGTGGAGATTTGAGGTGATTTAGAGTTAGGGTTTTGAGGGGTTTAAGGAAAGAGAGGGAAATCGGTTTCATGGTAGAGAGAGATAGGGATTTAATGGTGAGCATGAGTGGCCTGAAAATCAAGGGAGTTTATGGTAGAGTTTATTTCGGCCCTTCTTAAAGAGAGAGAATGGTTTGCATGCAGCACATCATTACACTAGGTATGGTATAAATGATAGGTTAGGTGTAATGAAAAGGAAATTTCGGCTCCCAACAATCTTTTAATAATGCCACTTGGTCAGTGCATGATACAAATAGTTATCAGGTCTGTTCCTAGAGCCTGTTCTTGCTGTTAAAAGTTTAGTGTCTCAGGACACTAAGGGCAATATCATTAGACCTCAACAAGTGTTCGCATGTTATATTCCACACATATGCCAGTAAAAGCACAAAAATCGGATGCATCCATTGTAACAATTTATTTGGCCTAAAACCCTTAACTAGTCAATCATTGGAGTTAAACAAGCATGCTCAAGTTCTTTTGATCATTCCCAATTCAAGTCTATTCCTCTCAAACTCAGTGCCATGGTAAAGATGTCAGTAACTTGCTTATCAGTGGCATAAAAATTCATTGAAATTAAACCCTTTTCAACATTATCTCTGAAAAAAATGATGACGTATGTCAATATACTTAGTCCTTTTATGTTGACATGGGTTTTTGGCAATGTTAATTGCAGTTGTGTTATCACAAAATATGGGAATGCATCCTGTGTCAACAGAAAAGTCCTTGAGTTGTTACCTTATCCACAATAATTGAGCACAACAAGAAGCTGCCACTATATACTCGGCTTCTGTTGCGGACATGGCAATAGAGTGTTGTTTTTTGGCTGCCCAAGAGACCAAATAGGGTCCAAGAAAATGAGCCATACTTGAGGTGCTTTTTCTATCAACCAAGGATCCAGCATAATCGGCATCTGCATACCCAATGAGATCAAAATTACACCCTCGAGGATATCATAAAGCTAAGTCCGAGGTCAATAGTTACAAATACTTCCTCATAATCGATCCCCTCTTCTTAGTTGTAACCCTGAACCACCAACCTGGCCTTATTCCAAGTGACTGTTCTGAACTCACCCAGTTTGTTCTTGAACACTCACTTGATGCCAATTATCGATTTGTCCTTAGGCCTTGGTTCAATGTGCCAAACCTTGTTCCTTTCGAACTGATGAAGTTCTTCTTACATGGTAGTAACTCAGTCAGAATCTGCAAGGGCTTCATAAACATTCTTTGTCTCAATGTTAGATAAAAAAGCATAGAAAGCACATAAGTTTCTAAGTTTGGATCTAGTTTGCACCCCTGTATTAATGTCAGACATGATCTGGTCAAGTGGCCGCGAGCTCTGGTGCTTCTAGGGTCGTGGAATAAATGGATCTATAGATACACTTACCAATCTCTCCTGGGTACTTCGTAAAACATGTTCTGGAACTGTTCTGGTGCCTATCCCTATATCAGTTCAGGAATAATTGCGTTGAGTAGGCCGGTTCTGTTCAAGCTCAATAATGCTTCCCCCTGACTGGTTTGCTCCCTGCCCACCCACCTTCCAAATTATCAGTTCCTGGACTTGGTTCACCTTCAGGAGCCTTACCTTTGTCAACTATGGAGCTTTGAGCGAGCGAGAGGTCTTTTCTTACAAGATCAAGTTCAAACTCTTCTTCTTATGTATCATGCTCAATCATAGAGTTAGTCTCATCAAACAATACATACCTCTTCCTTTCTCTACTTGTGATCCTCATAGGACCACACAAATTAACATGTAGTAGTTCAAGAGGTGGAAGTACTAATACAATTCTTTGATTTGAAAGAAGCTCTAACTTACTTTCCTCTAGCATAACCGTCGTACACCTTGTCATCATTGTACTTGATGGAAGGTAGTCCGACTACTAGGTCCTTAGAAACAAGTTTATTCAAAAGAGAAAGGCTTACGTGACCTAGCCTCTCATGCTAAAGCATAATATCGTCATCAAGAGCACTTAAACAAGTCAAATGATTTTGGGAAAGTGAAAGAACACACACTTTATACACATTGTTATGTCACTTCCCCCTCAATATAACACTGCTAGAATTGACATTGGTAATCAAGTATTGATCTGAAGAGAATTTAACATGATTACCTCTATCACAAAATTGAGACATACTTAGCAAATTATGTTATAATCCATCAACCAAGTACATAATATCAATAGAGTGAGAGAGTGATTTACCTATCTTACCTACACTAACAATTTTTCCAGATTTGCCGTTTCTAAATGCCACTCTCCCTCCATCAAAGGCTGTAAGTGAGAGGAAGTTTGATTTGTCTCCCGTCATGTGCCTTGAGCAACCACTATCCAAGAACCATAGTTGATTGCCTCCTCTCACTTTAGCCTGCAAAATAGCTAATTGTTTGTCTTGGGAACCCAAATCCACTTGGGTCCCGTTTTCTTTGACATGGAGGTTAAGTCAGCTATTCTAATCCATACTTGTTTAACATGCAATAAGTTTCTCTCCATGGATCTTTTTCTCAAAGGACAAGTATAGCGATAACGACCAGTTTTTTCACAGTGAAAACATATTATATTTTCTTGAAGTCCAACATATTTTTTGTTAACTAGTCTAGTAACAGGTATATTCACAAATCCTAGCCCCCTTTTATTTCGGCTATGGTGAGTATTTAGCCAATTAAGCGCTTCTTAGGAACTGTTCTAGCACCTGCTCTGAACGAGGTCAGATTTGGCCTTGTGGAGCTTTTCAAGCAACTGACTGTTTTCATTTATCAGGGCTTCTGTCCTGAGTGCTTTTGAGGAGCTGTTCCCGTGCCTGTTCTAAACGAGGTCAGATTTAGCCTTATGAACCTTTTCAAGCAATTGATTGTTTTCACTCACCAATAATTCTATCTTAAGTTCTAGTTCTCGGGACTCTTCTTCCAGCTTTGAGAGATCAATGTTAAACACTTCTTCTCTCTTGTTCATTAGTTCTTTGAGAGATCAGATGTGAGGATCTCATTTGCTTGCTCAAGTTCTTGTATGGTTTTTTCAAGCATTCGGACATCGCTTTTTAACTTGGAACAAGTATCTTTAAGCATACAATTCTTAGTACTAATTGCCTCACATTCATCCGTTGAGGAAAACAATAATTTTAGAATTTTTTCTTTGTTAAAACCACATACCTTTTCTTTTAATTGGGACATGCTCTCGTCCGATTCTGAGTCAGCTTTGGATTCGCTTCTGGCCATGAGCGCCAGTGCAGCAGCTTCGTCTTGGGAGCTATCCTCTTCTTCTGAAGTTTCACCCCATGCTGCCACCATAGCTTTGGTGAACCGCTTGGCAGAACTACTAAGCTGTGGCTTCTTTCCGCAGTTTCGGAGCTGTTCTGACGCCTGTTCTTCCTTCTGCATGGGGTAATATTTTACAATATGGTCATGCTTACCACATATAAAACACCTGGAGGCTTGGTCTTGGTCGCTGTTCCTTGCTTTGCTGGTACTCCCCTTCTTGATGCTCTTTTAAACCTTCTTGAAGATTTTCTTGAACTTACAAGTTACCAAGGCCATTTCTTCTTCATTCAAGTCCGAATCATCACTTCCCATGGCCTTTAGGGCGAGGCCTCGATCTTTCTCTATTTCCTCTTTCATCTGGGAGTTTTTCTTGAACTCATAAGTTTAAAGGTTCCCAATGAGCTCAACCAAAGAGATTTCGTCCATCTTCCTTGCTTCCTGGATGGCTGTAACTTTCGTTTCCCACGAATGAGGCAAAAATTGTAGGATCTTCCTTACCAACTCCTCGGTGGTAAAGGATTTTCCCAAGGATTTCAACTCATTAGTGATGTGGGTAAAACGTGTATACATATCCATCACTGTCTCTTTGTCACTCATTTCGAACAGTTCGTACTTTCTCATCAACAGCTCAATCCTGGACTGTTTAACTTGGTTGGTTCCTTCATAAGTCACGCGAAGAGCATTCCATATCTCCTTTGTCATTTCACACTCTGAGATACGAGTGTACTCGTCCGGTCCAAGGCCAAAGTATAGCAATTTCTTGGCCCTTGTGTTTTTCTCCAGTTTCTTGAAGTCATCTGAGTCAAACTCATTTGACTTCTTAGGAACTGTTTTGTCATCTTCTGTGGTTTTCATTGGAATGTAAGGACCATTCTCAATGATCATCCACAGCTCATAATCATTAGCTTGAATCTAATTTTCCATGCGGCTTTTCGATCAATTGTAATGTTGCCCATTAAAGTGTGGTGGTCAAGTCACAGATTAACCCTCTAAGCTTCCTTGTGGTGCACTCATCTTTTTAGGATCTCTCAAGGTGTTAGCCTAGCTGTGAGAACTCTGCTCTGATACCACTTGTTAGATTTACTCACATAAGGACACAAGAGGAGGGTGAATTGTGTCTATTAGTTTTTTCGATTTTCTCAAAACACTCGTCAGAACTGTTTGGAATGCGTGTTTGCAGTAAAGCAGAAGCAAGTATAGTTGTGGAAACAGTAAAAAAGACACAATTGTTTTACGTAGAAAACCACCTCTGGCCTAACTGAGGTATAAAAACCACGATCTATCACTATAGGATTTCAGCAACACTTTCACTAAACGGGCCGAACACGTTATAACTGTAACACACATAACATAGTCTACCCAAGACTCTCGTTACAAACACACACCCAATGTCTCCCAAGACGTCCACACATCCACATGTCCCTACAGACACAATGTCCAACGCCCACCAAGGCTTGGACAACCTCTTATTAAGATGAAAAAGAGATAAAGAACACCTTACTTGAATGCTTCTGAATAAGCTGAGTGTAAGGTACAATACAACTCCTATTATACCAATGATGAAGACTCGATTAAGCACTCTTTTGAAGGCTTTTCTCATAGGAAAATTCAGACTCAGGAAAGCAATTTTAGCACTTGACAATCATGGAAAACCTTGAGAATAGTTGAGGGAATCAGCTGCTTAAATAGTGGGATAAGTATGCTTACCGTGTATGGATGATAGCAATCTCCACTTTTCTTAGCCATTCCCTAATGTGAGAGTTACCAATCTTCCTTACAGGATAGGATCAAATATGTAGAGGACATTTTTTCCTTAGGAGATAAGACCAAATTTTTAGGAAAGATATTTTTTCTTAAGCGAGATAGGATTAAATCTTCTCAGCAAATATTTGGAAAATATTTTGTCTCTTAAACAAGGGAAGAAATAGTTTTAGATTTTGACTGACATAAATTAATTCTAATTATTTCCTGAAAAACGTCAGTCCAAAATCCTTCTAAGAAAAATGTTGAAATTCGAATTTTTATTCCTAGCCTCAGAACAAGCAGACCTGGCCTCTTGGATCTGTTCTAAGATAGTGTTCTGAAGTACTTAAAAAACCTTTCAATGCAAACGCTAAGTCAAGATCTTCTAATTGGCATATTAACAGGAATCTAAAAAACAAAACCCATACTAAGCCTAAGACTCTTGTTATTAGCTGAACTCCTTGGACATGATTTTGATGTTCGATGCGATATGCTCAGAACTATTCTGAGGCAATGTTCTCAGACTCTTGTTATCAGCTAGACTGCTTGTGCATGTATCGACTCTAGTGTTCCACACTCATTCGAACTGCTCCAAGTATTTTTCGGACCCTATCTCAACACATAATTCAAGCACAGCATATTGACTAGTACATTTGGAATGTTATCATCAAAACCTTGCACATTAATTGGGTCAACACAAAGGATCAGACTAAACCAAAGAAGTCTACTAAATCTGGAAAGATCATCATCGGATGATTTTTTTCAATTCTTTTTTTTTTTGGCTTTTTATGAATGCTCATAATAACAATGCAAACTAAAATGCAAAAGAAACTAATAAAAGAAAAACTAGAATGCAACCTAGAATGAAAAGAAGAGTAAATGCTGTACTGATATACTGCTAAACAAAACTAAAACCTAAAACAAAAGCTCTAAAAACTATCACTAACAACATATACAAAGCACAAGCACACCCAACCAAATTAGGCATCAGATGCCAAATAGAATGACTAACTCCCCCACGCTTGAACCACATATTACCCTCAATATGGACATATAATAGAAAAAGGGAAGGGGGGAGCACAGAGTAATAAAGAAGGAGGTGGTGGTGGAGTATGGGGTGGTTGGCCATAAGAGACATGCCAATCCCGCCATGTCTCTAGACATGCCCTATAGTCCTGGAAATGTTATGTCTGGATAGCAAGCATCCCATGAAGCTCATCGTGGCGCTCTTGGACAAAGTCCTGAAGAGAAGCGTTCTCTGAAGTAACAAATGCTCGAAGGGAAACTTGCACCTCTTGAATAGATCTAAGGGTGTCTTGGAGGGCAGTGTAGTCAGGAGGGCTGATTGATAGGAAGAACTAGGTCTAGCTTGACTACAATGAGGGTTTAGATGATGAGATGTGGATCAAAAAACCTCGTCATCACCAGGGACCTAATAAAGTTTAGCCCGGTGAAGTAAGGTGGTTCAATCAACATTGTGAAGTGGTAAAAGGCGATCCATAGGGTAAATCCAACATAAACGGCCAGCCTCAACTTTATAAAAGTACATAATTTCGAAAGCAGCTTAACCAACTCGCCCGAACCCCTAAACTCTATCTTCGAGATTGGGTTCAACACCCAAAAAATCTAGCAATAGTAGTCATAATACCACCAATGACTTTCCTACCTTTAGTGCAAACAGCAGCACTGTGAAATTTCTTGGCTAAAAAGGAACCGGGGTCAAGTTGGACACCATCAAGCATACAGGGTAAGAAGTACAACGCAGATAATCTTGGGACATTCAGACTATCGTCCCGAGCAAAAAGGAACAAGTCAAGATACGTTAAGCTGCTCTAATGTAAAAATTTTTAATATGTGTGCACTTCAATGAATTGGTGCTGTACCTAACACTCCCCGAAAGTTCACCTCAAAATGCATTCGGGTTGAATTCATAGGGGACTTGGCAGTTCATTAAATCCATACTAGGTGAAAAATTAAAGATACTGCTACAGGCACCTAAGTTCCATTCATATAATTGTCCTTGCAAAGATAACAATATGTACCAGGCTTGACATTGAGACTCTCCAGTGACCTCGACATAGAGTGTACTTAGGAATTCTAAGGTAAAGTCCCGATATGTATGCTCATTGATTTCCAAAAAGTGTCCCATACCACCTTGTGCAAATAACCATCGGATATCATCCAATATTCCTAACCGAGCTAACAGTTCCTTATCATAATATCTAGTTGCTACAATCATGCATTCATTTAAGCAATTATATTTAGCAATATGATCAGGATGTGTCAAACAAAGAGGGTGAAGAATGTTACCTCTAGCGCATGCATTGGTGGAGGTTCGGGATGTTCTTTGAGGTCGAGATGGTGCTTGACTTGAAGAACCAACCAACTTGGTGCTCGTTTGTCTCTTGGTTGGCGCTATTGTTGCAAAACCCAAAACAAAACCAAATGAAAAACTAAATAGAAAAATTTGAAGATGAAAATGAAGAAATTAAGGAAAAAGAAGAAGAATATGAGAGGAAAAAGATGGGTATGATGGATGAGTGAAGTGAGTTGAGTTTGAAGAAGAAGAAGAAGAAAAGCGATGACATTTATAGGAAAAGGGAAAAGATTGCGTGAAAAGGGATGATTTGGGGTGAAAATGAGTGAAAATGGAGAAGAAATGAGGAAAGATTGAAGGTATTAGATATAAAGAGTTTAGGGGGAGAAAGTAGAGGTAGAGAGAGAGAGACTGGAGGTTGACGATGAATGGGGAGGGAGATAAGTGGTCATCGCGGTCAAAAACCTAGACCGCAGCCCGTAACAGTACACCACGAACCATGGACTTCACTACGGTCAAATCGTGATGTCTACTGACACAGCTTTTTTTTTTTTTTTTAACTAACTACAAAAATAGTAAAATTAAAAGCTAAGGAAAGAAAAAGGAAAAACAGCATAGGTTGCCTCCCAAGAAGCGCTCTTTTAAGGTTCAGAGCTTGACCCTCCTTTTATGCCTGATTTGGATCAGTAAGTACATGGATGTTGGCTTTATCACAGACCACAAAGCCAAACTTCTTCAGTCAAAGGTACCATCTTAAAAGTTCTGGTTAAAGGTCCTTCGTTTTCATGATAGAGTGGCATAATACATTATCTACGTACAAAACAAAGCGCACTCGTGGCCTATCAGGCAGTTACTATCAACTTGTTCAACCTCAAAATCAAAATCTACATCAAATCCTTCCATAGGGGACATAGAGAGAAAGCTTGTGCGAACCTGCAATAGTCGCTCATAGAAGACTCGTTAGAAACAGCGACTTCAACCTCGGATGTGTTAAGTGGCATAGGAGCAGTGAACTCTACCTTAACATACCTTTGGTTGGTGTCCTCATAAGAAATCCAGTCAGAATTAGGAGGGTCTTCACAATTCAAAACATCCTCCATGTCAATCTCAGGGGAAAGGGGTAATGCATCTAATAAAGAAGAACTAGGAGAAATCAGGTCTTCCTTCATGTGACAAAACACAGCATAGTGCTCTTCCACCTCAAATGTAATCCATCCCTTTCGTACGTCAACGTGGCAACCAGCTGTAGCTAAAATAGGCAGACCTAGGATAATTTGAGCATCATCTTCCCGGGCATATCAACTATGATAAAGTCCTCCAACACCTAAACATCTCCTATATTGATTGGCACATTATCCTATCTGCCTATAGCTTACGTCACAGAGCTGTAAGCTAACTGTACTGAAAAGGGTGCGGTTAGTCATGGTACTAGGTGATGCTTATGAAATAGAGAATATGGCATTATACTGACGCTTGCCCCTAGATCTCATAAAGCTCTCTCAATTTTCACCTTTCCTACAATATAGGGCATAGGAAAACTACCTAGATTAAGGAGCATAGGTGGAAAAAATGTGGGATCTCTATAGTGTCATTCTCTACCAATGTAGTAGTCTTGCCACCATTATTTCTCTCTTTACTTCTAGCCATGATTATTTCTCTACCCTCTTCCATTGGTATATCCTCAGGGTCAGTTAAGTCCTCTACTTACTTCCTTTAAGGTGACATAGTTGCATTGCTCGAAGGGTTAGGTTTGGGCTTGCTAGGAAGTCTATCTGGTAGCGTAGATGAAAACTAGCTTTTTGGGTAATTTGGGCTCCAACATACCATTATGAGTGGTGAGCACATCGACCTTTGAGGCTAATTGCTTAATATACTCATCCTATTTTTGTTGCTCCAGAAGCATACTTTCTATCATTGCTTCTTAATTGGACTTTTGAGGTACTTGAGAAGGGAAAGGTGGTCTTTGAAAACTGGGAGGTGGTCTAGCATTCATAGGAGCCATATACGATGGGCTTGGATTAGACCTATAGGAGAAATTCAGATGACTCTTCCAACTCGGATTATATGTACTAGAATAAGGGTCATCGGTCGATCTCGGGTTACAATTGATCTCGGGTTACAATTTTGAACATAGTTAACTTCACTAGGGTCTTAAGAAAAAGGGCTCTCAACTTGACAATTCAAAGTTACATGCTCAATAAAACCACAAATTTTACAAGGGGACGGGGCACTAGAATTCACAGCATTTCATTCATTCGGCCCAGTCTTTGAGTCACAGCATCTACTATAGCAAAAAGCAAAGTAAGTGCATCAACTTCAAACATACATCCAACCCATTTGGGTTGGCCTCATTCAGTGGGCCATTGAAAGTTGTTAAGTGCCATCTTCTCAATTAGTGATCGACCTCAGCCCATGCGATCCTCAATTAACCCTAATTATTTTTTTGAACCTGTTTTAGTTTTAAGTTGATTCATTAAATTAAACTTAATTTAACTTTGATTCTCTGCTAAGAGAGTTTATTAATATTCTAACAAAATTAACTATGCAATTGAACCAGTCTTAAATTAAGCATTTATTGCATAATTATATTTAGTTTTGATGATAGCAAATCCAAGTGTAACATATTTGTCTAAGTAATGTTGTTCCAAACAAGCTCTCCAAACATGGCCTACACTATTGTTTGTAATATTCGTATTAACCTGGATGCTAAATGTTGAGAACAAGTCTTAGGAACAGGTTCCAAGCTTCAGTGATACAAGATCAGCAAACAACAAATCTCGCCAAACAGTTGACTAAGTCTTGAGGAACAAGTTCTTACATTCAGCTATACAAGATCACCCGAGGAATCAAGGTGACCAAGGTGTTTGGAGCAGCATATTTATTCTTGATAAGATGACTGATTCTTACAACAAGAAGTCTTGGTTTGGTTTAGTTTTTATCTTTTAGACTCTTGTTAATATGCCAATCTTGAAAGTCTCAATTTAACACTTCTTAAAACGGTTTTTGACATTTGCTTTGGAACACCAATTTCCAAACAACCCTGCAAACAGGGTGCCTAAGGTGTTCCTGAAATTGCAGCAGCCTCGACTGACTGTTTTACAAGTAAATTTCCTTTGGTTGGGTGCCAGCTGTAAAGGATCTTTTTATGAAATCCTAGGCTAACTAATTAAGTTCTAAAAAGGATTATTTTTGATTTGAAAAAGATTGCAAAACCGTTTTTGCTATGGATCTCTTTTCAAAATTCTTATCCCTTATTTTTAGGCCGTGATTGATTTCAAATTTGGAACCGAAATCTTTATCCTTCTTTTTTTTGGGGCTAAATCTGCACAGCTATATTTAGTGGGTAATTAGTTTTTATCCCTTGAAAAATCAAATTCCCTTATTTTAGTAAAATCTTATCTTCTCTAGCCGTTGGGAATCTTATTTGAAGAAACTCCCTAAGCTGCTAATATTAGAAGATTTTGTTATCCTTTTTGAAAGTATTAGCCGTTGGGTTTGTGTGTTTAAATAATGAAATCTTCTCTCCCATTTAGATATCCGGTTTTTACACAAGAAGAGATTTCCAAAAGCTGCATTTCAAAGAGAAAAACCGTGACAGGCTTGTGCTTAAGTGAGCTTTCAATATATTGGCATAATAGGACTTCATTGCACCTTACATCTGCTTAAGTCACAAGTACCCCCAGTAAGGTGTTTTGTACCCCTGTTCTCAGATCAAAAAGTGAGTGAGTGTGTCCATAGTCGAGTGGACTTTGGACGTGTCCAATATAGTGTGATTGGACGTGGTGTAACCTGTCTTAGGGAAGAAGGTTACGTGGGTTACAAGTTGTAACAAGGAGTGTTACTTTTGTAACGTGTTCAGCCCGTTAGTGAAGTGGTTAAATCCTACACAAGGTAGGTCGTGGTTTTTCACACCTCAGTTGGGCTAGAGGTGTTTTCCACGTAAAAATTGTGTGTGCTTTATTTCCGCATTTATTACTTTGAATTTCGCTACTGAACCAATTGGGAACAACCGCTGCAAACAAGGCTTAAGGTTGTTTGTGATTTACGAACAGTCTCTGCAATCAAGTGCTACGGCTGTTTGTCAGTTATTTGGCGAAAATCGGCCACCACAATTCACCCCCCTCTTGTGGTTGTGTACTCTTGGAATTCAACAAGTGGTATCAGAGTAGGTTCTCTTTCAAAAGGCTAACACCTTGAGAGATCCGTGAAGATGAGTGCACCACAAGGGATACTTGAGGGTCAATCCATTACTTGACCTCCTTACTTCAATGGCCAACACTATCATTGCCGGAAAAACAGGATGGAGAACTACATACAAGCAGAGGATTACGAGTTATGGATGCTCATCAAGAACGGGCCCCTTGTTCCCACGAAAGTGCTTGAAGTTAGAAGGAAGGTTCCCAAGTAACCCGTAGAGTTTGATGCTGAGGATTACAAGAAGATGGAAAAGAATGCCAAGGCTAAGATACTATTATACTTTGGCCTAGGACCCGATGAATATACTCGCATTTTAGAATGTGAGTCAGCTCAGGAAATATGGAATGCCTTGCAAGTAGCTCATTAAGGAACAAGTCAAGTTAAACAATTACGCATTGAGCTACTCATAAGGAAATATGAGCTGTTTGACATGGGTGATCATGAGAATGTGATGGACATGTATACTCGCTTTACTCATATAACAAACGAATTAAAATCTCTGGGAAAATCCTTCACCACTGAAGAGTTGGGAAGGAAAATCCTAAGGATTTTGCCTCGTTCATGGGAAGCCAAGGTGACAGCCATTCAGGAGGCCAAAGACATGAACAAGATCACCCTAGATGAGCTGATCGGAAATCTTCAAACGTATGAACTGAGAAAAAACTCTCAACAGAAGGAGGAGGCTAAGAAAGACCGAGGGCTTGCTTTAAAAGCCTTGGAAGATGATGATTCAGATCTTGAAGAAGAAGAGATGGCAATGATGATTCGGAAATTCAAGAAGTTCGTCAGGAAAGTAAAAGAGAACAATAAAAAGAAGGACTTCAGCAAAGGCAAAAACACCCCCCGAGAACAGTTCTCTGGGTGTTTCAAGTGTGGCAAATCTGATCATATTGTGAAGAACTGTCCACTACTTCGAGAAGAGCAAGAGCACGAACACCCTAGGAAACAAGGCAGAAAACAAGGTGTAAACAGTTCGGGAAAACGATTCTTGAAAGCAATGCTTGCTGCTTGGGGTGATTCTTCCGAGGATGAAGAAACTGAAACTGAAGAAGGTGCTGCAGCTCTCATGGTGCAAAGTGATACAGATTCAGATGATGAGTCAACAAACAGCCTAACTGATCTCAAGAACAAGGTACGTGGTCTCAATAAAGCAACTCTAGAAGAACTTCTGTATAATTTAATGGATACCTGTGTTGATTTGACAAAGGAAGTTCGTGATCTAGAGCTTGAAAATGAGACCCTTAAAAATGAAAAACTGGGCTTATATGAAAATATTAACATGCTCAAGGAAAACCTCTTTATAAAAGAGGGAGATTATTCTCGAGTGGAGGAAAAACTCTTTGAGGTGGAAGGAATGGTTGAGTCTTTGCTCGAGGAGAACAAGAGCTTGCATGCTAATATAGAAAAACTGGAAACCGAGCTTGTCACAACCAAGCGTTGGAACAAGTCCTCAAGAGCATTGGAGTGGCTAAACACTCATCACAGCTAAAACAAAAGAGGACTAGGATTTAAGCCCAAACAAACCGTTTACCCTGCAAACAGAAAGTATGTTGGATTACCTGAAAACATTGTTTGCTTTCACTGTGGTAAAACGGGTCACTATCGGTACACTTGTCCTTCAAGAAGCTATGCTATTAAACAAAATGAAGGTTATGTAAAACAAGTCTGGATTAGGAAAGATGAGCTTTACCTATCTAAATGAATGGGACCCAAGTGGATCTAGGTTCCCAAAACTAACCCTTGATTTGTTTTGCAGGCTGAAGTAAGAGAGAACAACCCAGCAAATAACCCAGCAAACAGGCTAAGGTACAACCTGGCAAACAGCCCAGAGAACAACCTTGAAAACAGGCAGCTGTGGTATGTTGATAGTGGGCGTTCGAGGCATATGACTGGTGAAAAATCCAATTTTCTCTCACTTACAGCTTCGGATGGTGGGAGTGTGGCATTTGGAAACGGCAAGTCTGGGACAATTGTCGGTATAGGTAAGATTGGTGAGTCCCACTCCCACTCGATTGAAAATGTATACTTAGTTGATGGTTTGAAGCATAATTTACTTAGTGTGTCCCAACTGTGTGATAAAAACAACCTAGTAGTGTTCTCATCAACACGTTGCTTGGTTGTAAACTCAAACACAGGAGATGTCGTATTAAGGGGGAAACGACACAAAAATGTTTACAAAGTATGTATTTCTACACTTCCCCAAAACAATCTGACTTGTTTGAGTGCCTTGAATGATGATGTAATGCTCTAGCACAAGAGACTAGGTCATGCAAGTCTATCCCTTCTGAACAAACTTGTTTCTAAAGACCTAGTTGTGGACTACCTTCCATTAAATTTAATGATGACAAGGTATGTGAAGCTTGTGCAAAAGGCAAACAAGTCAGATCTTCTTTTAAATCGAAAAAGTGTGTAAGCACTACCCGACTTCTAGAATTATTACACATTGATCTGTGTGGTCCCATGAGGATAGCAACTAGAGGTGGGAAGAGGTATGTGCTCGTTGTAGTGGGTGATTACTCTCGATTTACTTGGACCTTGTTTTTGGCATCCAAGGATGAAACCTTTGAGAATTTTATTGCCTTTCTCAAAAAGGTTGAAAAGAGAGTAGGACACTCTTTAATTAGCTTGAGATCTGATCATGGTACTGAATTTGAAAACGCAAGTTTTATTAACTATTGTAATGAACATTGTGTTGATCATAACTTCTCAGCTCCAAGAACACTCCAACAAAATGGGGTGGTTGAGCGTAAAAATCGCACCCTAGAAGACATGACTAGAACAATGCTTATTGCTAGTGGTCTTCCTAGGAATTTCTAGGTAAAAGCATTGAACACCTCATGTTACATTATAAATAGATGCATGATCAGACTATTTTGAACAAAACTCCTTATGAACTTTTCAAAGGTAGAAAACCCAACATTACGCACCTAAGAACATTTGGTTGTAGGTGTTTTGCGCATAATAATGGGAAGGATGCCTTAGGAAAGTTTGATCCTAGGAGTGATGAGGCAATATTTCTTGGTTACTCTTCTCACAATAAGGCTTAGAAAGTGTTTAACAAAAGAAGCTTAAGTGTTGAGGAAAGTGTGCATGTGCTTTTTGATGTATCTAACTCGTTGAGTGAGAATGATGCACAGGAGCAAGAATTTGAATTAGGTCTTGTTCGAAAAGAAGTGTTGCTCCAAGATAGACAAGGTAAGAACAACATGGAGAAAACAACTCCTGAAGGTGTTTCTCGGAACGACAGGCAAGGTGAGAACCAAACAGGGAGAAACACCGTTGAACCCTGTTCAGGACAACACCAGTCAGGTTCCTCAGGAACAGGCTCGGGCACTGATTGTGAGCCTGAGTCTCCAAGTGTTCCAGTTAGAGTAGAGCATGTGTCTGTGGATCCACTTACTCCACGGCCATGGAAGCACCAACGTTCGCACCCTCTTGAGCAAATTTTGTCTGATATTAATACTGGAGTGCAAACTAGGTCAAAGCTTAAGATTTTTTGTGCATTCTATGCGTTTCTCTCTAACATTGAGCCAAAGAATGTGAATGAAGCTCTTGCAGATTCAGATTGGGTCACAGCAATGCGAGAAGAACTTCATCAATTTAAAAGGAACAAAGTATGGCACCTTGTACCTCGACCTGCAGATGGAACAATCATTGGGACCAAGTAGGTGTTTCGAAACAAACTTGATGAGTCAGGAACAGTCACCAGGAACAAGGCACGGCTGGTGGTTCAAGGGTACAATTAGGAAGAAGGGATTGATTACGAAGAAACCTTTGCACCAGTTGCTAGAATTGAGGCTATTCGTATCCTAATAGCCTTTGCAGCCGATATGGAGATCAAGCTATATCAAATGGACGTGAAAAGTGCATTTCTAAATGGATACCTTAAGGAAGAGGTGTATGTCAAACAACCCCCTGGTTTCGAAAACAATAAATTTCCTGATCATGTTTTTCAACTTGACAAAGCTCTTTATAGTCTAAAACAAGCTCTTAGAGCTTGGTATGAACGCTTGTCAAGCTTTTTACTTAAAAATGATTTTAGAAGAGGTAAGGTAGATAATACCTTGTTTCTAAAATCTAAGGGGGAACATTTGTTGGTTGTCTAAGTATATGTCGATGATATTATATTTGGTGTAACTCATTATGATCTATGTAATGATTTTTCAAAAATGATGAGGAGTGAGTTTGAAATGAGCATGATGGGTGAGCTTAACTTTTTCTTAGGCTTACAAATCAAGCAAACTTCAAACGGCACCATGATCCATCAACAAAAGTATATCAAGGAACTTCTTAAGCGTTTTGGAATGGAGTTGACCAAGCCCATAGATACTCCCATTTCTCCTTCAACCAAGTTGGTAATGGATGATGGGAGCCCCTCAGTTAAGGAGAAACTCTATAGAGGCATGATAGGGTCACTCTTATACCTCGCCGCTAGTAGACCTGACATTGTTTTCAGTGTTGGTTTATGTGCCCGTTTTCAGTCTTGCCCTAAAGAGACTCATCTTAAGGCTGTTAAACGGGTACTAAGATATTTAAAGCATACACCTGATTTAGCTCTATGGTATCCTAGAGGTTGCAATTTTGATCTTGTTGGATATGCTGATGCTAACTATGCAGGATTCTTGGTTGATAGGAAAAGCACCTCAGGTATGGCTCATTTTCTTGGACCTTGTTTGGTATCTTGGGCAACCAAAAAACAACATTCAGTTGCCATGTCCATAGCAGAAGCTGAATATGTTGCAGCTGCTTCATGTTGTGCTCAATTGCTGTGGATAAGACAACAACCCAAGGACTTTTGTGTTGACACTGGATGCATTCCTATCTTTTGTGATAACACTAGTGCAATTAACATTGCCAAAAATCTGTGTCAACATAAAAGAACAAAACATATTGACATTTGACATCATTTCTTGAGAGATAATGTTGAAAAGGGTTTGATTTCAATGAATTTTTGTACCACAGAAAATCAAATTGCTGATATATTCACTAAGGCACTAGGTAGAGATCAATTTGAGAGAAATAGACGAACTAGGTTTGGTGAAAACAACCTAAGAAACCTGTTCTCTCCCCCTGTTCGCAACTCTTATATGCTGTGGATGCAATTTGTCCATAACAATGTTTGTAGTCGAATCTTTGTGCTATTTGAATATATATATAAATTGCAGAATGCGGATGCGTGTTAAAGGACAACATGATTGGGCATGTTACTCTTATTACCGATGATTCGTATTCAAGAACAAGCAGCAAGAACAAGTATGTTCCTTGATTGTCAAATATGTGTAGCTAGTGTTTAAATGTTTTAAATTACACGCCTTCCCGAGGATAGAGTGGCGGCTACTTATGGCAAACACCCGTTGTAACGGGAAGATCTTTAAAAGATCTTGCCGTCTTCTCACCCTTTAAATTTGCCAATCTTTACCTCTCTCTTATATCTTTTCTCTTTTCTCTCGAGTACCCGGCAAATCTCCTTCTCTCAAACCCTAACCCTTCTCAAATTCTTGCTCAAATGGCTTCAATCGAAGGCTCTGGAAGTTTTGCTTCTTCAATCAGGGGAAGGAAGCCATTCGAATCAGCCTCAGGAACAAGTCCTGACCTTGTTGTCTTCACATCGTTTTCAATGGCGATTCCAGAAGGTAAACCTTCTAGTCCTCCTCGCCCAATTAGCTTTAAACCCTTCCGGTTTTTGAAGAGTGTCGGACTAAAATCAGTAGGCTTGGGTTTGAAAGACATTCCCTGCAATTTTGGTTGGGAATTGGTGGTATTTGAGGGATCAACTGTTTACCCCCCTTCTGAAAAGAACTCTGCCCAAGTTGGGAAATCTGGTGAAAATCTTGGGTCTAAAGATGAAGTCTTTGAGTCTCCTGTTGACTTCTCTGAGTTTGTTGAGCCCTGTTCTTTTGGGCTGTTCCCTGAAAAGGAAACAGTTGCTAAAACAGGGCCTGAATCCCTCAATTTTGTGTGTAAGGAGGACCTAAGGGATGATCTGAGGGGAAGTTCTGAGGAGAGATCCTTGGAAACAGAGGGAAGCCACGGTGGAAACATTTCCCCTACTGAGCCTGAGTTAGCCACTCCGGTCCTCCAAACCGGAGAGAAAAGAAAAAGGGTTAAGATGGTGGCTAGGCATAGCAGAACGCCTAGATCAAGGCCACAAACAAGGCCTCAACCCTCAAAAGCCTTAGCCCCCTCTCCTCCAAAATTTGCTAAGCCCACGCGCAAATCTATAAGAATTGCCTTCTACTCCACTCCTAGAACCACAAAATCCTCCACTCCAGTCATTGAGGAAATTTCTTCCTCTTCTTCTTCTGCGAGTTTCTCGAATTCTGATTCTGAGAACACCCCCTTTAAACAGGGGACCCCGGTGGTCTCCGAGTCCTCCGAAGAACAAGCTCCTCTTAAGAAAACCACTCTCCCTGCCATTAAGTCTTCTCCTCTAATAGCCCCTCCCAAGAGAAAGACCTTCACCCCTTCTCTCTCCGAATCAGCTACACCTAAGACTACCTCGTCTGCTCCTCCCCTCAAAAGAGCGAAAAAGACCCCTACCTCCCCTTCTTCTACTAAGGTTGCGCATCTGCCCAAGCGCAACATAGTGAGGGGGAAGATAGTGAAAGTTCCCTTTTTCCAGGAACATGGGTTAGAGGTGTTCCTACAGAAACTGAGAGCCCAGCAGTGGTTGGATCTCTTTGCAAACACCGAGTTGGGGTGTTCTGGACCAGAGTTGGCTGAATTCTATGCCAACTGTGCTGTCACCGAAGGAGCGGTGACAAGCACCATTGGTGATAAAGAAGTACAATTTGATGCCCGCTCTCTGGGTGATATTTTGGGTGTCCTCTCACATGGTTTTGATGTGTATGTGAGGGAGGATAAGTCTGTCTTAGGGACAGCCAGGCTGCTCGAGCTTTCACAGTGGTTAAGTCAAAACCAGGGTCTGCAAACACCCACCTCTGTGAAGAAGGGTGACATGACCCCCCTGCATCAATTGCTCTTCATGTTCGTTATTAGGAACATAATTCCAAGGGGTCAGGGTCGCAATCAGGCTGATGCCCTAGATCAGTGCCTGGTGGATCTATTGGACAGGGAGGAACCCATTAACCTTCCTGCCCTTATGATTCGCCATATTGCGCGTATTGCAAACACTACTCGGGCACATGATCTTGGATATGGCTTTCTGCTGACGAAGGTCTTTAAGCATTTTGGGATAGAGCTCAAAAAGAACGTGGCTGCCCAAATCATTGATGAGATAGGGACTGACACCCTTATGGGCTATGGCTATGCTTTGGCCGAGGGCTCTGCCTCCAAACAGGGCACCAGACCACCTCGCCCTGTTCCTGGGAAACTTGAGGATGTTCTTCAAGATAATTCTCGACTCAAGGAAGAGCTCTCTACTGTCAAAGCTGCCTTAGATGAAGAGAAGGCCCTCTCTGCCAAATGCCGTGAAGACCTCCTGGCCCTTCTCTCTTCTCTTGCTCTCAAAATCCCTACTCCATAGTCACCATCACCCACTGCTCCCTAATTCTGTCGGATGTTTCCTCATGTTTTCTTCCCTCTCCCTTTATATTTTTGTTTGGTATTGTATATCTCTGGGCTGTTAGTGAAATTTCTTGTTGTTGCCAACACCATGTGATTGCCCGTTGTTTATGCTTTTTAATGATGCCAAAAGGGGGAAGACGTCTGACCATATGACTTCCATATGACTTGCTATATGACTTCCATATGACTTGCTCTATGACCTAGCACCTAGTGTGGATCCCTATTAGCATTCTTTAAAGTTTTAAAGTTTTTTTTAAATTTTTGTCAATATGGTCACTTGGTTTGTCATCATCAAAAAGGGGGAATTTGTTGCATAATTATATTTAGTTTTGATGATAACAAATCCAAGTGTAACATATTTGTCTAAGTAATGTTGTTCCAAACAAGCTCTCCAAACAGGGCCTACACTGTTGTTTGTAATATTCGTATTAACCTGGATGCTAAATGTTGAGAACAAGTCTTAGGAACAGGTTCCAAGCTTCAGTGATACAAGATCAGCAAACAACAAATCTCGCCAAACAGTTGGCTAAGTCTTAAGGAACAAGTTCTTACATTCAGCTATACAAGATCACCCGAGGAATCAAGGTGACCAAGGTGTTTGGAGCAGCATATTTATTCTTGACAAGATGACTGATTCTTACAACAAGAAGTCTTGGTTTGGTTTAGTTTTTATCTTTTAGACTCTTGTTAATATGCCAATCTTGAAAGTCTCAATTTAACACTTCTTAAAACGGTTTTTGACATTTGCTTTGGAACACCAATTTCCAAACAACCCTGCAAACAGGGTGCCTAAGGTGTTCCTGAAACTGCAGCAGCCTCGACTGACTGTTTTACCAGTAAATTTCCTTTGGTTGGGTGCCAGCTCTAAAGGATCTTTGTATGCCTAGGCTAACTAATTAAGTTCTAAAAAGGATTATTTTTGATTTGAAAAAGATTGCAAAACCGTTTTTGCTAAGGATCACTTTTCAAAATTCTTATCCCTTATTTTTAGGTCATGATTGATTTCAAATTTGGAACCGAAATCTTTATCCTTCTTTTTTTTTTGGGCTAAATCTGCACAGTTATATTTAGTGGGTAATTGGTTTTTATCCCTTGAAAAATCAAATTCCCTTATTTTAGTAAAATCTTATCTTCTCTAGCCGTTGGGAATCTTATTTGAAGAAACTCCCTAAGCTGCTAATATTAGAAGATTTTGTTATCCTTTTTGAAAGTATTAGCCGTTGGGTTTGTGTGTTTAAATAATGAAATCTTCTCTCCCATTTAGATATCCGGTTTTTACACAAGAAGTAAGAGATTTCCAAAAGCTGCATTTCAAAGAGAAAAACCGTGACAGGCTTGTGCTTAACTGAGCTTTCAATATATTGGCATAATAGGACTTCATTGTACCTTACATCTGCTTAAGTCAGAAGCACCCCCAGTAAGGTGTTTTGTACCCCTATTCTCATATCAGAAAGTGAGTGAGTGTGTCCATAGTCGAGTGGACTTTGGACGTGTCCAATATAGTGTGATTGGATGTGGTGTAACCTGTCTTAGGGAAGAAGGTTACGTGGGTTACAAGTTGTAACAAGGAGTGTTACTTTTGTAACGTGTTCAGCCCGTTAGTGAAGTGGTTAAATCCTACACGAGGTAGGTCGTGGTTTTTCACACCTCAGTTGGGCTAGAGGTGTTTTCCACGTAAAAATTGTGTGTGCTTTATTTCTGCATTTATTACTTTGAATTTCGCTACTGAATCAATTGGGAACAACCACTGCAAACAAGGTTTAAGGTTGTTTGTGATTTACGAAAGTTTCTGTAATCAAGTGCTACGGCTGTTTGTCAGTTATTTGGCAAAAATCGGCCACCACAATTCACCCCCTGTTGTGGTTGTGTACTCTTAGAATTTAACAGTATTTTCATCCAAACCATCAAAGGACTTGAAACAGAAGGTCCTGAGTTCAGGCCAGTAGCATACCCGGTCCTTGAGTGCTTAATTACTTAGGTCGCTTTATGGTTTAAGTCAAATATTTTGCTATAGGTTTGAATTTCAAGAAGTTAGCTTTCCAACAAAATATGTTTCAGCTCATTTGGACTTCATTTGCCCATCCAAATTAGTGTCTAAATCCGCACTGTCCAAACTATCCGGCTGAGACAGATTATACCTGGTTTTGTTTTTGTTATTTTCTACACTATATGACATCCAAATATTGTAATTCTTTTTTTATTAGTTAGTTTAGGATGTCAAGTAACCAAGCATGTAAAGAAGGGACCAGTAAAAAAGAGCTAAGTCATCCAACCGAGCCCAGCAAGTCACATAGGCCGTTTGGTGCCCAAGAATGCATGGTTGCATTAGTTAGGCTAATTGAGCCTCCTAATGATGTGCAAATCCAGATTCTCAAGTGGGGGTGTTTGCTGACATCTTAAGGTTTCCCTCATCGAAGAAAGCCTAAGATTACGCATCAAAATGAGGCCGCACAATGGGAGTAAAATCTGGGACACATGACGCCTATCCAGCCGGTTAATTAGCCTAGAGGGCTTACCCTCTTAGGAAGGTTTTCTTCAACAACCTATGTGCTTGCTTAGCTGCTTAGAGAAGCTTACTTTACTCATGACCCATTCAAGGAAAAAGGCTATGTGGGTCAAGAAGGAAACGCCATTTGCAAGCATGTGTTCAAACACCTTGTGCTTGAAGTGGCAACCATGTGAGGGCTTTACTTTTTGAGGTGGCAACCATGTATACAAACCCTCCTAGTGGGGACATTATGATCAAGCTGCCTGCAATGATTAAGAGAGAGTTTAGTTGCTTATTATGTTTGTTACTAAACTCATTACTCATGCATAGCTAGTTTAAGAACATGCAATGTAATTTAGCTAAGTAAGTGTGCTTAAAAGGTTTCCTAATCATTAAGTAACCTCTTAGAGGTTACCTAGTGAGGTAGGAAAAGGCCTTGGGTGTGCCTTATATACAATCCAAGAGTCTATTTTGTAAATCAAGTTGATGTTGAATGAAAAGAAAGTGCATTGAGCTTTTGCTCTTTGTGAAAACCCAAATACTTTACTTCCTTATCTCTACTTAGGCTTAGTAGAGTGGAGATCAAGTGAGTCTTAAGCCTTGATTAGGTGGTGATATCTGCATCCTAATTAAGCTTAAGGGCCCTAAACTCAAGCTTGGTGGTGATATCTGCATCCAAGTGTAATGACCCTAAAATGCTAATGACATGATTTATAAAAAACTGTAGTGGAAGACTTAATGATAGAAGGCGCTAGCACTGTCCTGATAAGGACAAGGCTCACTAAAATCATTTAATCTTGCAACTCATGTTAAATCACAACATCTACTAAACTGAAACACTCCAAGACCAATGTCCGTAATAGTTCAACTTCAATACAATCAGCTTAATCATACCATATGCTAACTCGCACTCTACACTATACAAGTCTGTTGAACATAGACCACACTTGACCCTGAGGTTGATCCTAACATTCATGCCATGCTGAATCCACTGTGAACATTTGGTGAGTTCCAAAAGGGCTCGCTAAATGGAGAAACATGTTATACTTCATCACCTAAAATGGAAAAGATGAAAACAATTCGAAAATATAAGCTAAAACTCAGTACATGCATTCCTGTATTGTAAAATAAGCGTAGAAATACTGTTGATGGGTACCCGCCTTTGTAATTCTTTTAGTTCACAATAAGAATGAAAATGAAAGCAATATGAAACAAAATTGCTTATTATTATCTGGTTGTGAACCCCTTCCAATAATACGATCTATACATAGTTGTACACCAGCAAATCCGATCAAGAGTTAGCCTGAAGCCACGCGGGTAAACGATGGGCTGACGCCCTATAGATGATAACTAACGGGGTCACAAGTTAAATGACAAATCACTGCATAAACTAATTCATTGATAAACTCATTAAGAGTTGTAACTTGATAAACATGTTCTGCTTTCTGAAGATGCAGGTAATGGATGTACATTGAGTCTTTAAAAAATGTCATCTGCCTCTATAAATGTCATTTGTTTCATAAATGTTATCTAACTTGATAAATATGTTCTGACTGGATAACACTTATGCATAACGGGGAACGATTACTAGGCCTCGACTCTGTTTCATAAATGCCATTGTTGATATGAGTAGTTAGTAAATGATGCTCCCGTAACTTGTAATTTTGATAGAAATTCAGTAAGGCCTTGATGGTGACAAATGGAAGAGTGGTTTTGGCTTTTTCTGAGATAGGTTGATGGTACGAGTTTATGGCTTGCTGAGGTATCACTTGGTTCAAAATAACATTGAGTGCACTAGATTGGTTGATAAATACATTTGATACATTTTGAATTAAGTAAATAGTAAAGGTTTAATGCCAAGAGAGACATATTTTGGTTCAAAATGACATATACAACACTAACTTGATCCAACAAACGCTGTTTTTTGAATCATTACTCTCCCCACTTCTTATATTTTATTCATAAGCCCAATAAGCATAGTTTCCCACCCAAATTGAGCCATTGAAAACCATAGAAGCTATTGAACTCATTAAACTTGATATTTTCCTTTGTAAAGTCCATAACTCATAATATACTCCCACAACACATACTTTCTTCCTTTCTCTTAATAATTGAGTTAAATGCCTATTAAACCGCATAAATGTTTGTTTCCCCCTTAAATGACCTTACTTGGCCCAAAATACACAAAATGAGTGCATGATCAATCTCACTCAATCTTTGTTAATGCTCTTTACACAATTATTCAAAATGCTTTCAAACATATAAACTCAAAACACTCAACCAAAATTTATGAAATCTTATAGGAAATTCGAAAAATATATGGACAATCTACTGTAAAGTTTTCAGAATTTTCCTCCAAGTATACGCTGTGCAGAAATTGCAATCCCAGCCCAATTTGCTCCAAAGCATGTTAATTCACTTCAAAAATTCATAACTTTTACCATTGACCTCAAATGGAGGCCTAAACTCCAATATGGAAAGTTTAAGATGTCCAGAAAAACCTTTTATTTACAACACAAAACAAGATTCCTTATAATAGGCTTCCCAAAATGGGGCTAGAGCACAAGTGTGTCAATTTTGGTCAAACCTGTGTAGCTCTAGCAAAACAGCCATAACATTTTCCACATAACTCAGATTAAGGCGATTCAAAAGGCCTTTGAAAGCTAACACACTGAACTATCTACACCCTAAAGTTGTAATTTTTTAGTGGGCCGATCAATACCAGTTTAACCTCAAAGTCACCCCTGTTTTCTGCCATTTCCAGCCGTCACTATTTTTGCTTTCTCCTCTTTTTTCACATAAATCCTCACCTGAAATCATTCCAAATCATCAAAAACATCATCATAATAATCAATAAGACCAAAGATTATAAAGTCATACACAAAACAATACAATTCCATCACTTGACTTAACCTAACTTGATCATGACAAACCCTAACCCTAACATGCTTCAAGCTCTTCCATCATGATCAACGTCCCCAAAGTCAATAGAATTTGCATGATAACATCTACTTTGATCTCAAGAGCATGAATCACAGCTAAAACAATCATAAAACAAAAAATACATCATTCACAACATTAAATCTACTTTTTGTATCAAAGATCACTACAAGCAAGTAAAATAAGCTCAAACTTATACTTGCTTAATTTCAAGTCACTTTGATAATGTTCTTAATCAAATATCCATAACTCCACACATCTCCAAACTCAACAAAAATTGCATAATAAGTATCAATTTGATCATATAAACAATAATCATAACTAAAACAACTCCAAAAACTCAAAATAGAATAAGTTAGCATTTTAGGTATACCTTACTTTAGGCTTGAATTAGAGGGAGGAGGGGGCTATTTTGAGTGATTTTGGTGGTTGGACATGATAGCTGGCAGCAAGAGGAAGTTGGGGTAATCAGAAGTTGGCTAGACACCGCCAAAAATGACGGCACAAGGGACAACAGCTGCTACCCCTGTTTCCTACAGGGAGAGTGAGGGAGAGAGAGAAAAGAGAGAAGAGGAATGTGTGTGTGAGTGTTTTACTTGGTTAAGAATGAATGGAAAATTACTTGGTCCATTTTTTTAAGCCTCCAAAAATAACTTTTTGCTAATTAAAATTAGGCACAAATGATAACAATTAACTTAATTTAACTGCACTAAAATTTTTGGGCCAAAATTTGAGCCCACTAGAATTGGGCCATAATTTGGGCCCAATGAATTGGGCGAAAATAAATGAATTCGGACCTAATTTTTTGCATAGCTAGAACTTAAAATTTTGTGACGTTATGGGAAAAAAATTTAACGCTCAATCATAATTATCGAGGCCTACTATCATCAATTCACCTAAAATTTAATCAATCAATGAAACTTGAATCAACAATCAATGAAACGTGAATTACCAATTGGAACCCAAATGAAATATCCGGGATAATTACATACGATCAACAAAAGCGAAAAATTTAAATGACATAAGGTAATTCAGTAAATATATAAATTGAGTGTAATTGAATTAATAAACATGATTTGGTTAAACAAATAACCATGAGTGATTAATTTAATGAAAATAATTAATTAAATGAATAATCATGATTAATTAAATAAATAAATTTGATTAAAATAAATAAATATGTGTTACGGTTGGGTTATTACACCAAGTAAGAGTTTAGTTTTCACTAGATTAATCTTTGCGGGTGAAATATGGGGTGAAATCTGTATCCAAGGATTAGTTTAGTTTCTATCCTTTTCCCTTGATTGTAATCTTTCTTGGTTTTAGCTTTCACTCTTTAATTGAGTTAAGCTTAACCCTTGAGAGATACATCAATTTTGGTATCAGAGTACGTTTAGATCCTTGCCTAAACACCGAGCCTCCATATACGCCCTCAAACACAAACCCCAAACACGAAAGTCAGCTCCCAAAAATCCAAGTGCCATGTCACTTAGAAAGTTAATCAAGTTGAAACATGAAGCTGACTCACTTGGCATCAACATTGACTCCCTTAATGTCAAAACACATCATCTTGACCTTGTAATACAATAATTGAGAGATGATTTACACTCCTTCAAGCTTGAAATGAAAAGGGAAGCTGAACAAGTCTTTGTCTCAAATGAAGTGGACCAAAGTTATGAAGATAATAAGGTTGACATTGATCTACCTCCCATCTTTGATGACCATGGTGACCAAGAAAAGGAGGAAGAAGAGGTGTTGCAGGGGGATTCAGAAGAAGAAGTTATGGAGGAACCTGACAAGGTTGAAATGTTTTTTTTTGAGGAGAAATCTAAGTAACCTCAAAGAAGATGAAGATGAACACAAAGAAAGCATCTTTCATTCAAGATGAACTATTCAAGGGAGGGTGTGTTTTTTGATAATTGATGGGGGAAGTTGTGCTAATACAATATCACTAGGCATGGTGGAAAAGCTAAACTTACATGCCACAGCCCACCCACACCCTAATAATCTTTTCCAAGCTCCTACTTGTGGCAAGCCCTCTCAAATGGCCCTTGACCATCCGAGTAATTACCACCAATTTCGAATCAAACCACATTTATTTGAATGGTTGTTTTATTTTGGCTAGATTTCATGGGTTAAATTTGAGGCCAAATTTTTCTAGCAAGGGGACGACGATCGATATCAGCCCATGTAATCCTTAATTAGCCCTAATTATTTTTTTGAACATGTTCTAGTTTTAAGTTGATTCATCAACTTAAACTTAATTTAACTTTGATATCTTTACTAGGAGAGTTTATTGACATTCTAATTAAATTAACTATGTAATTAAATCAATTTTAAATTAAGTATTTCGTCCACACCACCAAAGGACTTGAAACAGAAGGTCCTGAGTTCAGGCCAGCTGCATACTTGGTTTTGGAGTGCTTAATTACTTAGGCTTCTTTGTGGTTTAAGTCAAATATTTTGCATGATTTGAATTTTAAGAGGTTAGCTTTCCAGCAAAACACGTTTTTGCTCATTTGGACTTCTTTTGCCTATCCAAATCAGTGTTTAAATCCAGACTATCCAAACTGTCCAGTAGAGATAGATTATACTCGGTCTTATTTTTATTATTTCCTACACTAATTGACATCCGAATGTTGTAATTCTTTTTTTGTTAGTTAGCTTAGGATGTCAAGTAACCAAACATGTCAAGAAGGGTCCATGAAAAAAGAGATAAGTCATCCAACCCGGTCCAGCAAGTCAAGCAGCCTGTTTAGCACCCAGGAACACATGGTTGGATTAATTAGGCTAATTGAGCTCCTAATGATCTGCAAATCTAGATTTCTCAAGTGGGAGCAATTGCTGACATCTTGATGTTTCCCCCCATGGAAGGAAACGAAAGATTACTTATTAAAATGAGGTGGCACAATGGGAGCAAAAACTCGGACACATAGTGCCTATCCAGCCAGTTACTTAGCCTTACCCTCTTAGGAAAGTTTTCTTCAACATCCTATGTGTTTGCTTGGCTCTCGAGAGAAGCTTAGTCATCCCATACCCATTCAAGGAAAAACAGCTGTGTGGGTCATGGAGGAAATGCCATGTGGCAAGCATGTGTTCGAACACCTTATGCTTGAAGTGACAACTATGTAAAGGCTTTACTTTTTGAGGTCGCAGCCGTGCATACAAATGCTCCAAACAAGGACATTGTGACCAAGCTACCTACAATGATTAAGAAAGAGTTTAGTTGCTTATTTTGTTAGTTACTAAACACATTATTCATGCATAGCTTAATTTAAGGACATGCAATGTAATTTAGCAAAGTAGGTGTGCTTAAAAGGTTTCCCAATCATTAAGTAAGCTTTTAGAGGGTACATAGTGACATAGGAAAAGGCCTTGGGCATGCCTTGTATATAGTCCAAGAGTCCATTTTGTAAATCAAGTTGATGTTGAATGAAAAGAAAGTGCATTGAGCTTTTGCTCCTTATGAAAACCCAAACACTTTACTTGCTTATCTCTACTTAGGCCAAGTAGAATGACGATCAAGTGAGTCTTAAGTCTTGATTAGGTGGTGATATCGATATCCTCATTAAGTTTAAGGGCCCTAAACTTAAGCTTGCTGGTGATATCTGTATCTAAGTAAGAGTTTAGTTTTCACTAGATTAATCTTTGGTGGTGAAATCTGTATGCAAGGATTAGTTTAGTTTCTATCCTTTTCCCTTGATTGTAATCTTTCTTGGTTTTAGCTTTTACTCTTGAATTGAGTTAAGCTTAACCCTTGAGAGATACATTAATTAGATTACGGGCTTCATCCCCAGTTTTGTTCATCTAGGTTCCTGCTGCCGCTGCATCAATAGTAAACCTCATAGGTTGGGTCACACCATTATGAAAGGCTTGGATAATCATCCAACGCTGAAGACCATGATTGGGGCATAAGCTTAGCAAATCTTTAAACCACTCCCAGGCTTCGTAGAGTGTCTCTGCATCTCTTTGTTTGACGTTGGTGATCTGATTTCTCAAGCTTGCTGTTTTGCTCGGAGGGAAAAACTTAACTAAGCCCTTGCTTTATCCCTCAACAAGAAACGAAATAAGCATAGGTGAATCGCATCAATGGAGACATCACTAAGTTTTCACGCATCATACACCTCTAAAAAGATCGAGAGGTATAGATTCGGGTCTTCTAAAGGCATTCCTCCAAACTGGGATTGTTGTACCATCGAAATGAGTGCTGGCTTGAGCTCAAAATAGTTGGCATCAACAGTAGGGCGAGCAATGCTTGAGGCAATCCCTTGGACTCTAGGGGCAATGAAATCTCGAAGTGTCCTTCTTTGGTCACCTCCTTCTCTCGCCATATTTGTTGGATTCCTTCTCGCCTCACATCTTTGTTTTTCAATCCTTTGCTTCTTCCTCCTTAAGCGGAAAGTCCTTTCAATCTTAGGATCGGGTTCGTATAAGATTGGACTTTGCACAAACAGGAAAAATTCCTGTAAGCACTATCGCCAGCACTACCAACGCAATCAAACAAGAAAATAAAAAGAAAATAAAAGTAAAAGGCAATAAAATACTTAGTCAATTCTGTAAGACTAACTCAATCGTTAACAGATTGATCCCTGACAACGGCGCTAGAAAAACTTGACAACTGCCACAAGGGCACCGGTAGTCTTAGTATAAATAAAAAGATCGCTCCTCAAGGGCCAATGTGATTTATCGAGTTTTCTCTACCAAAATATGCTAAGTAAAATTCTAATTCAGGAGGGTTTGATTTAACAACTTCTAGTTCACTAATTTTTAAATCAATTAAACATGCCTAGGAATTCATGTAGTTATGAAAGTTGATTGGATCAAAATGATAAGGATGTGCTTTTCTCTAATGGTTAATTTCTAGGATTTGCAATGTATACAAAAATTTAGTCTATTCTTTCAAACTCAACCAAATTTGCCTAGACCAAAAAAGTCATTCTTTCAAACTAATTTGTCTTAATCAAAGTTAAACATCTTCGATTACACTCTATGTCTTCCTAATATGCAAATCTCTCTTTCGAGACGACGTTATGTCAGGTTTTACTAAGCAGTTTAACAATCAAATGTCATCTTTGAGTTTTTCACTCAATTGTTTGAACGGTGCAAGCAAATTTTAGCCAAAAATCCACTCACAACATGATAATCACTTGATAGAATGAAATCAAACCAATCTGTAAAATATGCACAATTCTTTAGATTAAAACACGATCCAACTATACTTTCATAAACTACTAAATTTCGAGGCAAAATAAAAACTATTCGCTCATGGTTAAGGATTAAACAACTAACCAACATTTTGCAAAATCTGAGCAAAAGGGCTTGACTGAGAATAGCCTTCAATTAAGTGCTCCAAACTGCCTCAAGGTTAAACACTCATGCTTAAGATTTTTCAACAGTACAAATACCAAACTATAAATCTAAACTAAAAAGAACAAAAATTTAAGAAAGAACATAAACTATACAACTCTCGCTTGCTTTCTTTCTATATCTCTACGCATATGCCCTTCTCTTCTGCTGCTAAACGAGGCCCTTTTATAGGAGAGCTCGGATGTTTTCAGCCACACAACCGAAGGAAGACAAAGAGGTAACAGTTTCTCAATTTACCACGGACTGTGGCAGACACGAAGGTCCGACTGTGGTCTAGCCTGGAATCAGTTTTCTACTCTTTTCTTGCCCCATGGGTGCAACATCACGTGGGTATCCATGAGAGAGGTCAAAATACATCTATTAAGGTTAAATGTTAGGTAAAAAGGCCTAAAATCCTGCAAAATATATCACACAATCATACCCAAGTATAAATCGAGAATAGGAGTATAAGTAGTAACACTAAGCACATAATTCTACTAAAAATGTTGCAAAGTAGCCCTAAAAAATTATGTATACATGATGTAGATCGGTCCATGGTCCTCAATTAGCCCTAATCAATGTTTTTTGAGTTCATGCACAAACCGAATTGTGCATCTATTTTTCCAATCCTCCAGGAGGTTTGGAGCCTTTTCTTATGGCTAAGATGTTAATTGATATCTTTAACCCTCAAACCATGCCAAAAGAGTCATGTCAAAACCAAGATAGCATGGGAATTTTTAAGTCCTAAACTAAATATTTTTCAGTTTAGGCGATTTTGAACCATTTCTAGTTTTGAAGTTGATTCATCAACTTAAACTTGATTTAACTTTGATTTCTTTTGTAAAAAAGTTTATTAACATTCTAATAAACTTAA
Organism: Carnegiea gigantea; assembly: GCA_029747015.1. Classification (NCBI taxonomy): domain Eukaryota; kingdom Viridiplantae; phylum Streptophyta; class Magnoliopsida; order Caryophyllales; family Cactaceae; genus Carnegiea; species Carnegiea gigantea. The sequence goes on from JAKOGI010000074.1 coordinate 714,259, forward strand.
TTATGTAATTAAATCAATTTTAAATTAAGTGTTTTTGTCTAGTCTTCTAAAGGATTCAAAGGAGCTAGTTTTCGGATTATTTCCAATGGCATACCCAGTTTTGTAAGCTTAGCTAGTTAGGCCTCTTTGAGGTTTAAGTCAATTAATTTACCATGGGTTCAAAGTCCAAGAAGTTATCTTTCCAGAAAAATGAGTTTTAGCGCGTTTGGATTTCGTTTGATAATTCAACTTAGCTCTTAAACTCAAACTATCCAGGCTACAGTTTTGAGATAGTTTTTACTCGGTATTGTTTTTATTATTTCATAGTCCGAATGACATCCAAATCATATAATTCGTTTTTGTTAATTCCGTTAGTATGTCCAGTTTATTTCTTATGTCAAGAAGAAAGAGAGAAGAGCACATTAAATGGGTCAATTTAGTCAATTTGCCGAAGCTGCCTAGCAAGTATCAGGATTTGTACAGTTTACAAGATCATGGTGATTAAGCACTTAATGACGTCCAGATCAAGATTTTCAAAAAGGAGGGTTTCTAGACATCTTGAGGTTTCCCCCATGAGGAAACCCCAGCTTAGTTATCAAAATGCAGTGGCCCAATAACATCGAAGATCAGCCTGCATACGCCACCTAGGCAGCCGGTTGCTTAGCCTAGGAGTTTTCCCTCTTAGGTGGGTTTTCTCCTTCAAGGTGTGTGTGTGCTTGGCTGGAAGCTTTAGCTTAATTGCTAGGGGACTCATGAATGTAGAAAGTGCCATATGGAAGTGGAAGATTCACCCATTTTGCAAGCATTCATTCGTCCACTTCAGCACGAGGTGTCACGCATGCATTCCTCTCTTACTTTTGAGATGGCAGCCATGTGTTCTTTCCTTTCAAGGGAGAAAACATGACTCATGCAGCCTAGAATCATTAGGTACTAGCTTAAGTTAATTAGTTTTAAGTCATTGTATTCATTTGTGCTTATTTTAGTTCAATTATGTACTAAACCGTATGTTTTGCTAGTTAACTGTACTTAGTGACTTTCCTAACCATTAAGTAATCTATTAAGGATTACCTAATGACTAAGGAAGGGGATGGATATGCCTTATAAGCAGCATAAACGTCCCTTTTGTACTCAAATGTTGAGAAATTAAAATTAGAAGTTGAGTTATGAACTCCTCTGTGTGTTACTTTAAATTCTCTACTTGCTTATCTCTAATTCGGCTAGTTAGAATGGTGATCAAGTGAGTCTTAAGCCTTGATTAGATGGTGATATCTGTATCCTAATTAAGCTTAAGGGCCCTAAACTCAAGCTTGATGGTGATATCTATATCCAAGTAAGAGTTTAGTTTTCAGCTAGATTGGTCTTTAGTGGTGTTTATGTATCTAAAGATTGATTTAGTTCTCAATCCTTTTTCTCTTTTTCCCACTTAGAATCATTTGATTCTAAGTACAAAATTCCTTGCGTCTCTTGAAGGATTTAAGCCTTGAGAGGTACATCAATTTTGGTATCAGAGCAAGTTTAGATCCTTGCCTAAGCCCCGCTCCCCAAACTCAATCCAAGCACATTCCTCAAATTTAGCCCCAAACACAACCCTTATTCACCTACTTTCACCATGAGTTCCAAGAAAGCCATATCCCGAAGAAAGCTCCTCAAACTACAGGATAAACTTGAAGCGTTTGATCTCAGAATGAAAGAAATAAACCTCAAAATATTACAATATGAATTTGATCTGCTCTCCTTCTTGTTTGAAATGAGGAAGGAAGCCAAACAGCCCTCGGTTTCACCAGAAGTAGACCAAAGTCATGAAGGTAATGAGGTCGACAATACAAGAGAGGAAGAAAAGGAAGCCTGTGTGGAAGACGTTCAAGAAGAAGATGACATGGAGGTTAACTTAGACCTACCTCCAAGATTTGATGAATATGAAGATGACAAAGGTGCCTGTGAGGCTGTGAAAGAGGATGCAATTGAGCAAGAAACGGAGGAAGAAGTGGCACATAGTTTAGAAGAAGTTGAGGTGAAAACAGACGAAGGTGAAATGCTCCACCCATAAAAGAACCATGAGCATTTAAGCCTTTTCCTCACTTCTAGTGAACTGCTACCTGAGGTGTCTAATTTCAAAATTAGAGCCTTTAAGGAATAGGTTCAAGATAAGTCCGAAAGATCCCCTGCAAACCAAATTCAAATTAGTAAGGGGAATGAACGGGAAAGAGCCTACATGACCAAGAAAGACTTATTCAAATGGTTGGTGTTATTTCAGCCAAATCATATGGTAAAAAAGGATAAATTTTTTCTAACGAGGGGAGGATGATGTCGATCGGTCCATGGTCCTCAATTAGCCCTAATCAATGTTTTTTGAGTTCATGCACAAACCAAATTATGCATTTGTTTTCCCAAACCTCCAAGAGTTTTAGAGCCTTTTATTATGATTAAGATGTTAATTGACATCTTTAACCTTCAAACCATGCCGAAAGAGTCATGTCAAAACCAACATGGCATGGGAATTTTCAAGTCCTAAATTAAATACTTTTTAGTTTAGGCCATTTTAAACCATTTCTAATTTTGAAGTTGATTCATAAACTTAAACTTGATTTAACTACAGTTTCTTTACTAAGAGGGTTTATTAACATTCTAATAAACTTAATTATACAATTAAATCAGTTTTAAATTAAGTATTCTTGTCTAATCTTTTAAACGATTCAAAGGAGCCAGTTGTCGGATTAATTCCAGTAGCATACCCAGTTTTGTAAGCTTAATTACTTAGGCCTCTTTGAAGTCTAAGTCAATGAATTTACTATGGGTTCAAAGTCCAAGAAGTTATCTTTCCAGATAAATACGTTTCAGCACGTTTGGACTTCGTTTGATAATTCAACTTAGCTCTTGAACTCAAACTGTCCGGGTTACAATTTTGAGACAGTTTTTACTCGGTATTGTTTTTATTATTTTATAGTTCAAACGACATCCAAATCTTGTAATTGTTTTTTTGTTAATTCCTTAGGATGTCTAGTTTATTTCTTATCTTAAGCAGAAAGGAGAAGAGCACATTAAAGGGGTTAATTTAATCAATTTGTCGAAGCTGCCTCGCAGACGTCAAGATTTGCACGGTTTAAAAGATCATGGTGATTAAGGCACTTAATGACGTCGAAAACAAAATTTTCAAAAGGGGGGTTTCTAGACATCTTGGGGTTCCCCAAAGGAAGCCCCGACTTAGTCATCAAAATACAGTGGCCCAATAGCATTGAAGATCAGCCTACATGCGCCACCTAGGCAGCCGATCGCTTAGCCTAGGAGTTTTCCCTGTTAGGTGGGTTTTCTCTTTCAAGGTGTGTGTGTGCTTAGCTGGAAGCTTGAGCTTAGTCACTAGGTGACTCATGAAGGTAGAAAGTGCCATGTGGAAGAGGAAGATTCACCCATTTTGCAAGCAATCATTTGTCCACTTTAGTAGAAGGTGTCATACATGCATTCCTCTCCTACTTTTGAGATGGCAGCCATGTATTCTTTCCTTCCAAGGGAGGAAACATGACTCATGTAGCCTAGAATCATCAAGGACAAGCTTAAGTTAATTAGTTATAAGCCATTGTATTCGTTTGTGCTTATTTTAGTTTAGTTATGTACTAAATCGTATGTTTTGCTAGTTAACTGTACTTAGTGACTTTCCTAAGCATTAAGTAATCTATTAAGGATTACCTAATGCCTAAGAAATGGAATGGACGTGCCTTATAAGTAGTGTAAATGTCCCTTTTGTACTCAAATGTTGAGAAATTGAAATTCGAAGTTGACTTATAAACTCCTCTGTGTGTTACTTTAAATTCTCTACCTGCTTATCTCTAATTCGGCCAATTAGAGTGGTAATCAAGTAAGTCTTAAGGCTTGATTAGGTGGTGATATTTGTATCCTAATTAAGCTTAAGGGCCCTAAATGTGAGCTCGATGGTGATATCTATATCCAAGTAAGAGTTTAGTTTTCGGCTAGATTGGTCTTTAGTGGTGTTTCTATATCTAAAGATTGATTTAGTTCTCTATCCTTTTTCTCTTTTTCCCACTTAGAATCATTTGATTCTAAGTATTAAATCCCTTGTGTCTCTTTAAGGATTTAACCCTTGAGAGGTACATCAATGTTGGTATTAGAGAGTGAGCGTGGTACGTCAATACATTAAGCACTTATCAGAGTCATTCTCTTCCCCACGACCTTTACACGCCATTGCCTATTCCCACTCATCCTCGGGTTGATGTAAGTATGGATTTCATTCTTGGTTTGCCTAGGACCCAAAGGAATAAGGATTCTATCTTTGTTGTGGCAGATAGATTTTCTAAGACGTCTCATTTCATTCCATGTAACAAAACTATTGATGCTACACAAATTAATGAGTTGCACTTTAAAGGGGTGGCTAGATTATATGGTATACCTAGGTTAATTGTTTCTGATCGAGATATCAAGTTTGTTAGCTATTTCTGGATTACATTGCGGAGGAAGTTGGGTACTAAACTCAAGTATAGTGCCACTTGCCATCCACAAACTAACGGACAAACTATGATCACTAATCGGACCTTAGGAACTCTCCTAAGGCCTTAATTGAGCCTCATACCAAAGCTTGGGATTTGCTTCAACCTCATATAGAATTTTCCTGCAACAAAGCTCCTAGCGAAGGTACTGGTCTGTCACCATTCAAGGTGGTCTAAAGGATTGATCCCCTTAGCGCACTTGATCTCACTCAACAACCTCTAGACCAAAAACCAAGTGCTGATGCAGCAGCAAGGGTAGAAGAAATCCATAAGATATATGAGTTGGTAAGGAGCAGAATAGAGAAAACAAATGCATCTTATCAAGCTCATGCCAACAAGCACAGGAAGAAGAAGGTTTTTCAACCTGGAAACTTCGTGTGGATACATCTAAGGAAGAAGATATTCCCTTCAAAGAGGAAGAACAAGCTAATGCCAAGAGTTGAACGTCCATTTGAGGTATTTGAAAAGATAAATGATAATGCTTGTAAGGTTGATTTGCCAGGTCACTATGGAGTTTTAGCTACTTTTAATGTAGTTGATGTGCTGATTTAAGGATCAAATCTTCTCAACAAGGGGAGGATGATGGGATCCCCTCAAGCCAAGATATAGATGAAGGTCTAACAAGTCCAGCAAGGTCTAATTCCACCTCCCAAGTTCAAGCCATGACTCATATTTTGTTAAGGAGTCAAGAAGAAGGTCCCGGGTTCCATGACCATAATGTACCCAGTTTTGTTTATATGATTTCTTCTTAAGCTACATTATGGATTAAGTCCTGTATTTTCACATTTTTGTTCCCTAGATGTTACCTTTCAGGTCCAAGCAAGCAAAACCAATCATGCCCACTAGAGGAGAAGAGATCAAATGATTTTGTCAACCCTATCAGTTTGAGTCCAAAACTGCCCGGGTAAATGTTTAGGTGCAATTCTACTACCTAAACAAGTTATAACCTTGATTTTTTTATCTAGGCGGTTTGTGCACATCCTAGAGTTTTCCCCCATGGCTAGCAAACAAAATCGTGCCTCGTTTTGGGAGGTTTAAAAGAGGGCACGAAACTAGGGCAGAAAACAAGCTCTAAAATCTGGTTTAGTGTTTGGTGTAATTTCCTTCATCTAAGGTTCACTCAGCTGCTTGGTTGCTTGTTTACTAACTAATCATGTTCAAGGCAACCAAGAACATAATCATAAGCTACAATTTTGCTTTAGAAAAAGCTTAGCTAATGAGAAAGCAAGGAAAGATTTGACACATTGCAAGCGGATTGGTAAACCAAAAAGCGAAACCACTTTATGGCTACTTTCCCCTTTCTTACTCTAGTAATCTGATGTATTTAAGTTAATTAAGTTTATTTATGCTGAGTTTAATTATATATTTTGCTTTGCTAAACTCACAGACTGTAATTAGCTTGAGTTAATCAACCCTTTATAATTAGCTTAGTTCTAAGTGTATGTAAGCATGCTTAAGAGCTTTCCTCCCTTGGAAGGAAACCTCTTAAGCATACTAGTAGCTCGTGCCTTGAATATAAGGCCTTCATAAGGCTTATTTTGTAAGCAGCTTACCTTTTACATTAAATGAAAATTGAGAGCATTGCTCTTATTTCCTTTTAAACCCTACTTGCTTATCCTAATTAAGGCCAAATTAGGTGGTGATTAACACCTAATTAAGTGGTGTTTTGTATCCTAATTGATGTTAAGGGCCATACTCTTAATCTTGGTGTTAATTACTGTATCCAAGAACAAGATCAGTTCTATCTTTATTCACTCATTTCAACTCACACATGGGGCAACTCTCTCATCCTGGGTTGTATGTATTTCAGTTTGCAATCCTTGATTACATCCATCACATTTGGCATTAGAGCCAGGTTTCTCCTTGGCCTGGTGTACTCCCCCACACTTTCAGATTCATTCCCATGTAAAATCCAAACACAATTCCGTTTCTGTTCCAAAAAAACCCGTTACGAGATGAGTTCAACTACGACCTCGGATGAAAAGTTTGGCACCGTCATGAAGAGCTGTTAATCTCTCTCAGCCCAAAATGAGATGTTGATGAAGAAAAACAATGAGGATGCTTAATGTGATCAAGAGATTAAGGCTTAGAATGAGTACTTAAGAAATAGCTTAGTGCATTCTTAAAATAGAAGCAGAAGATGTACGAGGAACCTCAGCAATCTAACCTTAGAAGGCAAGAATGAGTACTTACTCACTCCTTGGATTCATCTAGTGAGGATGAACCCTTAAGAATTACTAGACCAAAACCATGGCCGCAAGCTAACTGTAATGAATTTGGAGTTCAGATTCTCAATTTCGAAGGCCAACAGCACTAGGGTGGTTTTAAATGCCAAGGTCTTAGGCACATTTCCTCGGACTGCCTAAACCGTAAGGTTATTACCTTAGCCAAATGGAAGGTAGCAGAGGAGCTTGAGCTAGAGGAGGAAAATGAAGAGAATACTGAGGATGATCTTAAGAAAACTCAAGAAGAGGTAGTGGAGGAGGCTGATGAGGGATAAATGTTGGTTTTAAGTGGCCAAAAGGGGGCTAAAGACGAGCAAACGGAGAATATCTTTCACTCCTATTGCGTGGTTCAAGGGAAGATATGTTCAGTTATCATTGATGGATGGAGTTTTGCTAATGTAGTTTCTCTTAGCATGATTGAAAAACTAGGCTTACAAACCATGACTCATCCCCACCCACACAACATTCAATGGCTGAATCAAAGGAAGGGCATCCAAGTGAACTCTCGGTGTCTCATTTCCTTCTCCGTTAGAAACAACTATCATGATGAACTTTGGTGTGATGTTATTCCCGTGGATGCATATCATATCTTGTTAGGAAGACCATGGTTATATGACTGACAAGTAATGTACAATGGATTCTTGAATACATACTCTTTTACTAAGGAAGGGAAGAAGATTACCTTAGCCTATTTATCCCCATCTCAGCTCCATAAGGATAAGCCTCAAATGAAACCCCATTAATCCAATTTGCTTCTTACTTTCAGGGAGCCATTACTAAAGGCTTCTTATCATGAGTTCAAGGCCTTTAAAGAGTGGATAATAAGTATCAAGGATAAACCAAAAACCCGCTTACCCTCTCCCCCCGCAGCCAAAGCCCTCATATACAACTTCTGTCATTTGTCCCCTATGCAGATACCCATGGGTTTGCCCTGCAAGAGAGATATCCAACACCACATTGATCCCATTCCTGGTTTTATCATACCAAATAAGCCAGCCTGTTCAATGAACCCCAAGCAAACCATGGAGATACAAAGGCAAGTTGAAGAACTAATGTTAAAGGGATTGATCCGTGAGTCCTTAAGCCCTTGTGTCATACCTGCCCGATTAGTTCCCAAGAAGGATGGAGGAATATATATGTGTGTGGCTAGTAGGGCCATTAACAAGATCACAATCAAGTACAAGTATCCTATACCTAGACTTGAAAACGCGCTAGATGAGTTACATGGCTCTTAAGTGTTTTTAAAGATTGATCTTCGAAGTGGTTGCTATAAAATCTAAATCAGAGAAGGAGATGAATGGAAGACGGCCTTTAAGACCAAAGGAGGACTTTATGAGTGATTAGTTATGCCCTTTGGTCTTTCAAATACTCCTAGTACCTTCATGAGACTAATGAATCAAGTATTTAGGCAGTATATTGGTAAGTTTGTGCTTGTATACTTTGATGATATTCTGATTTACAGCAAGAATGAGCAAGAGCATCAAGATCACCTCAAGTCATGCTTGTTCCTGAATGAGAGAAGCTATTTGGTAACCTTAAGACATGTGCCTTTTTCACTTATGAGGTGACATTCTTAGGTTACATTGTTACGAGAGATGGCATTAAGGCAAATAAGAGCAAGATTGAGGCCATTTGGTCATGGCCTATTCCTCAAGGCATATATGATGTATGAAGCTTTCATGGACTTGCATCTTCGTACAAAAGGTTTATAAGGAACTTTAGTGTAATCATGGCTCCCATAGCTGAGGTTATTAAGGGTACATCATTCATTTGGACTCCAAGAGCTCAATCTATCCTTGAAGAAGTCAAGAAAAGACTAACCCACGCACCCATGCTCGCCTTGCCATGCTTTAAGAAAGTCTTTGAGATTAAATGTGATGCATCTAGAGTTGGTATAGGTGGTGTTCTGACTCAAGAAGGTAAACCTCTAGCTTCTTTAGTGAGAAATTGTGTGATTCAAGAAGGAGGTACTCCACCTATGATAAAGAGTTTTATGCTAATGTGAGATGTTTAGAGCATTGGAGTCATTATCTCATTGCTAGTGGGTTTATATTACATTCTGACCATGAGGCATTGAAGTATATTCAAGGGCAACACAAGTTAAACTCACGCCATGCCAAATGGGTTGAATATCTCCAATCATTTCACTTCACTGTCAGGTATAAATCTAGGAAGCTCGCTCAAGGAGCCAATGCATTGTCTAGAAGGTACTTGCTTTTATTTCAGTTAAATGCTTGTATACTTGGTTTTGAGCATCTAAAGTGTTTATATACTGAAGAGGAAGACTTTACTGAGTTATTTGCCATTTGTTTAAAACACCCCAAAGGTGATTTCTTAGTCCAAGAGGGCTTTTTGTTCAAGGGTACATGACTCTGTGTACCAAAGTGTAGTATAGGGGAGCTTCTGATCAGGGAAGTACGTGGAGGATCCTTAGCTGGTCACTATGGAGAAAACAAGGCAATCTATTAGGCTAAGGGAGCATTACTACTAGCCAGGTATGGACCATGACGTACAAGACATTATGAAAATGTGTAGTACATGCTAAATGGCTAAGAGTCGTTCTCTTCCCCACGGCCTTTACACACCATTGCCTATTCCCACTCATCCTTGGCTTGATGTAAGTAAGGATTTCATTCTCGGTTTGCCTAGGACCTAAAGGAACAAGGATTCTATCTTTGTTATGGTAGATAGATTTTCTAAGATGTCTCATTTCATTCCATGCAACAAAGCTAATGATGCTACACACATTGCTGAGTTGTACTTTAAAGAGGTGGCTATATTACATGTTAAACCTAGGTCAATTATTTCTGATTGGGATACCAAGTTTCTTAGTCATTTCTTGATTACATTATGGAGGAAGTTGGGTATTAACCTCAAGTATAGTACCACTTACCATCGACAAACCGATAGGCAAACTGAGGTCACTAATCCTGCCTTAGGAACTCTCCTAAGGGCCTTGGTTAATCCCCATGCCAAAGCTTGGGATTTGCTTTTGCCTCATGTAAAGTTTGTCTGCAATAAAGCTCCTAGCAAAGCTACTGGTACATCACCATTTAAGGTGGTCTACAACATTGATCCCCGTAGCCCACTTGATCTCACTCCATGACTTTTAGACCAAAGTCAAGTGCAGATGCAGCAGCAAGGGCAGAAGAAGTCCAGAAGATGGTGAGGAGAGGAATAGAGAAAATAAATGCATCTTATCAAGCTCACGCCAACAAGCACAAGAAGAAGAAGGTTTTTTAACCTGGAAACCTCGTGTGGATACATCTAAGGAAAGAGAGATTCCCTTCAAAGAGGAAGAACAAGCTTATGCCAAGAGTTGAAGGTCTATTTGAGGTACTTGAAAAGATAAATGACAATCCTTAAAAGGTCGAGGTGACTATGGCATTTCAGCTACATTCAATGTAGCTGATTTGAGCCCTTACCTTGCTAATGATTACCTTGCTAATTAGAGGATCAAATCTTCTCAACGAGGGGAGGATAGTGGGATCCCCTAAAATCAAGACGTAGATAAAGGTCCAATAAGTCTAGCAAGTCTAATTCCACCTCTAAAGTCCAAGCCATGACTTATATTGTGCTAAGGAGTCAAGAAGAAGGTCCCGGGTTCGATGACCAGAATGTACCCAGCATTGTTTATGTGATTTCTTAAGCTACATTGTGGCTTAAGTCCTATATTTTTGCACTTTTGGGTTCCCCTTGATGTTACCTTTCAAGTCCAAGCAAGAAAAACCAATCATGGCCATTAGAGGAGAAGAGATCAAACCATCTTGTCAACCCTATCAGTTTCAGTCTAAAACTGCCCGGGTAAATGTATTGGTACAATTCGACTATCTAAACAAGTTATAACCTTGATTTCTTTATTTAGGGGGTTTGTATACATCCTAAAGTTTCCCCTCATGGCCAACAAACAAAATTGTGCCTAGTTGTGGTAGGTTTAAAAGAAGGGTAAAAACCATGCAGAAAACAGGCTCTAAAACCTGGTTTAGTAGTAGGTGTAATTTCCTTCATCTAAGGGTTTGCCTGGTGACTTGGTTGCTTATTTACTAACTAATCATGCTTAAGTCTGCGAGGAGTATCATCATAAGCTATAATTTTGCTTTGGAAGAGCCTCAGCCAATAAGAAAGCAAAGGAAGATTTAACACCTCCCAAGCTGATTGGTCAACCAAAAAGGGAAACCACTTTACGACTACTTTTCCGTTTATTACTCCAATAATCTAATGCACTTAAGTTAATTAAGTGTATTTATGTTGAGTTTAGTCATAGGCAAAAAACTCACAGATTGTAATGAGATTGAGTTAATCAGGCCTTTGTAATTAGCTTAGTTCTAAGTGTATGCTAAGCATGCTTAAGAACCTCGGTCATATGCTAAGGTCATTTTGTAAGCAACTTACCTTTTACATTGAATGAGAATTTTGAGCATTGCTCTTGTTTTCTTTTTAAACTCTGACTTGCTTACCTTAATTAAGGCCAAATTAGGTGGTGATCAGGTGAGTCTTAACACTTAAATAGTGGTAATTCTGTATCCTAATTGATGTTAAGGGCCCTAATCTTAACCTTGGTGGTGATTATTGTATCCAAGAATGAGATTAGTTGTTTGCATTTTAGTTAACTCTTTCACGGCACCTTGTATGCATTTTAGTTTGCAATCCTTAAGTGTTAGTTGAGTTTCTTTCCTATACATTCATCACATGGGAGGGCTAAGATCGGTGCACGAGTAAGCTTCTGTTTGAGTTCCTCAGAAGACCATTGAGCTTAGCTTGTCTAGATAAACTTGGTTCCCTTGAGAACCTCAGTCATAGTGGCGATTATTGTGCTAAAATTGCGGATGAACCTCCTACAAAAGGAAGCTAACCCATGAAAGCTCCGAACATCATATATATAAGAAGGAATCAGCCAAGATTGGATGACCTCGTCCTTACTTTGATCAACTTGTATCCCTTAGGTTGAAATAATGTAGCCAAGGAATACCACTTCAAGTGAAAAGAATGTGCACTTCTTGAGGTTGTTGTAGGGCTTTTCTTGTTCAAGGATCTCCATAACTTGCTTCAGGTGCTCGTAGTGCTCATCCTCATGTTTGCTAAAAACTAACATGTCATCGAAGTGCACAACAGCAAACTTGCCAAGAAAGGCCTTGAACACTTGGTTCATAAGCCTCAGGAATGCGCTTGGTGCGTTGAAAAGGCCGGATGGCATAACCAACCATTTATGAAGTCCCACTTCAATCTTGAATGTCGTTTTCCATTCATCACCTTCCCGGATCCGAATTTGATAGTACCCACTTTGTAGGTCAATATTTGAGAAGCACTTGGATCCATTGAGCTCATCTAACATATCCTTCAAGCTTGGTATGGGATGCCGGCATTTATTTTGATTTTGTTGATGGCTCGGCTATCCCATACATCCTCATGGTCCCATCCTTCTTGGGGACAAGAAAAGGGAAAATGATAGAACTCAAGCTCTCTTTGACTAGGCCCTTGGAATTGAGCTCGTTCACTTGTCTTTGAATCTCTTAGGTGTCTTTAGGATTCATTCTATAGGCAAGTTTGTTGGGAAGGATTGGCTCCGGGGATGAGATCAATGTGGTGTTAGATGGTTCTTTTCGGGGGTGATTCATAGGGAATCTCATCGGGAAAGACATGGGACAAAGTTTGGAGAAGTTGTATGGCAAGAGGGTAAGAGGGGGCTTCGAGTTGGCCATTTTGTGAGGGGGCAAAAAGGATCATCTCTTTGAGGGGCTGAAATTCATGGCACTCGAACTTCAAGGTGGGTTCAAGGAATGAGAGGTATGCTTCCCCACCTTTGAGAGTCTCTTTGGATTTGGGTTTGGCAATTTTTTGTGGGGCTAAGGGGCTAAGGTGATCTTTCGGCCATCTTTGTGGAGGGTGTAGGTTTTTTGGAAGCCATCATGCATGACCTTTCAGTCATGTAGCCAAGGTTGTACTAAAAGTATGTGACAAGCATCCATTAGGATTATATGACACCATAACTCATCACAATAGCTTTTGCCAATGGAAAAGGAAACCAAGCAACAATGTGAAACTTGTAATCCTTTACCTTGGTTAAGCCATTAAATAGATAAGGTTGGAGGTGTGCCTTAGCCTTGAGATTGAGCTTTTCCACCAATGTAGTAGAAGCTATGTTTGTATAACTCCCTCTATCCACAATAAGGGAACACACTCGGCCACTAATGGTGCACTTTGTGTGAAAGATGCTTTCCCTTTGTTCTTTATGGTTAGCACCTTTGTGACCACTCAAGGCCCTCCTGAGAATAAGTAACTCACCTTCATTCACTTGTTCGACATGCTTCTCCACTCCTTCCATCAAGTCAACCTCCTTGTCACTCGACCAATGTAATAACCTTTTTGTTAGAACACTCCAAGGCTGTCCAAAATTGTGGCACTTGTAAGATCTCCTCTTCTCATATGGGTTAGAGGGTTGTTTTGGGTCATTCGGCTTTTGATGTGGGGGTCCCGGGGGTGGATTTTGTGGTTTAGGAGGTGGAACGTAACTCCCCTTGTTGAAAGGGTAGCCATGAGTTAGGGGTTTTGGGAGTTCTTTTTTAAGTTTGGCTTTCTTTTAGAGTTCAACTTTGTGGGTTAAGGAACACACTTCATCAAAGGTAGTATAGTGTGATAATTCCACAACATTTCTTACGGACTCATTCAACCCTCCAAAACACCTTAATACGGTTTGGTGATCACTTTCTCTTAAGTCATAAGTCATGATGAGTCTTTCAAACTCACAGGTATACTCCTCCGCACTCTTAGATTCTTACCTAAGGTTATAGAATTTGGTGTAATTGTCTTGTAAGTAATGGGGGGGAACCTTGGCTTTAAGTTTTTCCTTCATCTTCTTCTAGGTTCTAACCTTTCCCTTTTCTTTTCTAATTCTCTTAGATAAAACCTTAGTCCACCAAATGGATGCGTACTTCTGGAGTTTTAAGGCCATAAGCTTGACCTTCTTATCATCGGGAATGTCCTTGTACTCAAACACCCTTTCAACTGTGTTGGGCCAATCCAAGAAGTCCTCGGGCTAATTGCCCCTTCAAACTCCGGGATCTCAACTTTGAAGTCCATAGCATGATGGTTAGACCTTCTACTTCTCCTTAGCCTCCTCTTCTCCTCCTCTTCACTAGAGGTATGGGTGTGACTCTCGATCTCACCTCTTGAGGGTTCGGCTTCCCCAACCGAATGGGAGCTTTGGATCTCCTTTCGGTTGTTCTTCACTGCTTCCTCTAGTTGCTCTTCCTTAAATATGCTAATTGAGCATCCTTCTCGGCACTATGCTTAAGGAGCTGATCAAACTTCTCTTCCATAGATGTGCTTACGAACATGATAGGAATGAAATTAACCACGTTCTTTGTAGGGTGGTAATGTGTTTGGGCCAAAGGGCTATGTTTAGGGTTAGAAGTTTCAATAAAGAGGGTAGCCTAAGCACTAATACCTCTTGATGCACTTCTAGGTACCAAAGGTTGAAACTAAGAAGAGATCTCAAGTAGCAAAGTTAAGTAAAAGAAAAACAAGTAACGGTTGGCAAGCTATAAGCATGAATGAGATAAGCTAAGCTCACTTGGATAAGATATCACCACTAATCTTACTTAGTGCTCTCCTAAAAGTCCAAGTGGGATAAGATATCACCACTCCAATGGACTTCAAGGACTCTTTATCACCACTTTAGGTAGCAAAGCTAGAGATAAGCAAGAGAGAGAGAACACCAGAGGGAGTTTGAACTCAACCTTTTCAACTACTCAACAACTAAGTTCCAATCTAAGGCTTTCCCACATATAAAGGGGGCTCCTAGAATCAGTAAAAATGAAAAGAAAATCCACTTCACACATCCACGGGAAAGGGGAAAGTAAAAAAGCAAACCTAGTATAAAAAGCAAAAAGTAAAAATCAAAAAGCTGGCAGTTACTTTTTAGAACTACTGGCTCAACTTCAACTAGTCATATCTTCCACAATACATCCCCAAAATGGCTGATTTAAAACCTAGGAAAATCCCTAAATGTCCATTTACGGGAAAGGTATCATTCATCCTCAGACTCCTAGCCATTGTAAAGATATTCTCGGAAGAAGGAGGAGAGGTTTGCTGCTGGACCCGTTAGTACATATTCTGGTGTTTCTCCCCTTTTGGATGATTCCCTTTGGTCTTAACCTTGAACATTGATGCTGCCCTCTAAGTCCCCTCAAAAGGGAACTCAAAAAGTAAATTTTGAAGTTCCTAAGTCAAAGCATGTAAGCGAAAAGGGGTTTCCAAAATCGGGTTGCAAACAGGACTGGTTGGGCATAATTGATAGTTTGTCTTTGGAGGTGGATTTCCAAGGGCAAATGAAGTCCTAATGACTTGGAAATTGCTTTATGGAAAAGTTGACTTCTTAGTCCTAAAATCCAGGCAAGAATTCAGACTTAAGTCACCCCAAAGTTAGGCAACCAAGGTCACAAATTCATTGCTTTTGTTGTTCAGGCCCGAGGTGGATTGGACTTGGTTCTCAGTGAGTTTCTTTACCTCTTGGATGATTGCTTGGACTTCTTAGGACCTTGAATGATCTCGATCTTGGACATTGCTATGCTTGGGTGCATCACCATCAAACTCAATAACTTATTTTAACTCTAGTTTTCTATATCATTTGGGGCTCCACTGGCACCGTAAAGAAGTTCCCAAAAAAGATAATACAAACGACCTACAATAAATAAGTGTAAAAGAATTAAAGTCTGGCTATAAATTACAAACCTAGAAAAACATAAGTACTTGCTTTAACTCTAGTTCACTTTTCATATGGAGCTCCTATTATGCCCACAAATCCCACCAAGTGGAAAGAGAGGCCCTAAAATTGATGGACGCACGAACACGCAACTCACATTCAAAGAGAATGCAAAGTTACCTAAGAGTACAAACTGAATTCTAGCTCTAGTTTTAAGTGAATTCAAAAGCAATGTGAAGGATAGATTGAATCTAAACCTATTCTTAGATATAGATATCACCACAAAACAAGCTTAGGGCCCTTAACCTTGATTAGGATACAGAAATACCACCAAAATAAGAGTTAAGACTCACTTGATCACCACTTAACTCGGCCTAAGCTAGGATACACAAGTAAAGGATACCACTTAACTCACTTGATAGATATCATCCCATGCAATCCTCAATTAGCCCTAATCATTTTTGAACCTGTTTCAGGTTTAAGTTGATTCATCAACTTAAACTTAATTTAACTTTAAATTATTTTCTCGGAGAGTTTATTGACATTCTAATAAACAATTATGCAACTAAATTAGTTTTAAATTAACTATTTTTCTCCAAACATTCGAAGGAGTCGAAACAGAAAGTCCTGGGTTCAGGCCAGCAAAATACCTAGTTTTTATGAGCTTAATTAATTAAGCCTCTTTGATGTTTAAGTAAAATATTGTGCCATGCATTTCAAGTTTAAGACGTTACCTTCAAACAAATCAAGGTTCAACTCATTTGGACTTCATTTCCCTATCCAAATCAGTTTTAAATTCAAAGTGTCTAAACTGCCGGTTGAGACAGAATGAGTCCGGTTTTGTGTGTTGCATTCCTTTTATATATTGTGGTTACCTTGTGTCTTAGCTACACGCCCATGTTAAAATATTTGAATCATGTACTGTAAATTCAGAGAAATAGGGACATTTTGTAGACCGTGTCAGAATGGTCAACATTCTGCCCGGTTAGATAAACTAGGTGGATTTTAAATGTAAAACTTAGTTTAGGCCTAATTCCTCATTAGGGGGGTTAGTAGACATCTTAAGGTTTCCCTAAGTAAATAAACCAAGCTCAAGTCAGGAAGAACAAGGGACATATGGCTGCTCAAAATCGGATACAAATAGCTTCTTGACACTTGTTGCTTAACAAGGTAGCTTTCCTTCTCCATTGGGTTTGCCTAGCTGGGTTCTTGGTTGTTTGGCTACCTAAGCCAGCTGGTGATGTCCACATGGATCCTTGCATGCTTCTTTAGCACCAAGCAAGAAGACACCGAGCACATTCTCGTCAGCCAACCGCAAAGAAGAAATCAACATGACTTATTTTGGATTAACCCTTTTTACTTTTCAGCTCGCCCCTTGCTTAGTGACTTGATTAGCATTAAGTTTAGCTTTTTTACTTAACATTAGCTGGATTCACAAGTGTATTTGTAGGTAAACACCCCTTTTGTATGTTGGTTAATTTGAACTAGATTTTAGTTTTAGCTTAGCTAGTTTAAATTAGCTTAAAAGGTTTCCTAATCATGAAAAAACCTCCTAATCTTCCCCTAGGCAGTTTGTGCATGTTTTAAAAGGCCTTAGAAGCCTCATTTGTAACTAACCTTTGATAACTTGTTGAATGAAAGTGAAAGTGCATTGAGCTTTTGCTCCTTGTGAAACCCAAATGCTTTACTTGCTTATCACTACTAGGCTGAGTAGAGTGGTGATCTTCTGAAGTCTTAATCTTCAATTTGGTGGTATTTCTATATCCTTATCAAGATTAAGGGCCCTATGCTTGTTCCTGGCAGTGAAATCTATGTCCAAGAATAGGCTTTGTTTTCACTACATTAATCTTTAGTGGTGATATCTATATCCAAGGATTAGTTTAGGATCTATCCGTCCTATACGTTTGAGCTAATTCACACCTAGCTATAACGTGTTTCTTTCTTTGAGTTTGTCTCTTGTTTGTAATCTATCATGTTTTAACTTACACTCTTAAAGAGAGTTAAGCTTAACCCCTAATAGATGCATCATATTTAGTATCAGAGCTAAGTTTCTCCCTGGCCTAGTAATCAGCCCCACGCTCCCAAAATCAATCCAAACACATTCCCTAAACACATCGCAAACACAACCCGTATTCACCCACTTTCACCATGAGATCCGGGAAAGCCATATCCTGCAGAAAGTTTCTTAAACTACAAGATGAACTTGAAGCGTTTGACCTCAGAATGCTAAAAATAGACCTTCAGATGCAAGAACAAGCACTTGACCTCAAAATTTAACAACATGAATTTGATCTACTCTCCCTCTTGTTTGAATTGAGAAGGGAAGCCAAACAACCCTTGGTTTCCCTAGAAGTAGACCAAATTCACAAAGGTAATGAGGTTGACAATGTAAGAGAGGAAGAAAATAAGGAAGAAAAAGTAGCATATGTGGAAGACACTAAAGAGAAAACTAAAGAAGAAGACACAAAGGTTAACTTTGACCTACCTCCAAAATTTGATGAGTATGAACCTGACGAGTATGAAATGCTTCTTTTGGAAAGCACTTGAAATGATCCAAAAGAAGAATGAGCTGAACAAAGGGAGAACATATTCCTCTCTAAGCCTATGGGTCAGGGTAAGATATGTTCATTGATTATCCATAGAGAGAGTGGTGCTCATAATGTTTCACTTAGCAAAACTAAACTCCATGCTTCTACCCACCCACACCCTAACAGTCTTTTTTAACTCCACACACCATAGAAACATTTGCATCATCTCTTTACTTATGGTAAGCCATCTCAAAAAGCCCCTAACCATCCGAGTAATTACCACTAAATTCTAATCAAAACACGTTCATTTGAATGGTCGGCATTATTTCTGCCAGATTTTATGGCTTAAATTTGAGGACAAATTTTTTCTAACAAGGGGAGGATGGTGGATATCAGCCCATACAATTCTCAATTAGCCCTAATCATTTTTGAACCTGTTTCAGGGTTAAGTTAATTCATCAACTTTAACATAATTTAACTTTGATTTCTTTATTAAGAGAGTTTATTGACATTCTAATTAAATTAATTATGCAAATAAATCAGTTTTAAATTAGTTATTCTGTCCCAACTTTTAAAGGACTCGAAACAGAAAGTCCTGGGTTCAGGCTAGCAACATACCCAGTTTTTGTGATATTAATTACTTAGGCCTCTTTGAGGTTTACGTCAAATATTTTACCATCTGTTTGAAGTTCAAGAAGCTAACCTTCCAACAAAACATGTTTCAGCTCACTCGGACTTCATTTCTCCATCCAAATCAGTCTTTAAATCCAAACTATCTAAACTGTTGGTTGAGAGAAAATGAGTCTGATTTTGTGTATTGCATACTTTGGCATCTTTTGGGTTTAAGTGTAAACGTTTTACATATTTTGGTTCCTTTATGTCTTAGCTACACACCCATGTTAAAATATTTGGATAATGTATTGTAAAGTAAGAGCAATAGGGACATATTATAAACTATGTTAAAATGGTCTACATTCTGCTCAGTCAGGTAAACTAGGCTGATTTTGTATGTAAAACCTAGTTTAGGCCTAATTTTTTATCAGGGGGATTAGTAACATCTTAGGGTTTCTCCCAACCAAGGAAACCAAGCTCATTTAGCAAGAATAAGGGACACATGGCTGCTCAAAATCAGTTACAAATAGCTTCTTCAGACTGGTTGCTTAACAAGGTAGTTTTCCTTCTTCTTTAGGTTTGCTCAGCTGTGTTCTTGGTTATTTGGCTACCTAGAATAGCTGGTGATGTCAACATGGATCCTTGCATGCTTTTCAGCACCAAGTAAGAAGACACCAAGCACATTCTCATTCACCAGTCGCATAGAAGAAATCGACATGCTTCTTTTTTATTAACCCTTTCTACTTTCAGCTCTCTCTTTCCTTGGCCACCTGATTAGCATTATGTTTAGCTTTTGCAGATAACATTAGCTAGATTCATAAGTGTATTATTGTAGGTAAACACCCCTTTTGTACGCGGGTGAACTTGAACTAGATTTGAGTTTCAGCTTAGCTAGTTTAAGTGAGCTTTAGAGTTTTCCTAATCTTGAAAAAACCTCCTAATCTTCCCTTAGGTAGCTTGTGCATGTTTTAAAACGCCTTAGAAGCCTCATTGTATAACTAACCTTTGATAGCTTGTTGAATGAAAATGAAAGTGCATTAAGCTTTTGCTCCTTTGAAACCCAAATACTTCACTTGCTTATCTATACTTAGGTTGAGTAGAGTGGTGATCTTGTGGAGTCTTAATCTTTAATTTGTTGGTGTTTCTATATCCTTATCAAGATTAAGGTCCCTACGCTTGTTCTTGGTGGTGATATCTATATCTAAGAATTGGTTTACTTTTCACTAGATTAATCTTGGGTGGTGATATCTATATTAAAGGATTAGTTTAGCATCTATCTATTCCATATGTTTTAGCTAATTCACACCTAGCTAT
Source organism: Carnegiea gigantea (assembly GCA_029747015.1). Lineage (NCBI taxonomy): Eukaryota > Viridiplantae > Streptophyta > Magnoliopsida > Caryophyllales > Cactaceae > Carnegiea > Carnegiea gigantea. The sequence goes on from JAKOGI010000074.1 coordinate 734,114, forward strand.
CACCCATTTGTTTGTCTGAGTTTGTCCCTTGTTTGTAAATCTTCCATGGTTTAACTTTCACTCTTAAAGAGAGTTAAGCTTAACCCCTGATAGATACATCACATTCAATACTCAGTGTGTGCATACAATTTGAGCACCTTGTTGTCCCTATACAAACATTTCCTTGCTGCCTGGGAAGGATTAGACATTTCATCACGCTTAGAAAACCTCTAACTAAACTTAAAACTGGCTTAAATGAAACTTAAGTACAAAGCATGCTCAATTAAGCTAATTACAACTAATGAGTCCCCATAAATGAAGAATCTTACCAAAATTAAGAACCAACTTTAACCCTAGTTTTATTTTCAATTGGGGCTCAAATTACACCAACAAAGACAAATTAAATGCCTTAAAATGACTGCAAAAAAAAAAAAATGAAAGGTGTGGTTATAAATCAAGAACCTCAACAAACATAAGAACTTTCTTCAACTCGTGTTTCTCCAACTACACTAACAAAGTGGTCCGAAAAATGGAATGAGTCCCAAAAAAAAAAAAAAAGCACAAAAGGCCTAGCTATAGAACAAGAACATTGCTAAACTTAAGAACTTTCTTTAACTCTGGTTTTCTCTAATTGCACCCACAAAGTGCTCCAAAAAAGGGAATACAAATGCACCAAAATGAGTGCAAAGAATGAAAGGTGTAACTATAAGTCAAGAACCTCGCCAAACTTTAGCTCTTCAACTCTAGTTTACATTTCATTTGGGGCCCAATTGCACTCACAAAGATCTCCAAAGTAGAGATTACAAATGCAGTAAAATGAGTGCAAAAGAATAAAAGTGAGGCAATAAATCAAGAACTTAGCCAAACCTAAGAACTTGCTTAAATGCTTGTTCACATTTCAATTTGGGTGTGCATGACTCCTGCAAAGAGCTATCATCAAGGAGAAACAAATGCCTTAAAATAAGTGCAAAAGAATAAATGGTGTGGTCACAAATCAGGGATGTAGCCAAATTTACGAACTTAATTTTAACTCGAGCTTAGTTTTCATTTTGGGTACTAATTGCACTTGTGAAGAGCTGCCAATAAGAGGAAAACAATGACCAAAAAGGAGTGGAAAGAATGAATAGAGTCCCTATAAATCAAGAACTTAGTTAAACATAAGAACTAAATTTAATAGTTATCTGTTTTCTTTTGGAGCTCTAATGACCCCCATGAAGAGCTGCAAACCAAGATGAAGTGAACAACCAAAAAAGAGTGCAAAAGGAATGGCTACAAATGAAGGACTCGCCTAACTCAAGAACTAACTTTAACTATAGTTTTCTTTTCCTTTGGAGCCCCACCTGCACACACAAGAGCTCCCAAAAAGAGAATACTAATGCACTAAAATGACTGCAAAGAACGATAGTGTGGCGAAATATCACAAATGTGCCCAAACATAAGAACATACATTAAATCTTATTCACTTTTCATTTGGGGCGTTAATAACCCCCAGAGAGCAGCTACCAGTTAAAAAAAACAAAAGCCTTAAAAATGAGTGTAAAAGGATAAATGTTGCAGTTACAAACTAAGGATGTAGCCAAATTTAGGAGCTTACTCTAGCTCAAGTTCTATTTTCATTTAGTGTACTAATCACACCCATGAGGATCTCCCAACAAGAGGAAACAAATCCTTCAAAAGACGTGGAAAAGAATGAATGGTGTGGCCATATATCAAGAATCTAACGAAAACATAAGAACTAACTTTAATCATTGTACTATTTTTACGTGGAGGTGCAATTACACCCATAAAGAGCTCCCATCAAGTGGAACTAAATGCCCAAAAATTAGCGCAAAAAGAGTGAATGATGTCTCCACAAATCAAGAATCTTACCCAAATTGGGAACTAACCTTAACTCTAGTTTTTCTTCATTTAGTGCTTTACTTACAATCACTAATAGCTCCCACAAAAAAGAAAATAATTGCCCTAAACGAGTGCATTGGAATCAAATATGTGGTTATAAATAAACGAGTGCAACTCTATTTTTCTATTTCATGTAGGGCTCCACTTGCACCCATAAAGAGGTTCCTAAAAAAGTGAATACAAATGACCTAAAATAAATAAGTGCAAAAGAATGAAATTGTAGCTGTAAATCAAAAACCTAGAAAAGCTGAAGTGCTTACGTTAACTCTAGTTCACTTTTTATTTGGGCTCTAAATACACCCATAAATCCCACCAAGTGGAAGGAGAGTCCCTAAAATTGATGGATGCACATAAACTCAACTCACACTCAAAGACAATGCAAACTTAGTGTAAGAATGCGAACTGAATTCTAGCTCTAGTTTTAGGCGAATCCAAAAGCAATGTAAAAGACAGGTTAAATCTAAACCTATTCTCAGATACAGATATCACCACCAAGAACAAGCCTGGGGCCCTTAACCTTGATTATGATATAGAAACACCACCTAGAAAAGAGTTTAGAGTCACATGATCACCACTCAACTCGGCCTAAGCTAGGATACATGAATAAAGGATTTCAATTTTGGTTTAAGGAACAATCCTCAATTTTTTATTCAATTCTCAATGTGTGTGTACAATGTGAGCTCCTTGTACAATGTAGCTCTTTGTTGTCCTTGTACAAACATTCCTTTGTTGCCTGGGAAGGATTAGAGGTTTCGTCATGCATAGCAAACCTCTAACAAAACTTAAAATTAGCTTAAATGAAGATTAAGTACAAGGCATGCTCACTTAAGCTCATTACAACTAATGAGTCCCCATAAATGAAGAATCTTACCAAAATTGAGAACCAACTTTAACTCTAGTTTTATTGTCAATTGGGGCTCTAATTACGCCAACAAAGACAAATTAAATGCCTTAAAATGAGTGCAAAAACAAATGAAAGGTGTGGATATAAATAAATAACCTCACTAAACTTAAGAGCTTTCTTTGACTTACATTTTCTCCAACTACACTAGCAAAGTGCTCCAAAAAATGGAATGGGTCCCAAGAAAACGAAAGCTTTGGCCATAAATCAAGAACACTGCTAAACTCAATAGCTCCGATTGCACCCACATTGTTCTCCTAAAAAGGAAGTGAACTCCGACCCTTACTAGTTTTCATTTGGACCTCCGATGACCCCTGTGAAGAGCTGCAAACCAAGAGGAAGTGAATACCCAAAAAAGAGTGCAAAAAGAATGAATGATGTCTCCACAAATAAATAAACTTACCAACTGGGAACTAACTTCAACTCTAGTTTTCTTTCATTTTGAGATCCAATTACGCTAACCAAAAACTCCCACAGAGAGAAAATAGTTGCCCTAAATTAGTGTAAAAGAATGAAAGTTGTGGCCGCAAATCAAGGACCTCTCTTAACTAAAGAACTCACTTTAACTGTAGTTTTCTTTTCATTTGAAGCCCTACTTGCACACACGAGCACTCTTAAAAAGGGAATACAAATGCACTAAAATGATTGCAAAAGAACGATTGTGTGGCGATATATCACGAATACGCCAAAACATAAGAACATACATTAACTCTTGTCCACTTTTCAATTGGGGCATCAATAACCTCTGCAAAGAGCTATTACGATTAAAAAAACAAATGCCTTAAAAATGAGTGTAAATTATAAATGTTGCAGTCACAAACTAAGGATGTAGCCAAATTTAGGAGCTTACTCTAGCGCATGTTCTGTTTTCATTTAGTGTACTAATCACACACATAAGGATCTCCCAACAAGTGGAAACAAATGCTTCAAAGGACGTGGAAAAGAATGAATGGGGTGGTTAAAAATTAGGAATCTCGGGAAAAACATAAGAACTAACTTTAATCATTGTATTATTTTCATGTGGAGGTCCAATTACCCCCATAAAGAGCTCCCATCAAGAGGAACCGAATGCCCAAAAATTAGTGAAAAGAGAGCGAATGGTGTCTCCACAAATCAAGAATCTTTCCTAAATTAGGAACTAACTTTAACTCTAGTTTTCCTTCATTTGGTGCTTTACTTACATTCGCTAATAGCTCCCACAAAAAGAAAATAATTGCCCCAAATGAGTGCATAGCAACGAAAGATGTGGCTATAAATCAAGGACCTCGCCAAACTCGAGAACTTACTTTAACTCTAGGCTTCTATTTTATTTGTGGTTCGCTTGCACCCGTAAAGAAGTTCCCAAAAAAGAGAATATAAATGACCTAAAATAGATAAGTGCAAAAGAATAAAAGTGTGGCTATAAATCAAAAACCTAGAAAAACCTAAGTACTTTAACTCTAGTGCACTTTTCATTTGGGCTCCCATTACACCCACAAATCCTGCCAAGGGGAAAGAGAGGCCCTAAAATTGCTGGATGCACGCATACTCAAAACACATTCTAAGAGAATGCAAAGTTAGCTAAGAATGCAAACTGAATTCTAGCTCTAGTTTTAAGTGAATCCAAAAGCAATGTAAAGGATATGTGGAGTCCAAACCTATTCTTAGATACAAATATCACCACCAAGAACAAGCTAGGGCCCTTAAACTTGATAAGGATATAGGAACACCACCTAAACAAGAGTTAAGACTCACATCATCTCCACTCATCTCGGCCTAAGCTAGGATACGTAAGGAAAGGATTTCAGTTTCGGTTTAAGGAGCAATACTCAATTTCTTATTCAATACTTAATGTGTTTACATAGTGAGCTCCTTGTTGTCCTTACACAAGCATTCCATTGCTTCCTGAGAAGGATTAGAGGTTTCGTCATTCTTAGGAAACATCCAACTAAACTTCAAACTGGATGAAATAAAACATAAGCACAAAGCATGCTTAACTAAGCTAATTACAACTAATGAGTCTCCACAAATAAAGAATCTCACCAAAATTGAGAACCAACTTTAACTCTAGTTTTTAATATTGGGGCCCCAATTACACCAACAAAGACAAATTAATTACCTTAAAATGAGTGCAAAAAAAATGAAAGATGTAGCTATAAATCAATAACCTCACTAAACTTAATAAATTTCTTCAGCTTGAGTTTTCTCCAACTATACCAATAAAGTGCTCCGAAAAATTGACTGAGTCCAAAAAAAAGAAAAAAACAAGAGGTTTGGCTATAAAACAAAAACATCGCTAAACTTAAGAAGTTTCTTTAACTCTAGTTTTCTCCAACTGCACATACAAAGTGCTCCTTAAAAAGGAATACAAATGCACTAAAATGAGTGTAAAGAATGAAAGGCGCAACTACAAATCAAGAACCTCACCAAACTTGAGAGCTTCAATTCTAGTTTACATTCATTCGGGGTCCGAATTGCATTCATAAAGATCTCCCAAGTAGGGAATACAAATGCACTAAAATGAGTGCAAAAGAATGAAAGCGAGGCTATAAATCAAGAATATAGCCTAACTCAAGAACCTGCTTAAATGCTTGCTCTCTTTTCAATCCGGGCGTAAATGACCGCTGCAAAGAGCCGTAATAAAGGGAAAACAAATGCCTTAAAATAAGTGCAAAAGAAAAAATCATGTTGTCACAAATCGGATATAGCCAAGTTTACGATCTTACTTTTAACTCAAGCTTTGTTTTCATTTTAGGTGGTAATTGCACTTGTGAAGAGCCACAAATAAGAGTAAAAGATGACTAAAAAGGAGTGAAAAGAATGAACGGAGTCACCATAAATCAAGAATTTGATTAAACATAAGAATTAACTTTAACCCTTATCTGTTTTCATTTGGAGCTCCAACGACCCCCATGACGACCTGCAAACCAAGAGGAAGTAAATGCCCAAAAAAGAGTGCAAAAAGAATGAATGATGTTCTACAAATAAATAAACTTACCAACTGGTAACTTTAACTCTAGTTTTCTTTCATTTTGGACTCCAATTACATGAATAAAGAACTCTTACAGCGATAAAATAGTTGCCCTAAATCAGTGCAAAAGAACGAAAGTTGTGGCTGCAAATCAAGAACCTGGCCTAACTCAAGAACTTACTTTAACTATAGTTTTCTTTTCATTTAGAGCCCCACTTGCACACACATGTAACGCCCCCAAAATGCTAATGATATGATTTACAGAAAACTGCAGCGGAAGACTTTATCATAGAAGGCACTACCGCCGTCCTAATAGGGACAAGGCTCACTGAAACCATTTAATCTTGCAACTCGTGCTCACAATCACAAAATCTATTAAACTGAAACACTTCAAGACCAAAGTCCATAATAGTTCAACCATACCATGTACTAACTCACATTCCATACCACATAAGTAACTTGACCCTAAGGTCGGTTCCAATATTCATGCTATGCTGAATCCACTGTGAGCATCTGACGAGTTCCAAAAGGGCTTGCTAAATGGAGAAACATGTGATACTTCACCACCTAAAATGGAAAACATGAAAACAATTCGAAAATATGAGCAAACACTCAGTATATACATTCCTATATTGTAAAATGAGCATAAAACACTGTTGATAGATACCCGTCTTTGCAATTTATTTAGTTAGCAATAACAATGAAAATAAAAGTAATATGAAACTGAATTGCTCATTATTATCTGGATGTGAACCCCTTGCACTGATATAATCTATACATAGGTGTACACCTGCCAATCCGATCAAGAATTGGCCTGAAGGCGCGCGGGTAAATGATGTGCTGACGCCCTATAGATGATTACTGACGGGGTTACAAGTTAAATGGCAAATCACTGTATGAACTGATTCATTGATAAACTCATTAAGAGTTGTAACCTGATAAACATGATCTGCTTTATGAAGATACAGGCAATGGACGAACCTTGAGCCTTCAAAAAATGTCATCTGACTTGATACAAGTTAGCTGTTTCATAAATATCATCTGACTTCATAAATATGTTCTGACTTGATAACACTTATGCATAACGAGGCACGATAACTAGCCTCAACTCTGTTTTATAAATGTCATTGTAAGTATGTGTAGTCAGTAAATAATCTTTACTCATATAATTGAGTAAGTAAAAGTATGTGTAGCAGAAATTGAGTAATTATATGGTATATATAACTTGGGTATTTCAATATAACTTCAAAACTGAATTGATGAAAGTAATTAAATTTGATATGTAAATGAAAGTAAAATAGTCCATAATGAGATAAATGAGATTACAAAGGAAAACGCCTTGATGGTGATAATTGAAAGAGTGGTTATGGCCTTTTCTGAAATAGGTTACTGATACGGGTTTAAGGCTTGCTGAAGGCTTGCTGATGTATAACTTCGTTCAAGATAACAGCAAGTACACTAGATTGGCTTGATAAATGCATTTGATATATGCTAAAGTGAGTAAGTAATAAAGGTTTGAGGCAAAGAGAGGTATATCTTGGTTCAAAGTAGCATAAACTGTAATAACTTGATCTAATAAATATGGTTTCTGAGTCACAACTCTCCCCACTTCTCATATTTCATTTATAAATCCATTGGATAAAGAATTCTACCCCAAAATGAGTCATTGAACTCAATAGAAACTATTAAGCTCACTAAGCTTGTATTTTCTTTGTAAAATCCATAAATGATTCACAGCTCATAAACAAACTCCCAATTTGTATATTTATCTTCTTATTTCTCATTAATCAGGCTAAAAGCTCCATGAAAGTCCATGAATATTTGTGTCCCCATAAATGACCATACTTGGCCCAAAATACACAAAATGAGTGCATGATCAATCTTAGTCTATCACCAAAATGATCAAAATGAGTGCCTAATCGAAATGAGTGCATGCTCTTTACACATTTATTCAAATGCTTCCAAAAATCACCAAATTCAATTACTTAACTAAAATTCATGAAATCTTATAGGAAATTAAAAAATAATTTGAACAATCTACAGTACAATTTTTAGAATTTTTCTCTAAGTATACACTGCACAGAAATTACAATAATAACCTGATTTACAACCAAGCAAGTCAATTCCGTTCAAAAATTCATAACTTTCATTCTAGACATCAAATGGAGACCTAAAACCCCAATATGAAAATATTAAGAAGTCCCCAAAAACTTTTAGTGAGGACACAAAGCATGATTCCCACAATAAGGTTCCCAAAATGGGGCTAAAATGCAAGTGTGTTAATTTTTGGTCCATCTGCACAACTTTGGTAAAACGACCATAACCTTTTCCATAGACCTCAGATTGAGGTGATTTAAGAGGAATTTCAAAGCTAACACATGAACTATATACCAACCAAAAATCATAATTTTTGGCTGGACCATTCATTACCAATTTAATCCCAAAGTAAGCCCTAATTTCCGAAAATTCCAGCCCTTAACTGATTTAACTTTCTCTTCTTCTTTCACATAAAACTCACTTGAAATCATTTCAACACACCACAATCAGATATAAAAAGATCATTTAAGGCCTCATATACATATCCAAACTCTAAACAACTTCATTAATACATAATTAGATAATTCATATTCAAAACAGGGCAGTTTTCTTCAAAATTCCATAACTCACTGATTACACGTCCAAAATTCATGACATTGTGCCAAAAACTCCCAAATAATATAGAGACTCTACAGTACAAATTTCAGAATTTTTGGACAATCCCATAATTCCCAGAATTTTCGACGGTGGCATTTCAACAAATACAAAATCATGAAATCATGCTCTTGATCAAATACCCATAACTCCAAACATCTCCAAACTCAATAAAAATTACACAATAACTATCAATTTGATCATCCAAACATAGCCCATAATTAAAAGAACCATAAAACTCAAGATAAAACAAGTTAGGGTTTTGGGATATACCTCACTTTAGGCTTGAATTAGAGGGAGGAGGGGCTGTTTTGAATGATTTTGATGGTTGGCCAAGATAGTTAGCAGTAAGGGGGAGTCAAGGAAGCCGAGACATGGCTAGAAAAGTGGCCGAAAACAACCAGAACTAGCAGCACAGGGGGCAGCAGCTGCTGCCCCTGTTTTGTGCCCATGCGTAAGTTAGAGAGAGAAAGAAGGTTGGGTTTTTGTTATTTTTGTTTGCTGAATTTTGTGTGTGAAAATTGTCAATTTATAACCACATATGGCTGTAAATTTTCAACCCAAAAAGTAGCTTTTTGCTAATTAAAATTAGGTGCTAACATGAGCAATTAGTGAAATAACAAAGTTAGCAAGGTTTTGGGCTTTTGTTTTGGGCCCAACAAGCTAAGTTCAGGCTTGAAATATTATTCGAAATGTTGGAAAAATTTTATATTACTCGGGATTAAAGTTTATCGAAGGTAAGAAAATAATTAATCACTAATTTATACTCACCGAGGCCTAATATCGATTCACCCGACATTTAATCAATCAACGAAACTCGAATTAACAATCAATGAAACTTGAGTTGCAAAGTGGTACCTAAAATGAAATATCTCCCAACCGGGATGATGAGATACGATAAATGAAGGTGGAAAATTTAAATAACATAATGGAATTTGTTAAATAAATATATTGAGTGTAATTGAATTTAATAAACATGATTTGGTTAAACAAATAACCATAAGTTATTAGGTCAATAAACATGATAAAGTAAATGAATAAACATGATTAATGAAATAAATAAAGATGATTTAAATAAATAAATATGGGTTAGGGTCGGGTTATTATAGCCTTTCCCCCTTAAAGAGTTTCGTCCTCGAAACTTATAACACTGGTCAACTATATGTAATGCTGCTTTAAAACACATGGGCCATTGGTTCCAATTGCTTCCCTCTGAAGAGGTATAATTTGTCGAATGTACTCTGACTAAGGGGTGTACGTATTATATAGCTTCTTACTCCCATGTTTCAATAGTAGATCCCGATACTTCTTACACAATAGCCTCAATGAACTCAATTACTTTGCTTCAAAAGTGAAATTCTCTTCGAAAGAAAAAAAACCTTGTTACTAGTGAGGAGGTGCTCACTACTGGTTCATCACCTTATCCACTAATGGAAACTGATTTATACCCTGATAAGGACTCTGATACTATAACGAGCTATAAAACACATTATATACGCCTTCAAGTTCAACTGGTAGGTGCAGTCAACAAGCTACCGTATTAAATTTCACATTTATTTATCTCATTTAATCATCCCGGTTGAGAGAATTCAATTTTGGGCCCACTTTGCAATTCAACTTTCATTTATCGTATTAATTTTGAAAAAAATTGATAGTAAGCCTCGATAATTATGATTTAAAGATTAAATTGTTTTTCAAGATATCACATTTAATTTCGAGATTCAGGAAAAAAATGTTAAATTAATCGCACCCTGTTTGATTTTTTTTCGAATCCGAGCTTATTTAAGGCCGATTTCAACCTAACAAGTTCCTAATCTATTTATTTAGCTAATTACCATCATTACCCCTAATTTTAATTAGTAAGAGGATATTTTGTGGAGGGTTAATTTCAACCAAGTGTTTTAAATGATTTACAACCAAGTGATCAATCATCAAAACATTAAGCTTTTCTACCTCTTCTTTCTCTCTCTAGCTGTGGCTCCCCTCCACTAATTTTGCCATGTTGTTGCCACCACCAGCCACCATCAGCCACCACCGGTCACCACCTAGCCATCCTCCCCAGCCACCATCCACAACCACCACTAGCACCAAACACAACACCACCTTCACATCTTCTTATATTCAAGTTCAAGTGAGGTAAACGTTTATCCAACTTTGTTTAATTCTTGGTTTTATGTTAGTTTTGATCATGAATCATGTTTTTTTGATGCAATCAAGAATTATTTTGATGTTTTATTGGTTGGATCATCCTGAAACCAAGCCATTTTTGACATTGTTCATGATCATGCAAGCTGAGGTGGTGATGATGGATTTTGATTGTTTTAAATGAGATTTTGTGATCTTTCATATTGATAATGAGTATAAAGATATTTATGGTGATTCACATAAGTTAGAGAGTGATTTTAGTGGGTGGTTATGAGAAGAAAAGATTGCAAATATGTGGTTATTGAGCTGTACACAGACCTGAAATAGGGGTCACTTCGGGAGAAACCTGGTAATGCTTGGCACAATGAAAAATTATTCTTTTTTGTGGATTGATAGCTCAATGCGTTAGCTTTCAATGGGCTCTAGAATTACTTAATTCTAAGTTGTGTAGACAAAGTTATGACCAATTTATTGGAGACTGCACAGAATACATCGAAAATGACAGCAGTTTTGAATAGGGAAATTTATGAAACAAATGGTATTGATTGGGTCATTGAAAAACTGTGCTTTGTGGTGTGTGGATAGATCAATGAGATACGTATCAAATTCCTTCTGAATTCTATTAATTCGAGTTCTGTGGAAACAGTTATGATCGTTTTGCTACGACTGCGCAGATTGAATTGAAATTGTGCACGTCTGTGTTCTACCCTAATTTTAGGGACCTTGCTATGTGAATCATGCTTTGTGTCCTAAATAAAAGTTTTAGTGGACATTATGAACTTTTCATATTAGGCTTTTATATCTCAATTGGAGGTCAGGAGTGAAAGATATGGATTTTATAATGCAAACCATCAAACGATAACATGAGTAAATAAAGAAATTATGACATTTGGAAATATCTTCATACGTTTCTACATAATTATCGGTATTGCAAGGAAATTACAGAGTTTAGTGACTTCAATAAGTTTGATTATATATAGAAGCTTACTTGGGTTTTCAAACTAAGTTAAGCGAGCATGAAAATGAAATTTGAGAAGTGGGCACAGTAATAACTCAAATTAGTGTCTATCGGATCAACTGAGGTTATTTGAGCTTTTTATGAACCTTACAACACCCGCATGGCATTGAACTTTTTATTATACATTTTGGAATTATTACACATTCTATTTTTCATTTCAGAAGCATTACACTTCCCACTATCCATTTCAGAAATATCAGAAACCTATATTTTATTTATATCAATTGAAATCTTTTTATTAGCAGCTCAATGATTCCAATTGATCTATTTTGTATCAATTTGTTATATTTCAAGTTCAATAACCCTAACTGATTTATTTTTCAGATCATTTTGGTTTAACTTATTGAATTATGGGGACTGTAGAAGTCTTTTTGATTAATCAATTTCCATTAAAGTTACAAATTATGGGTGTGAATATTGTTTACTAACTGCATTTACCTATAATTATATTTCTTTAATAGAATCGAGGCCTAGTCTATTATTTTCCTTTGTGCATACGTATTATTAAGTGAAATATCATTTTAAAGACCTAAGGTATGTCCATTGCCTGTATCTTTAGAAATCAGAGTGTATTTATCAACATTATCATGTTTTGGTAAGTACATCAATGAATCAGTTTACACAGTGATTTATCAGTTAATTAGTGACCCTGTCAGTTATCATTTATAGGGCATTCGCCCTTCAGTTACCCGCGCAGCTTCAGGCCAGGTCCCCCGGTCGGCCTGTCAGATGTACACCTATCCATAGATCACAACAGTATCAAGGGGTTTGCTATCAGATAATAACTAGCAATGCAGTTTTACAGTCATCTCATTCACTGCTTTAACTTAAAATGAATTACAAAGCGGGCCCAATCAGTGTTTCAATGATCATTTAACAATTCAAGAATGCATGTACTGAGCTTCGGCTCACAGTTCGAAATATTTTTCATGTTTTGTTTTAGGAAAATGCTCAGAGATCGTCTTCATGATAGTGAACCAGCGGAAGAGAACAAGTTGAGCAAGGGAATCCAGATGGATCAAAAGTAATGTAGTATATGCATATTTTAAAGCTGTATTTTGAATTTTTCAGTGGATGGGAATGCATATTACATGGTGAATTATTTTTACTATAGTGTAAAAACCTTATGTTGGTTAACAGTTGATTATATATGGATTGATCAGGTGTGTATGTGTATGATTGAAGCTATGCTTAACGGGGTTATATATAGCACTCATGTTTCAAGTCTTGTCCTTTTGGACGATGGTAATGCCCCTATCATTGGGTTTATCAGATTATAATTGAGGGTTTATTAAGGAAAATACAAACAGTAAATCGTGTTTAATTTGGGGCGTTACAGATTTGGTATCAGAGCAAGGTTGAGATTTTTTTATGGGATATGGAGTATGGAGTTAAGATACTGAGAAAGTTGGTTAGTAAGGAATGAGGGCTGTTATGGTATCCTTGGAGATTTGTGACACTGGCAATGTCTGCTTATCTCACATATATTCTACTCGTATATTCTTCTTTGTCAGATGGATCCATACAATGTGCATATAGTTTGATCTCAAGTATCAGATTCGATGGTGATTTTGAACAACAAGTTAAAGGTGTTCCAATATATTCAGGTAAGCATGGTCCTATGAGCCACCCATCTTAATGGTATGACATCTTTTTAGTTGGAATTGTTTATTTTTGGGATGTAAACCCGTGTACTCTGAGCGTGTGGCCTATAGAGTTGTGATCTCCGGTGTGTAGCTGTTGAACTTGATTTGATATCCTTTTATACTTCTATTCAATGCAGAGGATGTGATGTAAGGCTTTACGCCTGAAAAATGGCCAGTTTGCAGGGAAACTCTGGTCGTTTCGCCACAGAAATTTAAGAATCACTAACACTCCTAGCCCTCGGGTTGGGGGTTGTTACAAATGTGTCCTATGAAAGGCCCTTGACTCATTTTGAGGTTAAATGTATAGGGAAAACCAAGTATGGGCAGAATATATAAGTTCAATCAACTTGGCAGTTTTGATCAGTGCGCAAGGACCGACCTTGAAGTAACTTTTGTTCATGATTCACGCAAGGATTTTCCATCCTGACTTTAAGTTTAAGGATATATCTTTCATATGAAATAAGTTTCAAGTGGATAAGAGGCCATTTGGCTATTCAAAACTATTAAACAAGTCAAAGTCTGCAAATTGGGCAGAATCCTAATGCACAAGGTCTAAGTTTAGTCCACTTGCAGCCTATGCATTCCATAAAATAGAGATGTTTTAGTTAGTCTATATCAAAGTTCAGAAAGTAAGCTTTCTAATGACCCATGTTGCAGCACATTTGGAGACTAGTGGTCAAGAAAATTTAGCCTAGAAGTCTGATGGTACAGACTATTCAAGTCAGTGGGTACCTATAACTTTGAGCTTATGCTTCCTCATCATATGGGTGTCATTTTGTGCATTTCTTGGATCCAAGTGACAATTACTTCAATATGCTTCATTGATTACAAATATTTTCTTCTGTAGCCCAAGAGTCCCATCTAGGTGAGCTATAGGGGTTCTTGATGTAGTATCCCCTAAATTATAGGATTTTGGAAAGGGTTATTCTGTTATATATAAGTTTTGAAACCATTTATTACTGACCATTTCATACAAGAGAAACCAAGGACACATTAGAGAGGCATTTTGCTTCAATCCATTGCAATTCAAGACTTGCTTAAATTGCCCAAACTCTTACAACCAGTCCATTGACTCCACCTCCATCTGTGAAGTAGACATTACCCTTGAAAATATTTCACTGCACTCTCTGATAACATACCATTTACCATTGTCTTTCTTGGATTATCGATATCAACTGTCTGGATATTCCTCACTTTGACCAGGGGCTTTGTCTTTTTGTCTTCATGGCATCTCCCCATCCAGTTGTACCATCATTCACTCCCATGTTACATCTTCTTCAGTTCCGGTTACCTTTTCTTATTTTTAAGAGCCCAATTGTTGCTAGTAGCTGGTTTATGGTTGGGATGCACCCATGTTAATAGATCTTAACTACACTTTGTATAAGGGTTGATTGTTGTCTAACTTGTGGAATCCATTGCTAAGGGAAACGCAATGTGTCTACCCTTTTTGGCTGATTCAACCTCAGTTTTCTATTGAAGATCACTTTTATAAAGCTTAAGTTGGACAATCAAAATCTTTGTCATGTATGTGGACTGCGTCAGTGAGAAATTTTCATGGGTTACTGCCCCTTGGAAAAATGTCTTCAGCTGATTCATACTAAAGGACTCTAGAGTGGACAGTATAACCCAGTGGAACCTTAAGAATGGATTCGAGGAGTGGAGAAAATTTTCACTGTAATAGAGGTTCCAAGGGATAAAAGGATGAACATTGGAACATTTTATCTAACTGGTGAAACCGATATTTGGTGGAACATTGTTAAGAATAGACTCTTAGGGTTTGGTTTCACTTGGAGCAGAATTGTGGAAGAACTAACTGCACCGCTTCGGATTGCCGAGTGGGAACTAACAAATGCATGTGGTATGGTAGCCCAGGGCACCTCATTGCTGCCTGTTCCTGAAGGCTCGCAGCTGTAGGAAGGGCTTATATGTTGAGTAAGAAAGAAGCCGCCACCTTTGGTACAGCAGTTATGGGAACTCTCTTTCAATTTTAAAGCCATTTTGTGTATTGATTGATTCAGTTACCACTCATTCATTTATATTCACACGATCTACCATGCAAGTGAACCTTGAGAAGAAGGAGGCAGAAATCAATTACGGAATCAAGTTACCCAATAACTCTAGAGTTTAGTGTCCTAACTCTTATAAATTTCTCCCAATTACTATTGGTGGGATCGTATTCCCCGGAGTTCTGATTCAATTTGACTCGTCAGACTTTGATATCATTCTGGAAATGAGCTGGTTGTGCACTTATAAGGTCAAGATAGGTTATGGGGGCCCTAAGGCTATTTCAAGAGAGGAACAAGGGAGAGAAATATGTTTCACGGTCACAGAAAGGAAAAACCTTGTCTGTTAAATTCTATTATGGAAACAAGTGAGCTCTTATGTCAAAGATATGTTGTGCATCGGTGTTACGCTATTAACATTCATCCTAAGGAAGAAAAAGCAGAAGATATCCCTATAGTTTGTGAACTCAGATATGTTTTCCTGAAAACTTATCGGGACTGCTCCACAAAGAGAAATTGGTTTTGAGATTGAATTAATCTCTGGTGCCCAACCTACCTCCAAAATCCCATATTGTATGGCCCCAATTGAGCTTAAAGAGCTGAAGATTCAGTTAGATGAGCTATTACGGAAAGTATTTATCAGACCATCTAAATGTTCCTCAATGGGATGCCCAATTCTATTTGTAAAGAAAAAGAATGGAACCTTGAGGTTATGTATTGATTTCAGGGAGCGGAACAAGATCACCATCAAAAACACATACCCATCGCCCCGAGTAGATAACTTGTGTGATCAACTACAGGGAACATGAGTCTTATCTAAGATTGCTTTGAGGTCAGAGTACCATCAACTTAGGATTATACCTGAAGACATTACTAAAACCACACTGCGGACCCTATTTGGGTCATGATAAATTCACTGTGATGCCTTTTGGTCTAATCAATGGTCCCGCAGCCTTTACGGATCTTATAAATACAGTTTCAGACCATATCTAGACAAGTTGTGGTAGTGTTTATAAAAGATATCTTGAAATGCTCCAACGATAAAGATGTGCATATTGTTTATTTGAGGACAGTGTTATAGACCTTGAAGGAACATCAATTACATAGCAAATACAAGAAGCATGAGTATTGTTAGAAGCAATGGTATTTTTGGAACATATGATTTCAAAGGAAGAGATTAAAGTTGATTTGCAAAAGGGGAAAGCAGTTACAAGGTGCCTAATATCCACCAATGCATTGAGACTGGAAACTTTTTGGGTTTAGCAAGGAATTATCGAGTTTTAGGAAGGGTTTGTTAAATATTGTCTTCCCTGACCAATAGGTTGAAGGAAACTGCAAAGTTAGCAAGAAGATAAACTGGTGGCTTATGCCTCCCAACAACTCAAGTCTTATGAGAAGACTTACCATACCTATGCTCTGGAGTTAGTAGTTGTAGTATTTGCATTGAAAATTTGGAGACATTACTTATATGGAGTATCATGTAAAATTAATGTTGATCATCAAAGCTTGAAGTACATCTTCACTCAGAAAAAGCTCAATCGACATGAAACATCCGTTGTGGCAGATCCAATATCAACCAAGAACTGGAAATGTTATGGTAGATGCCCTGAATAGGAAGGCACGACATCCCTTGAGTACTGTAGTGATTACTCAGCTAAATCTCTTAAGAGAGCTTGAAGACTTAGGCATTCAAGTAGTGTCGCACAGGAAGGTGAATGTTCAATTGTCGGCACTTACCTTAAGGCCCTCCCTTTTAGAGGAAATTAGAGTGGATTAGGATAGTGATCCTGAGCTCCAAAGGATAAAGCAAAATCTTGAGAAGGGGATTCAATTTCAATGGACTTTATCATGGAATTCCTTCAAATATAGTGTCTGATAGATATCAAAGATTTCAAGCCCGTTTTTGTTAAGCACTTCAAAGAGCCTTTGGAACTAGATTGAACTTTAGCAGTCATCCTGAAACGGATGGGTAAGCATCTAAAAATATCCATGGATCCAACTCTTCTAAGTTGGTAGTACTTTATGACCTACAACCAATATTTACATTTGAAGAAAGTATGGAACTCCCAGATGGCGACGTTGTCATAGCCCCAGTAGAAAATCTTACATGACATTGACAACAAAATCATCTACTAGGTCATGAAGATCTTTCCCAACATTCAATATGGTGACATATATCAGAAAACTCTTGAAATCATACAATTGGAACTGACAGAAAAGCCATATTAATAAGAGAAGGAGATTCTTGGAATTTCATATATATGATAAGTTTTTTTTTCCCCCATAAAGTTTCACCAACAAAAGGTGTAAGGAGGTTGAATTGCGTACTAAATTAAGGCCAAAATCTATTGGACCTTATCAGTTTATTAAAAGGTCGAATCCCATAGTTTGTCTACTAGATCTGT
Source organism: Carnegiea gigantea (assembly GCA_029747015.1). Classification (NCBI taxonomy): domain Eukaryota; kingdom Viridiplantae; phylum Streptophyta; class Magnoliopsida; order Caryophyllales; family Cactaceae; genus Carnegiea; species Carnegiea gigantea. The sequence continues at coordinate 751,751 of JAKOGI010000074.1, forward strand.
CTATATAGCTCAAACACGTGCATAACGTGCTCCTTGCCTCAGAACTCATACAATACGTTTCAGATTCTGACCTCGCTGTCATAATCAAATCCATTGCGATCATTGAGGGTCTTATGCTTCAAGAACACCCAATTCAGACATTGGATCATAGGATTAAGTAGTTAATTATCAAGCAGATACCTTAAATCCAATTTGCTTTGGGCAAATCATACCTCCTCAGAAGCTATATGGGAAATTGAGCAAGAAGTGAAAGCCAAGTACTCATATTTATTTGAAATCACCTTGCAAGATCGACAAAGTTAATAAGTTTCGAGGACGAAACTCTTTAAGGGGGGAAGGCTATAACAGCCCGACCCTAAATCATGTTTGTTTATCTAATTAAGCCATGTTATTAATTTTCATATTTATTTATCTCATTTAATCATTCCGGTTGAGAGAATTCAATTTTGGGCCCCACTTTGCAATTCAAGTTTCATTTACTATATTAATTTCGAAAAAATTGATAATAGACCTTGATAATTACGATTTAAAGATTAAATTATTTTTCAAGATATCACATTTAATTTCGAGATTCGGAAAAAAATGTTAAATTAATCGCACCCGTTTCGATTTTTTTCCCGAATCGGAGCTTATTTAATATTTGTTTAGCTAATTACCATCATTACCCATAATTTTAATTGGCAAGAAGATATTTTGTGGAGGGTTAATTTCAACCAAGTGTTTTAAATGATTTACAGCCAAGTGATCAATCAACAAAACATTAAGCTTTTCTACCTCTTCTTTTTCTCTCTAGCCGTGGCTCCCCTCCCCTAATTTTGCTATGTTGCTGTTGCTGCCAGTGGCTACCACCACTAGCCACCATCAACCACCATCGGTCGCCACCTAGCCATCATCCCCAACCACCATCCACAACCCCCACTAGCACCAAACACAACACCACCTTCACATCTTCTTATATTCAAGTTCAAGTGAGGTAAACTTTTATCCAACTTTGCTTAATTCTTGGTTTTATGTTAGTTTTGATCATAAATCATGTTTTTTTGATGCAATCAAGAATTATTTTGATGTTTTATTGGTTGGATCATCCTGAAACCAAGTCATGTTTGAGGTGGTTCATGATCATGCAAGTTTAGGTGGTGATGATGGATTTTGATTATTTTAAATGAGATTTTATGATCTTTAATATTCATACTGAGTATAAAGACGTTTATGGTGATTCAAATAAGTTAGAGAGTGATTTTAGTGGGTGGTTATGTGAAGAAAAGATTGCAAATATGTGGTTGTTGAGCCGTACACAGACCTAAAATAGGGGTCACTTCGGGAGAACACTGGTAATGCTTGGCACGATGAAAAATTATGATTTTTGGTGGATTGATAGCTCAATGCGTTAGATTTCAATGAGCTCTAGAATTACTTAATTCTGAGTTGTGTAGACAAATTTATGACCAATATATTGAAGATTATGCAGAATACATCGAAACTGGAAGCAGTTTTGAATAGAAAACTTTATGAAAAACATGGTATTGATCGGTCATTTAAAAATTGTAATTTTTGGTGTGTGGATAGATCAATGCATTATATTTCAAATGCCATTTGAATTGCCTTAATCCGAGTTCTGTGGAAACAGTTCTGATCGCTTTGCTATGACTGCACAGATTGAACTGAAATTGTGCACGTCTATGTTCTACCTTAATTTTAGGGACCTTGCTACGTGAATCATGCTTTGTGTCCTAAATAAAAGTTTCAGTGGACATTATGATCTTTTCATATTTGGGTTTTATATCTTAATTGGAGGTCAGGAGTGAAAGATACGGATTTTCTAATGCAAACTATCAAACGATAACATGAGTAAATAAAGAAATTGTGGCATTTGGAAATATTTTCAGAAGTTTCTATATTATGGTGGGTATTGCAAGGACTTTACAGAGTTTAGTGACTTCAATAAGTTTGATTATGTATAGAAGCTTACTTGGGTTTGAAAACCGAGTTAAGCGAGTATGAAAATGAAATTTGAGAAGTGGGCACAGTAATGACTCAAATTAGTGTCTACCGGATCAACTGAGGTTATTTGAGCTTTTTATGAACCTCACAGCACCCTCATGGCATTAAACCTTCTATTATACATTTTGGAATCATTACACATTCTATTTTCCATTTCAGAAGCTTATACGTTCCACTATCCATTTTAGAAATATCAGAAACCCATATTTCATTTATATCAATTGAAATCTTTTTATTAGCAGCTCAATCATTCCAATTGATCTATTTTGTATCAATTTGTTGTATTTCAAGTTCAATAACCCTAACTGATTTATTTTTCAGATCATTTTGGTTTAACTTATTGAATTATGGGGATTGTAGAAGTCTTTTTGATTAATCAATTTTCATTAAAGTTACAAATTATGGGTGTGAATATTGTTTACTAACTGTATTTACCTATAATTACATTTCTTTAATAGAATCGAGGCCTAGTCTATCATTTTTCTTTGTGCATACGTATTATCAAGTAAAATATCATTTTAAAGACCTCAGGTACATCAATTTCCTGTATCTTTAGAAATCAAAGTGTATTTATCAACGTTATCATATTTTGGTAAGTACATCAATGAATCAGTTTACACAGTAATTTATCAGTTAATTAGTGACCCCGTCAGTTATCATCTATAGGGCATTCGCCCTTAAGTTACCCGCCCGGCTTCAGGCCAGGTCCCCCGGTCGACCTGGCAGGTGTACACCTATCTATAGATCGTAACAGTATCAAGGGGTTCGCTATCAGATAATAACTAGCAATGCAGTTTTACAATCATCTAATTTACTATTTTAACTTAAAATGAATTGCAAAGTGGGCCCAATCAGTGTTTTAATGATCATTTAGCAATTCAGGAATGCATGTACTGAGCTTCGGCTCACATTTCGAAATGTTTTTCATATTTTGTTTTAGGAAAATGCTTAGAGAATCGTCTTCATGATGGTAAACCAGTGGAAGAGAATAAGTTGAGCAAGGGAATCCAGATGGATCAGAAGTAATGTAGTATATGCGTACTTTAAAGCTGTATTTTGAATTCTTTAGTGGATAGAAATGCATATTACATGGTGATTGTTTTTACTATAGTGTAAAAACCTTATGTTAGTTAACAGTTGATTATATATGGATTGATCAGGTGTGTATGTGTATGATTGAAGTTGTGCTTAACTGTGTCATATATGGCACTCATGTTTCAAGCCTTATCCTTTTGGACGGCGGTAACGCCCCTATCATTGGGTTTATCAGATTATAATTGAGGGTTTATTAAGGAAAATACAAACAGTAAATCATGTTTAATTTGGGGGCGTTATAGTAATGCTTAATTTTTCATTCAATACTCATTGCGTGCACAAAGTGAGCTCCTTGTTGTCATTATGCAAACATTCCTTACTGCCTGGGAAGGATTAGAGGTTTCGTCATCCATAGGATACCTCTGACTAAACTTAAAACTAGCTTGAATCAAACTTAAGGACAAAGCATGCTTAAGCGAGCTAATTACGACTACTGAGTCTTCATAAATGGAGAATCTTACCGAAATTGAGAACCAACTTTAACTCTGGCTTTATTTTTAATTGCGGCTCCAATTACACCGACAAAGACAAATTAAGTGCCTTAAAATGAGTGCAAGAAAAATGAAAGATGCTGCTATAAATCAATAACCTCACTAAACTTGAGAACTTTCTTTAACTTAAGTTTTCTCCAACTACACCAACAAAGTGCTCTGAAAACTGGAATGAGTAAAAAAAAAAAAAAAACGAAAGGTGTGGCTGTAAGTCAAGAACACTGCTAAACTTGAAAACTTTCTTTAACTCTAGTTTTCTCCAGGTACACCCACAATGTGCTCTTAAAAAGGGAATACAAATACACCAAAATGAGTGCAAAGAATGAAAGGTGTAACTACAAATCAAGAACCTCACCAAAGTTAAGGGCTTTAATTCTGGTTTACATTTCATTTGGGGCCCTAATTACACTTAGAAAGATCTCCCAAGTTGAGAATACAAATGCACTAAAATGAGTGCAAAAGAATGAAAACGAGACAATAAATCAAGAACCTAGCCAAACTCCAGAACTTGCTTAAATGCTTGTTCTCTTTTCAATTACGGTGTGAATGACCCCTGCAAAGGGCTAGCATAAAGGGAAAACAAATGCCTTAAAGTAAGTGCAAACGAATAAATATTATGGTCACAAATTGAGGACATAGCCAAATTTACAAACTTACTTTTAACTCCAGCTCTGTATTCATTTTAAGTACTAAATGCACTTGTGAAGAGCTGCAAATAAGAGTTAAAAAAAATGACCAAAAAGAAGTGGAAAGAATGAATGAAGTCGCTACAAATCAAGAATTTCGTTAAACATAAGAACTAACTTTAACCCTCATCTATTTTCATTTGGAGCTCCAATGACCCGCATGCATAGCTGCAAACCAAGAGGAAGTGAACACCCAAAAAAGAGTGCAAAAAGAATAAATAGTGTATCCACAAATAAACAAACTTACCAACTGGGAACTAATTTAACTCTAGTTTTCTTTCATTTTGGCTCCACTTACACCAACAAAGAACTCCCACAAAGAGAAGATAGTTGCCCTAAGTCAGTGCAAAAGAATCAATGTTGTGGCTGCAAATCAAGGACCTCGCCTAGCTCAAGGACTTACTTTAACTATACTTTTCCTTTTGTTTGGAGCCCCACTAGCACACACAAGACCTCCCAAAAAGAGAATACAAATGCACTAAAATGACTACAAAAGAATGATAGTGTGGTGATATATCACGAATGTGCCCAAACATAAGAGCATACCTTAACCCTTGTCCACTTTTCATTTGAGGCCTCAATAACTCCCACAAAGAGCTGCCATCGGTTAAAAGAACAAATGCCTTGCAAAATGATTGTAAAAGGATAAATGTTGCAGTTACAAACCAAGGATGTAGACAAATTTAGGAGCTTACTGTGGCTCATGCTCCGTTTTCATTTAGTGTACTGACCACACCCGTAAGCATCTCCCACCAAGAGGAAATAAATGGTTTAAAAGACGTGGAAAGCAATCAATGGTGTGGCTACAAATCAACAATCTCACAAAAACTGTAACACCTCCTAATTAAGCATGAGGTAATTAAATAAGTAAATATAATTTGGGGTTGGGCTATTACAGTCCAAAATAAATCGGGACGCAATTCGGGCCCAAATTAATTGGGCGAAACTTAATGAATTTGGGCCCAAATATTTTTGCATGCTTAAAAATTAAATTTTTGTGACATTATGAAAATAATTTAACACCTAATCATATTTACCGGGGACTAATATCGATTCACCTGAAATTGTCATGTAAATGAAATCAAATTGCAAAGTGGGGTCCCAAATAAATTCGCTCAACCAGGATGATTAAATGAGATAAATCAATGTGAAAAATTAATAGCATGGCTTAATTAAATAAATAAGCATGATTTGGGGTCGGCCTATTACATCTTTCCCTCCTTAAAGAGTTTCATCCTTGAAACATATGAACTTTGCCAAAACATGCAAGTTTATCTTAAATAGATGTGCATATTGGCTTGGATCTCATCCTCAGTTTCCCTAACTGGATTCTAAGGAGGTATGATTTACCAATGTACTTTGATTAAAGGTATCTGCTTGATGCGTAGCTACTTATTCTTGCGATCTACTATCTAAACTAGGTGCTCTTCAAACGCGAGACCCTCAGTGACCGCAATAGGTCTAGTCAAGAGAGCATGGTCAGGATCTGAAATATACGGCCATGGTTATAAGGTAAGAAACACGTTATACACGTGTTTGAGTTATATAAGAAATCTAGCCAACAAGCTCTGGGATTAAGGTGTCTGCATATTATATAACTGCTTAATCCTATGTTTCAGTAGCAGATTCGGATACTTCTCACACACTAGCTTCAATAAACGAGATTACTTGGGTTCAAAATTGATATTCTCTTCAAAAGAAATGAACCTTGTTACTAGTGAGGAGGTGCTCATACTAGTTCATCACCTTATTCGCTAATAAAAACTGTTATATACCCTGATAAGTACTCTTATGCTATTATGAATTATAAAACAAGTTAAGTACGTGTCTAGGTTCAACAGGTAGGTGCAGTCAACAAGCTTCAATATCTAACCATTCAATGAATCATAAGGCCTAATGTAACTAATTCCTAGCTGTCCTTGGATAGTTGGTCTTTTACTACTTTTGGCCAGAAAAGCCTTTTGAAACACTCTATAACCCATCTGAGGCTTTGGTTGTTTCCTTGTTTTACTAGCATAACTCTGCTGTCGACCTTGTATCACCTTGACATATACTTGAATTTTTCCCTCTTAATGCTTGCTTTGGTTAGCTCTAACCTTATACTCAATGTTTCTTCTAGCTTACTGAAATATAAATAGACAGAGCTTGAGACTATGCCCTTATCAGAAAGTTATCATCTGATATTCTTAATGCATCACATGATCTCCCCTCATCAGACTACTTAAGGATCTGCTCCCGATTGATAATCATTGATGAAATGACCGTGATTAAGGATGAGACCAATGGAATTGTTGGCCAAGTGAATCATTGCATATAAAAGAAATGAACATTGAGATTAGAAAAGGCTAATAAAGAAGAGATTATCATAGGGTGGTTAGAATAAAGATAACCATAATTGTATCCAGAATTCTGAACCATAATACCACAAGAATTATGGTTTATAAATATTGAGTATAAAGGATCCAATAGATAGTTATCCAAGGGGATAGATGGCCTAGTTACCTTTGAGTTTAGCTGATGATTTATAAACAAGATAGCCAGCAACGGAGTTACAACAGGGTGACTTTCTAGATACTATTGACAAGATAAATGCAATTAAGGGAGTGGCCAAGCAAAATACAATGAATAGAGAAATAAATTAGATAAACAAGGTACAATGGATAAATAAATAGCTTGAATAAGCAAGGTATAATGAATAGATAAATGGATTGAATAGGCTGCAGTGGGAATATGCCTTTGCTCATATGGAGCCAAATCAAGTACGGCAATAAGATTAAATAAGGATTACTAAAGTTTTATAAGGATACAAGAGATGGTGTGATAATTGCAAGTGCAATAAAGAGATCAATAGATTGAACCGGTAAAGTACAATGGATAGATCAATAATGGATAAGTAAATAGATTAAACAAGTGACATTAGAAATGCGCCTTTACTCATTTGAAACCAATTTAAGTCCAGGAATAAGATTGAATAGAAAAGCTAGAGTTTATTTATGAGCATGTAAGATATATGTGTGGGAGTTGAAGTTTAAAATAAGGAGAGTAAGGGGATTATGACAATCGCAATCACCTACACCAATGAGAGTTGAATTACATTATAAATTCGAAACAAGTTATACGAGCTTATCATTGTGAATAAATGGGATGTAAGGTAGAAGTGTGAATCCACTCTCAATGGAATGAACCAGAACTCATGATCATAAAATAAAGATGGTGAAGGTCGACAGCACTGGAATGTTGACAACCATGTAAGGTCGAATAAAAATGCATTGCACATTTAACAATGGATTTGTAAAGACATGGAAGATCATGGTAATAGGAAATATCAGGTTGTAATGCAAAGGAGATTAAACAATGTTGGATAGTATCAAGTTTCAAAGATGAGACAAGCAAACAATTACAAGAATTACTATAAAAGGGCATTCTTGCAAAAGATAGACTGTGGCTGCATGGTTTAGGTGTGATATCCGGACCTCAAATCATTCCTGAAAAAGACTTCTGTTGTTGGCAGTTAATCCCATAAATCATTTATTCAAAGTACATGGAACCTGTTTTTTAGAGTGATCTTGTTCAGTTCTTTGCAAGCTGTACACAACCATAAGGTTCTGCTTTCATTCTTCACACATATAAAACTGAGGTTTCCTATGGTGACACATTTGGTCAAATAACTCCTTTCTGTAACAACTTATCTTACTAAATCTTTAATTCTTTGAACTTTGTTGGGGTTAGATGATAGGGGCTCTGAAAATAGATTGAACACCTTAAACTAGGTTGATCTAAAAATCAATGTTTCTTAGGGGCAAACAGTCCTGCAGGTCCTCAGGTAAAACATCTCCAGATTCACAAACTGTAATTATGGATATGTATATACTAAGTGTGGTTGCACATCACTAATATTCAATGCATTATTGACAGGATAACTCACTTGCTTACACAGTGTAATTAGGGCAGAAATAGGGTTTTTCTTCCCTCGGTCCATAGAAACACACATCTAGTCTTTCCTCATTCCTCAAGTTAACCTTAAGATCTTTATAAGTCATCTTCTATAAGTACACAGTCAGTTTATCCCCATAATGATAACAAGGTCTGCCAATCAAACTGGATTGAATGCCACATGAATATGATTTCGTCAATACTAATAGAGGTATATTTATAAAAAATAACACATTCAACTACCTTCTAGTCTCAGTAAATTTAAATAACAGCGGGACAATCTAAAGTGTAAAAAGATGTAACTACACCATGAACCCTTGCAATGATATTTCTTTATTGGTTATAAAGGACTGGCATGTAAGCTGAATGAATGAAAGGACGAAGATTCATAATAAAAGGGGTAAGGCATATAAATGACCTATATATACATGACATGCAGTTTATTTATGATGGTCATAATAGTAAAGTAAATGAATGATGTTATGAAGTTGAGAGGGAGTATTAAGTACTAAAGGCGAAGAAATCTAACAGATTACCAAAGAGGCATTTGAAAGTCATACGGTACCCGTAGGTAAGTAAAATGATGAATATGAGGGTCAACACCACCAGAAGGGAAATTTTATTCATCTGATGTTTGAAAGGCTAATACGTCAAGATGAAGGAGTCAGTCTTATAACTGAACATGATGGCATCATCATCCATCAATAACACATTCTGCAGTAAATAGAAGTCTTCGATAGGCATATAAACTTTGAAACTGCTGGCAGATGGAAATAGCACAAATCGTTGTTCATCATTAATAAGATAGCCCATACTAGTAAAGAAAGGATTGCCAAAATAACTTGAGTAATAATGACAAGCAGTCACGACCATAGAGTAGTATGCCAACATGACGCTATGGTGCTATACGAACACGAACAATATGGATCCATTTAATTGCTGAAAAGGCACCTAATGACTGGGTCTGAAGCAACCAAAGGCTTTGCAAGCAATAATTGAATAGTGCCCAAATAGAAACAAGGAGTTAAAGTAGGTGACAGAAAAAATATGAACAGATTGATGACTGAACTGTAAGTAGAACACATCATATATGCTTGGGAAGAACTGCAAATTACAGAGTAACGCACACCAAGGGTCATTATAGGCTCCACTATAGAAACAGAGAATTAAATGATTATGATTGTTAGGGTTTGAGTCGCCTATTAGAAAGGTTGCTCATATGTATTTAATGGACTCCCCACAGACCACATACGAGGTTTTTTTTTTTTTTTGGTCTCCCATAAGCACTCCGTTACAAATCAAGAGAGTGCTAGTGGCAAAGAAATGATGCCTCCGAACAATTCAACGTTAATATTACTCGTACAACCCATATAATGCCAAGTAGCACACCATAAGCTACTAACTGTTATCACCAGACATAAGCACTCATTGTAATGTTCATTTCATATTGGTTCACCTCAAAGATATTACCCCACTAGGCATTTCCTCATCTAAAGGTTTGCATTTAACTTGACACTGTATTAATCCCTTAAGAAGTTACAAATGACATCCCCACATTGGGTTTCAACCATCACTGTACCCAAGATCAGGTATATTGACACACCTCACTAAAACTCTCAAATCCTAGGGAAAAGTGGACAGAGTTTCGGCTAAAAACTGACTAAAACCCGGCTTAAAGCCTTACAACAGATACATGAAATAAAAAGAAATACTTTAATAGCTTAACGGCCACACGCCGGAGTTCATAACTCAACGGGTCACACACCCGAAGTGCACAATTGTAAAAATTTAATCAAATGAGAGAAATGAAACGTACAATACAACTCCCAGATAAATGAAAGCATACCTTACTAGCAGGTCACACAAATGGTTCCACACTCCACTTTGTTAATGGTCGAATCTCACGATATTAACAAATGATTGAATCACTCAAATGGAAATGGTTCCTCCTTATATGCCCATACATATGAACTTTTAGTCAATAGCTCTTTTAACTAGTCCAACATATTTCATACACACATTAATAGCTAACTCATAAACACTTGATAGCTCACAGTAGCCCTTAAAACCTTAGCTCTGATACCAAATCTGTAACGCACCCTAATTAAGTGTGAGATAATTAAATAAATAAACATAATTTAGGGTTGGGCTATTACAGTCCAAAATGAATCGGGCCACAATTTGGGACCAAATGAATTGCGCTAAACTTAATGAATTTGGGCCCAAATATTTTTGCATACTTAAAAATTAAGTTTTTGTAATATTATGGAAAATAATTTAATACCTAATCATATTTACCGGGGACTAATATCGATTCATCCGAAATTGTCACATAAATGAACTCGAATTGCAAAGTGAGGCCTAAAATGAATTCGTCCAACTGGGATGATTAAATGAGATAAATCACTGTGAAAAATTAATAACATGGCTTAATTAAATAAATAAACATGATCTATGGTCGGGCTATTACAAAAACATAAGAAATAACTTTAACCATTGTACTATTTTCATAGAGAGGTCCAGTTACACCCATAAAGAGCTCACATTAAGAGGAACTAAATGCCCAAAAATTAGTGCAAAAGGAGTGAATGGTGTATCCGCAAATCAAGAATCTTACACAAATTGGGAACTACCTTTAACTCTAGTTTTCCTTCATTTGGTGCTTCACTTACAATCACAAGCAGCTCCCACAAAAAGAAAACAATTGCCCCAAATGGGTGCGTAGGAATGAAAGATGTGAGTACAAGTCAAGGACCGCGCCAAACTCAAGAACTTACTTTAACTCTAGTTTTCTATTTCATTTTAGGCTCACTTGCACCTGTTAGGAAGTTCCAAAAAAGAGAATACAAATGACCTAAAATAAATCAGTGCGAAAGAATGAAAGTGTGGCTATAAATCAAAACCCTAGAAAACTTAAGTACTTACTTTAATTCTAGTGCACTTTTCATTTGGGGGTCCAATTACACCTACAAAACCCGCCAAGTGGAAAGAGATGCCCTAAAATTGATGGATGCACATACACTCAACTCACACTCAAAGAGAATGTAAAGTTAGCTAAGAATACAAACTGAATTCTAGCTCTAGTTTTAAGTGAATCTAAAAGCATAGTAAAGGATAGGTTGAATCCAAACTAATTCTCAGATACAGATATCATCACCAAAAACAAGCTTAGGGCTCTCAACATTGATTAGGATACAGAAACACCACCTAAACAAGAGCTAAGACTCATATGATCACCACCTAACTTGCCCCAAGCTAGGATATGCAGGTAAAGGATTTCAGTTTCGGTTTAAAGAGCAATGCTAAATTTTTCATTCAATGCTCAATATGTGTGTACAAAGTGAGCTCCTTGCTGTCGTTATACAAACATTCCCTTGCTTCCTGCGAAGGATTATACATTTCGTCATGCTTAGGAAACCTCTAACTAAACCTAAAACTGGCTTAAATGAAACTTAAGTACGAAGCATGCTTAACTAAGCTAGTTACAGCTAATGAGTCTCCACAAATGTACAATCTTACCAAAATTGAGAACCAACATTAACTCTAGTTTTGTTTTCAATTGGGGCTTAATTACCCCAACAAAGGCAAATTAAATGCCTTAAAATGAGTGGGAAAAAAAATGAAAGATGTGGCTATAAATCAATAACCTCACTAAACTTAAGAACCTACTTTAACTCGAGTTTTCTCCAACCGCACCGACAAAGTGCTCTGAAAAACAGAATGAGTCCCCAAAAGGTGTGGTTATAAGTCAAGAACACTAATAAACTTGAGAACATTTATTAACACCAGTTTTCTCCAACTACACTAACGATGTGCTCCTAAAAAGGGAATTCAAATGCACTAAAATGAGTGCAAAGAATGAAAGGTGTCACTACAAATTAAGAAGCTCGCTAAACTTAAGAGGTTTAATTCTTATTTACATTTCATTTGTGGCCCCATTTACGCGCAAAAATGTTCTCCCAAGAGGAGAACACCAATGCTCCAAAATGACTGCAATAGAATGAAAGCGAGGCGATAAATCAAGAACCTTGCCAAACTCAAGAACCTGCTTCAATGCCTGTTCACTCTCAATGAGGGCGTAAATGACCCCTGCAAAGAGCTGTCATAAAGGGAAAACAAATGCCTCAAAAAAAGTGCAAATGAATAAATATTGTGGCCACAAATTGAGGACATAGCCAAATTTACGGACTTACTTTTAACTCGAGCTCAGTTTTCATTTTGGGTGCTAATTGCACTTTTGAAGAGCTGCAAATAAGAGCTAAAAAATGACTGAAAAGAGTTGAAAGAATGAATGGAGTCGCTATAAATTGACAATTTGGTTAAACATAAGAACTAACTTTGACCCTTAGTTATTTCCATTTGGAGCTCCAATGACCACTGTGAAGAGCTGCAAACCAAGAGGAAGTGAAAACCCAAAAAAGTGTGCCAAAAGAATGAATGGTGTCTCCACAAACAAATAAACTTACCAACTGGGAACAAACTTTAACTCCAGTTTTCTTTCATTTTGGTGTCCAATTACACCAACAAAGAACTCCCACAGAGAGAAAATAGTTGCCCTAAATAAGTGCAAAAGAATGGAAGTTGTGGCTGCAAATCAAGGACCTCGCCTAACTCAAGAACTTACTTTAACTATAGTTTTCTTTTCACTTGGAGTCCCACTTGCAACACACAAGAGCTCCCAAAAAGAGAATACAAACGCACTAAAATGACTGCAAAAGGATGATACTGTGGCAATATATCACTAGTGTGCCCAAACATAAGAGCATACATTAACTCTTGTCTATTTTTCATTTGGGGTGTCAATAACCCCCGCAAAGAGCTCCCACCAATTAAAATAACAAATGCCTTACAAAATGAGTGCAAAAGGATAAATGCTGCAGTTAGAAACTGAGGATATAGTAAAATTTAGGAGCTTATTGCAGCTTATGTTCTGTTTTCAATTAGTGCACTAATCATAGCCATAAGCATCTCCCAGCAAGAGGAAACAAATGCTTTAAAAGACATGGAAAAGAATGAATGGTGTGGCTACAAATCAAGAATCTCGCGAAAACATAAGGACTAACTTTAACCATTGCACTATTTTCATGTGGAGGTCCAATTAGACTCGCAGAGAGCTCCCATCAAGAGGAATTAAATGCCCAAAAATTAGTGCAAAAAGAGTGAATGGTGTCTCTACAATTCAAGAATCTTACCCGAATTGGGAACTAACTTTAACTCTATTTTTTCTTCATTTGGTGCTTTACTTACAATCACTAACAACTCCCACAAAAAGAAAATAATTACCCCAAATGAGGGCATAGGAATGAAACATATGGCTATAAATCAAGGACCCTGCCAAACTCAAGAGCTTACTTTAACTCTAGTTTTCTATTTCATTTCGGGCTCACATGCACTCGTAAGGAAGTTCCCAAAGAAGAGAACACAGATGACCTAAAATAAATAGGTGCAAAAGAATGAAAGTGTGGCTATAAATCAAAAACCCAGAAAAGCTTAAGTACATATTTTAATTCTTATGCACTCTTCATTTGGGGCTCCAATTACACCTGTAGAACCTGCCAAGTGAAAAGAGGGACCCTAAAATTAATGAATGCATGTGCACTCAACTCACATTCAAAGAGAACGCAAAGTTAGCTAAGCATGCAAACTGAATTTTAGCTCAAGTTTTAAGTGAATCCAAAAGCAATGTAAAGGATAGGTTGAATCCAAACCTATTCTTAGACACAGATATCACCGATAAGGACAAGCATAGGCACTTAACCTTGATTAGGATACAAAAACACCACCTAAACAAGAGTTAAGACTCATATGGTCACTACCTAATTCGGCCTAAGCTATGATATGCAAGTGAAGGATTTCAGTTTGGGTTTAAGGAACAATCCTCAATTTTCATTCAATACTCAATGTGTGCATACAAAGTGACATCCTTGTTGCCCTCATACAAAAATTCCCTTGCTTCTTGAGAATGATTATAGGTTTCGTCATGCTTAGGAAACCTCTAACTAAGCATAAAACTGGCTTAAATAAAACTTAAGTACAAAGCACGCTTAACAAAGCTAATTACAACTAATGGGTCTCCACAAATGAAGAATCTTACCAAAATTAAGAAAAAACTTTAAGTTTAGTTTAATTTTAGAGGGGGGCTCCAATTACACCATTAAAGACAAATTCAATGCCTTACAATGTATCCGAAAATAATGAAAGTTGTGGCTATAAATCAATAACCTCACTAAACTTAAGAACTTTCTTTAACTCGAGTTTTCTCTGACTACACCAACAAAAGAAAAATGGAATGAGTCCAAAAAATTGAAAGGTGTGGCTATAAATCAAGAACATTGCTAAACTTAAGAACTTTCTTTAACTCTAGTTTTCTCCAACTGCACCCATAATGTGCTCCTAAAATGGGAATACAAATGCACTAAAACGAGTGCAAAGAATGAAAGATGCAACCACAAATCAGGAACCTCGCTAAACTTGAGAGCTTCAATTCTTATTTACATTTCCTTTGCAGCCCCAATTACACTCACAAAGATCTCCTAAGTAGAGAATACAAATGCACTAAAATGAGTGCAAAAGAATGAAAGCAAGGCACTAAATCAAGAACCTAGCGAAATTCAAGAACTTGATTAAATGCTTGTTCACTTTTCAATTAGGGCGTAAATGACCCCTGCAAAGAGCTGTCATAAAGGAAAAACAAATGTCTTAAAATAAGTGCAAAAGAATAAATATTGTGGTCCCAAATCGAGGACATAGCCAAATTCACGAACTTACTTTTAACTCGACCACTGTTTTCATTTTGGGCACTAATTGCACTTGTGAAGAGCTGTAAATAAGAGTTAAAAAAACGACTGAAAAGGAGTGGAAAGAATGAATGGAGTCGCTGCAAATTAAGAATTTGGTTAAACAAAAGAACTGACTTGAACCCTTATCTGTTTTCATTTGGAGCTCCCACGACCGCTACGATGAGCTGTAAACCAAGAGGAACTGAACGCCCAAAAAAGAGTGCAAAAGGAATGAATGATGCCTCCACAAATAAATAAACCTACCAACTGGTAACTTTAACTCTAGTTTTCTTTCATTTTGGACCTAATTAAACGAACAAAGAACTCTCACAGCGACAAAATAGTTGCCCTAAATCAGTGCAAAAGAATGAAAGTTGTGGCTGCAAATCAAGGAACTCGCCTAACTCAAGAACTTGCTTTAACTATAGTTTTCTTTTCATTTGGAGCCCTACTTGCACACATAAGAGCTGCCAAAAGAGAATACAAATGCATTAAAATGATTACAAAAGAATGATAGTGTGGCGATGTCTCACGAATGTGCCCAAACATAAGAGCATACATTAACTCTTGTCCACATTTCAGTTAGGGCGTCAATAAACCCCCAAAGAGCTGTCACCAATTGGAAAAGCAAATGCCTTACAAAATGTACATAAACGGTTAAATGTTGTAGTTACAAACTGAGGATGTAGCCAAATTTAGGAGCTTGCTCTAACTTATGTTTAAATTTCATTTAGTGTACTAATCACATTAAGTAAGCATCTCCCAATAAGGGGAAACAAATGCTTTTAAAGACATGGAAAAGAATGAATGGTGTGGCTACAAATCAAGAATCTCGTGAAAACATAAGAAGTCATTTTAACCATTGCACTATTTTTATGTGGAGATTCAGTTACACCCACAAACAGCTCCAATCAAGAGGAACTAAATCCGCAAAATAAGTGCAAAAGGCGTGAATGGTGTCTCCACAAATCAAGAATCCTACCCAAATTGGGAAGCAGCATTGACTCTAGTTTTCCTTCGTTTGGTGCTTTACTTACAATCACTAATAGCTCCCACAAAAAGGAAAGAATTGCCCCAAACGAGTGCATAGGAATGAAAGATGTGGCTATAAATCAGGGACCTCGCCAAACTTACGAACTTACTTTAACTCTAGTTTTCTATTTCATTTGGGGCTCACTTGCAGCTGCGAAGAAGATCCCAAAAAAGACAATACAAATGACCTAAAATAAATAACTGCAAGAGAATGAAAATGTGGCTATAAATCAAAAACCTAGAAAAACTTAGGTAGCTACTTTAATTCTAGTGCACTTTTCATTTGGTGCTCCAATTACACCCACAAAACCTACCAATTGGAAAAGGAGGCCCCAAAATTGTTCGATGCACACACACTCAACTCACATTCAAAGAGGACGCAAAGTTAGCTAAGAATGCAAACTAAATTCTAGCTGTAGTTTTATGTGAATCCAAAAGCAATGTGTAACACCCCAAGTATACATGATCCATTTCCTGTTTCCATCTGCTTAAGAATACCAATAAGATACAATGACTCAATGAACGGGGCGTTACCGCCGTCCCTGAAGGACAAGGCTTGCATTAAACATGAAGATTTATCTTAATCCAAAGGTTACCCCATAATAGGGATACACCATCATAACACCCAAACCATTCAATTGTATACAAAAAGGCTCTAACATCCCAAAAATAACACAACCTTACATAACTCGGTTTGGAAATACAGTCGCAGCATCAAAATACATAAGTTAACTTAAAATACATTAGGCACTCCAAAATACATCACAATATGCCACGATAGCATCTTGGCTCTCCCACACCGTCCACTACATGAAGGGTTCTGTCTCATTTATCACCTCCGGCCTCCCTGCCCGCCTCAGGGCGGTTCACTGAACATTTGCCTAAAACAAAACATAAAAATATTTTGAACTGTGAGCCAAAGCTCAGTACATATATCCCTGTACTGTTAAAGGTTCATTGAAAAGTAATTTAGGGCCCACTTGCAATTCATTTTAAGTGAAAACAGGGGATGAGATGTATATAAAACTGTATTGCGGATTATTATCTGCTAGTGCACCCCTTTAGTAACTGTTACGATCTGTGAATAGGTGTACACCTGCCAAGCCGACCGAGGGACCTGGCCTGAAGCCGTGCGGGTAACTGAGGGCAATGCCCTGTAACTGATAACTGACGGGGTCACCAATTATGTGATGAAACACTGATTAAAATGATTCATTGATGCTGCTTATCAAAATATTATGATTTTGATAAATGCATGCTGAGTACTAAAGATACAGGCAATAAACGTACCTGGAAGTTTTAAATGTTAATGCACAGAGGAATGAGATATACAAAAGTGAAGAAAATGGAAGCTTAGGCCTTGATTCTGCTCAAAAGTCCATTACAGGAACATAAGGTTAGAAACGATCATGTTTTCATAACTGATAATTTTAAATAAAACTGGCTTATGAAGAGCTTTTACACAACGGTTCATGAGTAACCAAAAAGACGTTGATGTAAACTAAAAAAATGAGAAGTGAGACATGGTAGCTAATTTAGAACATTTGGTTTTCAAAGGAGGGTATGGGAAGAATAACCCATAACTTATTGTCCCGACCTCCGAATAGGACGTAAGACCCCAATATAAATAGCTTAGGAAGGCCTCTAAAACTTTCACCAAGGACTCAAAACATGACTCCCATGCTAGGTTTCCTAAAAAGGGGTTAGAACACTAACATGTCAGTTTTAAACCCATCCTGCACAGGTTCGGTAAAATGACCATAACTTTGTCCGCAGACCTCGGATTGATGCGATTCAAGAGTCATTGTGAAGCTAACACACTGACCTAGCTCCCCACCAAAAATCAGAATTTTTGGATTGGCCGATCATTACCAGTTTCCTTTCAAAGCCTGCCCTGTTTTTCTGAAAATTCCAGCAGCACTGCTTTAGTGTTTTCCTTCATGTTTTTCACCAATCCTCAACTCAAACTCTTTTTTAAGAGTGTGTAAATGTACTTTGGTACATCCAAACCTCATACAAAAACACCATACCTAATTTCTTTTCATATTCATATCAAACAAAGCTCTCTTTTTAGTCACATATGCTCACACACCACACCTTTAGCATTAGTTGGTCCAAATCATGCATTTTGAACAAAACCCTAGCTTTGGGTTAACTTGAACTCACTTCCATCTTTTCCCAAACACCATAAACACCACAACAAACTTCATTATATTAAAACATAAGCCAAAACAAGGATAAAACAAGCAATAAACCTCACTTGAACAAGTAACTTGCATGAACAAGATGAAACCCTAACCCTAACTTCATCTCTACCTTAATCCATCAACAAGAAGGTTCTTAAGACCTCAAAAACAGCATGATCCATCACTAAAACAACCATAAGAAGAACCAAAAATCAACAAGATCAAGAACCAAAACACAAATCAACATAGGGGTCAAAAGAACACTTACTTTGTGCTTGAGAAAGTTGCTAGAAATGATGCTTGATGTCTATGAAAGTGAAAGGGATGTTTGGGGGTGGTGAGTAGGGATGTTTGGTGGGTTTTTTGGTGGTTGAAGGTGGCTAAAATGGTGCTGGTTTTTTCTGCTGTGCCGTGTAGAGAGAAGGAGGAGAGGGAAGAGAGAGAAGCTCACAAAAAGCTTGGTTAAAAATGAACCAAAATGAAAAAAATTTACAATTTATATTTCAATTTACTTGGCTGAAAATTGAAAGAGAAAAGTCAAGAAAAGCATGCTCGATTAAGGCTTAATTAAGTGAGATTAGCTAAACAAATGAGGTTCAAGACTTGTTGCATCGCAAACGGCCCTAAATGGGCTCGGTTTTGAGAAAGAACTGAAACCGAGTGCGTTTGTGAAATTTTTTTTTTTTTTTTTTTTAAGTTTGCGATTGACCTAAAGATAATTAAATCACTTAATTCATAAATATCAAGGTCTAATTTCGATGATTTTACAAAACAAAACTCGAATTGCGAGGTGAGGCCCATTAGATTTCCCACTTGAAATAACAAAGGAAACAATGATTTAAATGCGACGAAATTAATCACATAGATTAATGAAAAGAATAAATATAATATAGGGTTGGACTATTACAGTCTCCCCCCTTAAAAAGTTTCGTCCTCGAAACTGACGAATTTCATCATACAGGAATTACCTCAAATAAATATGGATATGCAGTTCTCATAGCCTCTTCGGTCTCCCAAGTGGCTTCCTGGGAGGTGTGGTTTGACCATAGCACTTTGACCAATGGGACCTGCTTGTTGCGCAATTGTTTAATCCTGTGATCTAGTATTTGAACAGGACGTTCTTCATATACTAGATCTTCAGCGATATCAATCGGTTCAGATACAATGGTATGATCTGGATCTGGAATGTATTTCTTAAGCTGAGAGACATGGAACACGTTATGTACATGCTCAAGCTCTATAGGCAGATCTAGCCGATAAGCTACAGGATTTAACTGTTCAATGATTTCGTAAGGTCCAATATACCTTGGACTCAATTTTCCCCGTATTCCGAACCTCTTAACACCTCTAGTTGGTGAAACCTTCAGAAAAACTTTATCACCTACTTGAAACTCTAGAGGTCTTCTTCTTTTGTCTGCATAACTTTTCTGTCGACTTTGGGCAATTCTGATATGTTCCTGAATCTTTCTTATAGTTTCAGTGGTCTCTTGAATCATTTCAGGACCTATAATCAGTGCCTCATCCAAATCACTCCAGCACAATGGGGTTCTACATTTCCTTCCATACAGAGCCTCAAATGGGGCCATCTTGATGGTGGATTGATAGCTGTTGTTATAAGAGAATTCTACCAGAGGCAAGTCATCTTCCCACTTCCCTTGAAACTCCAATACACAAGCTCTTAGCATGTCTTCCACAATTTGGTTTACCCTTTCAGTTTGTCCATCTGTTTCTGGGTGGTAGGAGCTACTGAAGTTTAGTTTGGTTCCAAAGGCTTTTTGAAGCGCTTGCCAAAAACGTGCTTGGAACCTTTGGTCCCTATCTGAGACTATGTCTAAAGGAATCCCATGTAGACGGACTATCTCCTTAACATACAGTTGAGCTAGTTTTTCAACTCCCCAAGTATCCTTGATGGGTAGGAAATGAGCTGACTTTGTGAGTCGATCAACTATGACCCAGATAGCATTCTTTTTCGTGGCAGAAAGCGGTAAACCCATAACAAAGTCCATCGAAATCGAATCCCACTTCCATGTTGGAATTTCTAAGGGTCGTAGTTCACCCACAGGACGTTGATGCTCGGCTTTAACTTTCTGACAAATTAGACACCTATCCACATATTCTGAAACGTCCTTCTTCATATTATTCCACCAAAAATATTGTCTCAGATCTCTGTACATCTTGGTGCCTCCTGGATGCACTGAATAACGAGTATTGTGAGCCTCTTCTAGGATCTGCTTTCTTAACTCCCCATGTTTGGGCACACATAGACGATTCTGGAACCTCAGAGTCCCATCCTCATGTATTACAAATCCTGGAGATTTCCCTTTCTCTAAATTTTGTTTTATCCTTTGAAGTTCGGGATCACTTTCCTGATTCAGTCGTATTTCCTCCTCTAAGGAAGGCTGTAAAGTGAGTACTGATAAACGAGCCTTCGTTTGCCCATGGGACACCAATTGAATCCCAAAGGACTCCAGTTCTCTTAAGAGATTCAATTGAGTGATCATCACAATGTTCGAGCTATGTTGCGCTTTCCGACTTAGAGCATCTGCCACCACATTTGCTTTACCAGGATGATATTGAATTTGCAAATCGTAGTCCTTAAGCAACTCAAGCCAACGCCTTTGTCTCAAATTGAGCTCCTTCTGGGTGAAGATATACTTTAAACTTTGATGATCAGTATAGATCTTGCACGATACCCCATATAAATAATGTCTCCAAATTTTCAATGCAAAGACCACAGCTGCTAACTCCAGGTCATGGGTAGGGTAGTTCTTCTCATATGACTTGAGTTGTCGAGAGGCATAAGCTACTACTTTGTCCTCCTGCATTAGTACCCACCCCAAACCATTCTTCGAAGCATCACTATATACAGTATACTCTTTTCCTTCCATTGGTAAAGTTAGGATTGGGGCGGTAGTGAGACGCTGCCTTAGCTCTTGGAAAGCTTCCTCACACCTTTCAGTCCACTCAAACTTATTTACCTTCTTCAGTAGATTGGTGAGGGGTGATGCTATTTTTGAAAAATCTTTAACGAATCTTCGATAATAGCCTGCTAAACCCAGAAAGCTTCTAATCTCTGTGACGTTGGTAGGCCTTGGCCATTCTGTGATTGCTCTCACCTTTTGGGGGTCAACCTTAATTCCTTCTTTAGTAATCACATGCCCCAAAAATACTACTTCCTCCAACCAAAATTCACATTTCTTTAATTTGCCGTAGAGTTGATGTTCCCTCAGAGTTTGCAATACTATCCGCAATTGATCAGCATGTTCCTTTTCATCCTTAGAATAGATAAGGATATCATCTATGAATACCACGACAAACTTGTCTAAATAAGGCCTGAAAACCCTGTTCATAAGATCCATAAAGGCTGCAGGAGCATTAGTGAGGCCAAAAGGCATCACTGTGAACTCATAGTGACCATACCTGGTCCTGAACGCTGTCTTAGGAATGTCCTCAGGCTTAATCCTAAGTTGATGGTCCCCTGATCTCAAATCAATCTTAGAGAATACTCCTGCTCCTTGGAGTTGATCAAACAGATCATCTATTCGTGGCAGAGGATATTTGTTTTTGATGGTAATCTTGTTCAACTCCCTGTAATCAATACAGAGTCTTAAGGTTCCATCCTTTTTCTTAACAAACAACACTGGAGCACCCCATGGTGACACACTTGGCCTGATGAAGCCTTTCTGTAACAGTTCATCTAGTTGAATTTTTAATTCCTTAAGCTCAGTTGGGGCCATACGATATGGAGTTTTCGAAATAGGTTGGGCCCCATGAATTAATTCAATTCCAAAATCAATTTCCCTTTGTGGGGGTAGTCCTGGTAACTCTTCCGGAAAAACATCTTCAAATTCACAAACTACAGGTATATCCTCCGCTTTCTCTTCTTTCGTCTGGGAGTCAATAGCATAACACCAATACCCAATACACCCCCGATATAACAGCTTGCTTGCTTTTATAGCGGAAATCAAAGAGCAAGATTTTGTCTCTTTCTGCCCATAAAAACACACTTTTCTCCCTTTCCCATCCTTCAAAATAACCTTAAGATCTTCACAGTCAATTTTGGCTCCATAAGTATGTAACCAATTCATTCCCAAAATGATATCAAAATCAGTCAGGTCAAATTGAATCAAATCCATAGGGAAGGTAGCTTCATCAATGATGATGGGGACAAGTTCATAAGAAAAGGGGCACTCAATCACAGAATTGTTGGGTAGTTTAATTCTATAATTGGTTTCCATCTTTTTGTTCTCCAGACTCAATTGTATAGCAGCTCGGGTAGATATGAATGAATGAGTGGCGCCCGAATCAAATAATACACAAAATGGCTTTGAATTTAAAAAGAGAGTTCCAGTGACTACCGTACCAGAGGTAGCAGCTTCCTTTTTGTTCATCACGAATGCCCTTCCTGCAACTGCAGGCCTTGTAGGTGGGGGTCCCTGGCGGGGCGGAGCTAAAGGTTTTGCTGCGCCTCTATCTACAGCTTTCAGTCGGCGGGGGCATGCAGTGATGAGGTGTTCAGGACTTCCACACCACATACATTTGTTGCTGCCAACTCGGCATTCAGGAGTGGTGTGATTTGTTCTTCCACACTTCGCACAGGTTACGGGTACTGACGAGCCCATAGGACGGCTCTTAGAGGGAAGTGGAGTAGGCTTTTTCTGGTTCTGATTCACACTTTCACTAGAAGTCCCCCGTTCAAACCCCTTTCTCTTATGGTTAATTGGGTTCAGAGCTCTCAATTCCGTCTTCACTCGTTCCCCTTCAGCTGCTCGCTCATATAATTCTTGACAAGTCAAAATTGGTTGCCCCGCTAACTGATTCCGAATGTAGAAGGCCAAACCTTCCTCGAACCTTCTCATCTTTAACCTTTCAGAGGATACAAATTCAGGGACAAATCTAGATAGTTCTGTGAACTTACTAGCATATTGCATCACAGACATGTTGCCACTCATTTTCAACTCCATAAATTCCTTCTCCTTTTGCCTTTGCACCACAGCTGGGTAAAATTTCGCCCTCAACTCCACTAAAAATTTATTCCAAGTGAATTCAGGCCCTAGGAGTTTATCCTTCACAGTACTCCACCAAATGTCAGCTTCACCTGACAGATAATACGTCCCAATGTTCATTTTCTTTTCTTCTGGTACCCCAACTACGGCGAAAACTTTCTCCATTTCCCTTATCCATTCTTCTAACACTACTGGATCATAAGATCCATTATAAACTTTAGGGTTGCGCCGTGCTACCCTGTCTGCCAATTTATCCTCTTTAGGAGGGGTTTCAACAGGTACTTGGGGAATTCGCTTCATTAATTCAGCAACTAAGGTTGGCCAATAACTTGGGTCTCCTAAGTTGCTAGCTAATACAGAGGGCAATGGTGGCGTGTCCCCGTGTTGTGGTTCTTGGCAGGAGGCTTGATCACCCGATCCCTGGCCGTGCCCCATATCGTCCTCGACCTGAACCTCCATGTTGTTATGTACTGACTGGGACATTCTGAACATATAGTAAATAAAGCAATTCAAACACTAGAACCTCCAGACATATCAGATTATATCATAACTTAAAGCATTATCATTTCAACACTGCTTACTTACAAACATCATTGATTTATATATATGAGCAACAAAAGTACAGTACATCAAGCTAAGTACGCAAGACTAACTCTAACTCTTTCCGTATCATTAAAACTAAATAGCCCCTATGCACTAAGTCCGTGACATAACCCCAAAAACAAGGTACGGACTATATCATCCTGGTTGGCGAGGATTGGACTAACTATATACAATGCCAGATGCCCCACAAAATATAATGATCCAATCCAGCCAAACCATTACTACATACAGGACTCAAAATAAAACCACTAGGCTAGCCTATAGAACCACCTAACGATCCCTGGATGGATCGTAATCGGGGTCAGACTCATCATCAGGTTCTTCACCTGAATCAAAACTACTCATAGATGCCTCTGATTCGGCACCATCGACCTCCTGTTGAATCTGTGGCTCAGGCTCCTCCCCTAGTCCAATCATCAACTCATCCGCCTCTTGTTCCCCTTGCGGGTCTATCCCCATCTCATCACTATCTTGATCCTCCTCGGGATCCTCCTCCTCTGGATCGTCCTCATCGCCCTGGTGGTTCTCATCCTCAGAGCTAATCACCACCACTTCTGGGGTGCTAGGGATATCTATTACCACGTAAGCCTCCCCAGGGCTATCGGACATCAGTGGGGTGGCTGGTGCGGGTGGAATGGGTGGCCCCTGTGCTGGTGCTGGCGGGGAGGGTGGCCCCTGTGCTGGTACTGGCGGGGAGGGTGGCCCCTGTGCTGGTACCGGGGCTACAGGTGGAGGGTGGACCTGATATAGGGGGAAAACATGTTGAAGAGTTTCCATAGTCAGTCCCCTCAATTCGAACTCCTCTCTTAATAACAGTTCCGTAGTGAGAGTCATCCACGCTCCCTGGGCCTGAAACCTAGGCCCGTCCAAGCCTGGGTTCCCTGTCATCATAAAGTTCTGGTAACGCTGCCTAAATTCCACCCACGGGCCAACCAGAGGTAAGGACTCAAGCAGTCTCTGGGCACGGACGGTAATACTGTGAAACTCAGAATAAGGGTCCTGTGCATGTCCTTCCATACTCATGTGTAGCAAGGCAATATGAGCTATCATAGAGCCCCCCGGTAGCATATTAACCCCATAAGGGTCCATCTAACAAAAGAAAAACACATATGTAAGAGGTATGCACATCCATAAACAAAAAGCTTACAAATGAAAGCAACTGACAGTCTAATATCGATATTACGCTCTTAATATCAATATCATTCTAGCAATAGACTATTATCATTCTAGCAATAGACTATAGATAGTATCAATATCATTCGAGCAATAGACTAGAGATAGCCTCCCCATCACTACACCATTCGAATACTCACCCTAGAGGTTCTCACTCTACTTTCCTCAAGAAAATGTAAACCTGGGCTCTGATACCAAATCTGTAACACCCCAAGTATACATGATCCATTTCCTGTTTCCATCTGCTTAAGAATACCAATAAGATACAATGACTCAATGAACGGGGCGTTACCGCCGTCCATGAAGGACAAGGCTTGCATTAAACATGAAGATTTATCTTAATCCAAAGGTTACCCCATAATAGGGTATACACCATCATAACACCCAAACCATTCAATTGTATACAAAAAGGTTCTAACATCCCAAGAATAACACAACCTTACATAACTCGGTTTGGAAATACAGTCGCAGCATCAAAATACATAAGTTAACTTAAAATACATTAGGCACTCCAAAATACATCACAATATGCCACGATAGCATCTTGGCTCTCCCACACCGTCCACTACATGAAGGGTTCTGTCTCATTTATCACCTCCGGCCTCCCTGCCCGCCTCAGGGCGGTTCACTGAACATTTGCCTAAAACAAAACATAAAAATATTTCGAACTGTGAGCCAAAGCTCAGTACATATATCCCTGTACTGTTAAAGGTTCATTGAAAAGTAATTTAGGGCCCACTTGCAATTCATTTTAAGTGAAAACAGGGAATGAGATGTATATAAAACTGTATTGCGGATTATTATCTGCTAGTGCACCCCTTTAGTAACTGTTACGATCTGTGAATAGGTGTACACCTGCCAAGCCGACCGAGGGACCTGGCCTGAAGCCGCGCGGGTAACTGAGGGCAATGCCCTGTAACTGATAACTGACGGGGTCACCAATTATGTGATGAAACACTGATTAAAATGATTCATTGATGCTGCTTATCAAAATATTATGATTTTGATAAATGCATGCTGAGTACTAAAGATACAGGCAATAAACGTACCTGGAAGTTTTAAATGTTAATGCACAGAGGAATGAGATATACAAAAGTGAAGAAAATGGAAGCTTAGGCCTTGATTCTGCTCAAAAGTCCATTACAGGAACATAAGGTTAGAAACGATCATGTTTTCATAACTGATAATTTTAAATAAAACTGGCTTATGAAGAGCTTTTACACAACGGTTCATGAGTAACCAAAAAGACGTTGATGTAAACTAAAAAAATGAGAAGTGAGACATGGTAGCTAATTTAGAACATTTGGTTTTCAAAGGAGGGTATGGGAAGAATAACCCATAACTTATTGTCCCGACCTCCGAATAGGACGTAAGACCCCAATATAAATAGCTTAGGAAGGCCTCTAAAACTTTCACCAAGGACTCAAAACATGACTCCCATGCTAGGTTTCCTAAAAAGGGGTTAGAACACTAACATGTCAGTTTTAAACCCATCCTGCACAGGTTCGGTAAAATGGCCATAACTTTTTCCACAGACCTCGGATTGATGCGATTCAAGAGTCATTTTGAAGCTAACACACTGACCTAGCTCCCCACCAAAAATCAGAATTTTTGGATTGGCCGATCATTACCAGTTTCCTTTCAAAGCCTGCCCTGTTTTTCTGAAAATTCCAGCAGCACTGCTTTAGTGTTTTCCTTCATGTTTTTCACCAATCCTCAACTCAAACTCCTTTTTAAGAGTGTGTAAATATACTTTGGTACATCCAAACCTCATACAAAAACACCATACCTAATTTCTTTTCATATTCATATCAAACAAAGCTCTCTTTTTAGTCACATATACTCACACACCACACATTTAGCATTAGTTGGTCCAAATCATGCATTTTGAACAAAACCCTAGCTTTGGGTTAACTTGAACTCACTTCCATCTTTTCCCAAACACCATAAACACCACAACAAACTTCAATATATTAAAACATAAGCCAAAACAAGGATAAAACAAGCAATAAACCTCACTTGAACAAGTAACTTGCATGAACAAGATGAAACCCTAACCCTAACTTCATCTCTACCTTAATCCATCAACAAGAAGGTTCTTAAGACCTCAAAACAGCATGATCCATCACTAAAACAACCATAAGAAGAACCAAAAATCAACAAGATCAAGAATCAAAACACAAATCAACATAGGGGTCAAAAGAACACTTACTTTGTGCTTGAGAAAGTTGCTAGAAATGATGCTTGATGTCTATGAAGGTGAAAGGGATGTTTGGGGGTGGTGAGTAGGGATGTTTGGTGGGTTTTTTGGTGGTTGAAGGTGGCTGAAATGGTGCTGGTTTTTCTGCTGTGGCCGTGTAGAGAGAAGGAGGAGAGGGAAGAGAGAGAAGCTCACAAAAAGGCTTGGTTAAAAATGAACCAAAATGAAAAAGTTTACAATTTATATTTCAATTTACTTGGCTGAAAATTGAAAGAGAAAAGTCAAGAAAAGCATGCTTGATTAAGGCTTAATTAAGTGAGATTAGCTAAACAAATGAGGTTCAAGACTTGTTGCATCGCAAACGGCCCTAAATGGGCTCGGTTTTGAGAAAGAACTGAAACCGAGTGCGTTTGTGAATTTTTTTTTTTTTTTTTTTTTTTAAAGTTTGCGATTGACCTAAAGATAATTAAATCCCTTAATTCATAAATATCAAGGTCTAATTTCGATGATTTTACAAAACAAAACTCGAATTGCAAGGTGAGGCCCATTAGATTTACCACTTGAAATAACAAAGGAAACAATGATTTAAATGCGACGAAATTAATCACATAGATTAATGAAAAGAATAAATATAATATAGGGTTGGACTATTACACAATGTAAAGGATACGTTGAATCCAAACCCATTCTCAGATATAGATATCACCACCAAGAACGGGCTTAGGGCCTTAACCTTGATTAGGATACAGAAAGACCGCCTAAACAAGAGTTAAGACTTACATGATCACCACCTGACTCGCCCTAAGCTAGGATATGCAAGTAAAGGATCTTAGCTTCGGTTTAAGGAGCAATGCTTAATTTTTCACTCAATACTCCATGCATGTGTACAAAGTGAGCTCCTTGTTGTCCTTATGCAAACATTCCTTTGCTTCCTGGGACGGATTATATATTTCATCATGCTTAGAAAACCTCTTACTAAACTTAAAACTAGCTTAAATGAAACTTAACTACAAAGCATGCTTAACTAAGCTAATTATAACTAATGAGTCTTCACAAATGAAGAATCTTACCAAAATTGAGGACCAACTTTAACTCTAGTTTTATTTTCAATTGGGGACCTAATTACACCAACAAGGACAAATTAAACGCCGTAAAACGGGTGCAAGAAAAATGACGGGTATTGCTGTAAATCAATAACCTCACTAGACTTAAGAACTTTCTTTAACTCGAGTTTTCTCCAACTACAACAACAATGTGCTCCGAAAAACGGAGTGAGTTCAAAAAAAAGTGAAAGATGCGGCTCTGACTCAAGAACATTGCAATAATTAAGAACTTTCTTTAACTATAGTTCTGTCCAACTACTCCCACAATGTGCTCCTAAAACGGGAATACAAGTGCACTAAAATGAATACAAGGAATGAATGGTGTAACAACAAATAAGGACCTCGCCAAACTTGAGAGCTTCAATTCTAGTTTAGATTTCATTTAAGGCCCAAATTACACTCACATAGATCTCCTAAGTAGAGAATACAAATGCACTGAAATGAGTGCAAAAGAATTAAGGCGATGTGATAAATCAATAGCCTAGCCAAACTCAAGAACTTGCTTAAATGCTTGTTCAGTTTTCAATTAGGGTATAAATGCCCCTACAAAGGGCTGTCATGAAGGAAAAACAAAAGCCTTACATGAAGTGCAAAACAATAAATATTGTGGTCACCAATTGAGGACATAGCCAAATTTATGAACTAACTTTTAACTCGAGCTCTGTTTTCATGTTGGGTTCTAGTTGCACTTGTGAAGAGCTGCAAATAAGAGTAAAACAAATGACTGACAAGGAGTAGAAACAATGAATGGAGTCACTACAAATCAAGAATTTGGTTAAACATAAGAACTAACTTTAACCCTTATCTATTTTAACTTAGAGCTCCAATGACCCTAATGAAGAGCTGCAAACCAAGAGGAAGTGAACACCCAAAAAATAGTGCAAAGAGAATGAATGGTGTCTCCACAAATAAATGAACTTACTGACTAGGAACCAACTTCAACTCTAGTTTTCTTTCATTTTGCACTCCAATTACACCAACAAAGAACTCCCCTAAAGAGAAAACACTTTTCCTAAATCAGTGCAAAAGAATGAAAGTTATGGCAGCAAATCAAGGACCTCGCTTAACTTAAGAACTTACTTTAACTATAATTTTCTTTTCAGTTGGAGCCGCACTTGCGCACACAAGAGCTCCCGAACAAAGAACACAAATGCACTAAGATGACTGCAAAAGAAGGATAGTGTGGCGATATATCACGAATGTGCCCAAACATAAAAGCATACATTAATTCTTTTCCGCTTTTCATTTGGGGCGTCAATAATCCCTGCAAAGAGCTGCCACCAATTAAAAAAACAAATGCCTTATAATATGAGTGTATAAGGATAAATGTTGCAGTTACAAACTGAGGATGTAGCCAAATTCAGGAGCTTACTCTAGCTAATGTTCTGTTTTCATTTAGTGTAGTAATCACACCCGTAAGCATCTCCCAACAAGAGGAAACAAATGCTTTAAAAGACGTGGAAAAGAATGAATAGCGTGGTTACAAATCAAGAATCTCGTGAAAACATAAGAACTAACTTTAACCATTGCACTACTTTCAAGTGGAGGTCCAGTTACACCCACAGAGAACTCCCATCCAGAGAAACTGAATGCCCAAAAACTAGTGCACAAAGAGTGAATGGTTTCTCCACAAATCAAGAATCTTACCTAAATTGGGAACTAACTTTAACTCTAGTTTTGCTTCATCTAGTGCTTTACTTACAATCACTAATAGCTCCCACAAAAAGAAAATAATTGCCTCAAATAAGTGCATAGGAATGAAAGATGTGGCTATAAGTCACGGACCCCGCCAAACTCAAGAACTTACTTTAACTCTAGTTTCCTATTTCATTTAGGGCTGACATGCACCCATAAAGAAGTTCCCAAAAAAGAGAATATAATTGACCTTTAATAAAAAAGTGCAAAAGAATGAAAGTGTGTCTAGAAATCAAAACCCTTAAAAAACTTAAGTACTTACTTTAATTGTAGTGCAGTTTTCATTTGGGGCCCCAATTATGCCCAAAAAACCCGACAAGTGGAAAGATGGGCCTTAAAGTTGATGGATGCACATACACTAAACTCATATTCAAAGAAAATGCAAAGCTAGCTAAGAATGCAAACTGAATTCTAGCACTAGTTTTAAGTGAATCCAAAAGCAATGTAAAGGATAAGTTAAATCCAAACCTATTCTCAAATACAGATATCACCACCAAGAACAAGCTTAGGGCCCTTAATCTTGATTAGGATACAGAAACACCACCTAAACAAGAGTTAAGACTCACAAGATTACCACCAAACTCAGCCCAAGCTAGGATATGCACGTAAACGATTTCAGTTTCGGTTTAAGGAGCAGTGCTCAATGTTTCATTCAATACTCAATGTGTGTTTGCAAAGTGAGTTCGTTGTTATCCTCATACAAGCATTCCCTTGCTTCCAGGGAAGGCTTATAGGTTTCGGTATGCTTAAGAAACCTCTAACTAAGCTTAAAACTAGCTCAAGTGAAACTTACATACAAAGCATG
The DNA here is from genome assembly GCA_029747015.1 of Carnegiea gigantea. Taxonomy (NCBI): domain Eukaryota; kingdom Viridiplantae; phylum Streptophyta; class Magnoliopsida; order Caryophyllales; family Cactaceae; genus Carnegiea; species Carnegiea gigantea. The sequence continues at coordinate 782,539 of JAKOGI010000074.1, forward strand.
CTTAACTAAGCTAACTACAACTAATGACTCTCCACAAATGAAGAGTCTTACCAAAATTGAGAACCAACTTTAACTCTAGTTTCATTCTGAATTGAGGCTCCAATTACACCAATAAAGATAAATTAAATGCCTTAAAATGAATGCAAAAAAAAATAAAAGGGGTGGCTATTAATCAATAACCTCACTAAACTTAAGAACTTTCTTTAACTCGAGTTTTCTCCAACTACACCAACAAGGTGCTCTAAAAAATGGAATGAGCCAAAAAAAAAAAAAGCAAGGTATGGCTATGAATCAAGAACATTGCTAAACTTAAGAACTTTCTTTAACTCTAGTTTTCTCCAACTATACCCACAATGTGCTCCAGAAAAGGGAATATAAATGCACTAAAACGAGTGCAAAGAATGAAAGGTGTAACTACAAATTAAGAACCTCACCAAACCTGAGAGCTTTAATTCTTGTTTACATTTCATTTGGTGCCCCAATTACACTCACAAATATCTCCCAAGTAGAGAATACAAATGCACTAAAATGAGTGCAAAAGAATGAAAGCGAGGCGATATCAAGAACCTAGCAAAACTCAAGAACTTGTTTAAATGCTTGTTCACTTTTCAATTAGGGCGTAAATGACCCCTGCAAAGAGTTGTCATCAAGGGAAAATAAATACCTTAAAATAAGTGCAAAAGAAAAAATAGTGTGGCCATAAATCAAGCACATAGCAAAATTTACGAACTTACTTTAACTTGAGCTCTGTTTTCGATTTGGGTACAAATTGCACTTGTGAAGAGCTGCAAATAAGAGAAGAAAAATGACCAAAAAGGAGTGGAAAGAATGAATGGAGTTGCTACAAATCAAGAATTTGGTTAAATAGAAGAACTAACTTTAACCCTTGTCTGTTTTCATTTGGAGCTCTAATGACACCAGTGAAAAGCTGCAAACCAAGAGGAAGTGAACACTCAAAAAAGAGTGCAAAAAGAATGAATGACGTCTCCATAAATAAATAAACTTACCAACTGGGAACTAACTTTAACTTTAGTTTTCTTTCATTTTTGGCCCCAATTTCGCAAACAAAGAACTCCCACAGTGACCAAATAGTTGCCCCAAGTCAATGCAAAAGAATGAAAGCTGTGGCTGCAAATTAAGGGCCTTGCCTAACTCAAGAGCCTACTTTAACTATAGTTTTATTTTGATTTGGAGGCCCACTTGCACACATAGGAGCTCCTAAAAAGAGAATACAAATGCACTAAAATGACTGCAAAAGAACGATAGTGTGGTGATATATCACAAATGTGCCCAAGCATAAGAGCCTGTATTAACTTTTGTCCACTTTTCAATTGCGGCGTCAATAAGCCCCCCAAAGAGAGGCCACTAATTAAAAAAACAAATGCCTTACAAAATGAGTGCAAAAGGATAAATGTTGCTGTTGCAAACTAAGGATGCAGCTAAATTTAGGAGCTCACTCTAGCTCATGTTCTATTTTCATTTAGTGTACGATTCACACTAGTAAGCATCTCCCAATAAGAGGAAACAAATGCTTTAAAAGAGATGGAAAAGAATAAATGGCGTGGCCACGAATCAAGAATCTCGTGAAAACGCGAGAACTAACTTTAACCATTGCACTATTTTTATGTGGAGGTCTAGTTACACTCGCAGAGAGCTCCCATTAAGAGGAACTAAATGCGCAAAAAATAGTGCAGAAAGATTTAATGGTGTCTCCACGAATCAAGGATCTTACCTAGATTGGGAACTAACTTTAACTCTAGTTTTCCTTTATTTGGTGCTTTACTTACAATCACTAATAGCTCCCACAAAAGAAATAATTACCCCAAATGAGTGCATAGGAATGAAACATGTGGCTATAAATCAAGGACCCCACGAACCTCAAGAACTTTGTTTAACTCTAGTTTTCTATTTCATTTGGGGCTTACTTACACCTGTAAAGAGGTTCCCAAAGAAGAGAATACATATGACCTAAAATAAACAAGTGCAAAAGAATGAAAGTGTGGCTATAAATCAAAAACCTACAAAAACTTAAGTCGTTACTTTAATTCTAGTGCACTTTTCATTAGGGACTCCAATTACACCCAAAAAACCTGCCAAGTGGAAAGAGAGGCCCTAAAATTGACGGATGCATGTACACTTAACTCACATTGAAAGAGAACGCAAAGTTAACTAAGAATGCAAACTGAATTCTAGCTCAAGTTTTAGGTGAATCTGAAAGTAATGTAAAGGATAGGTTGAATCCAAAGCTATTCTTAGATACAAATATCACTTCCAAGAACAAGCTTACGGCCCTTAACCTTGACCAGGATACAAAAACACTAGTTAAACAAGAGTTAAGACTCACATGATCACCACCTAACTCGGCTTAAGCTAGAATAAGCAAGTGAAGGATTTCGGTTTTGGTTTAAGGAGAAATGCTTAATTTTCATTTAGTACTCCATGTGTGTGTACAAATTAAGCACCTTGTTGTCCTTATATAAACAGTCCCTTGCCTCCTGGGAAGGATTATAGGTTTTGTCATGCTTATGAAACCTCTAACTAAACATAAAACTGGATTAAACAAAACTTAGGTACAACACATACTTAACTACGCTAATTACAACTAATGAGTCTCTATGAAGGAAAAATCTTGCCAAAATTGAGAACCAACTTTAACTCTAGTTTCATTTTTAATTGGGCCTCCAATTACACCAACAAAGACAAATCAAATGCCTGAAAATATGTGCAAAGATTATGAAAGGGGTGGCTGTAAATCAATAACTTCACTAAACTTAAGAACTTTCTTTAAGTCGAGTTTTCGGCAACGACACCAACAAAATGCTCTGAAAAATGGAATGAGTCGAAAAAAATGAAAGGTGTGGCTATAAATCAGGAACATTGGTAAGCTTAAGAATTTTCTTTAACTCCAGTTTTCTCTAACTACACCCATAATGTGCTCTTAAAAAGGGAATAGAAGTGCACTGAAATGAGTGCAAGAATGAAAGGTGAAACTGCAAATTCGGAACCTCGCTAAACTTGAGACCTTCAATTCCTGTTTACATTTCATTTGGGGCCCCAACTACACTCATAAAGATCTCCCAAGTAGAGAATACAAATGCACTAAAATGAGTGCAAAAGAATGAAAGTGAGGCGCTGAGTCAAGAACCTAGCCAAACTCAAGAACTTGCTTAAATGCTTGTTCACTTTTCAATTAGAGCATACATCACCCCTGCAAAGAGCTATCAAAAAGGAAAAACAAATGCCTTAAAACAAGTGCAAAAGAATAAATATTATGGTCGCAAATTGAGGACATAGCAAACTTTACGAACTTACTTTTAACTTGAGCGCAATTTTCATTTTGGGAACTAATTGCACTTGTGAAGAGCTGTAAATAAGAGTAAAAAAAAGACCGAAAAGGAATGGAGAGAACGAATGGAGTCGCTGCAAATCAAGAATTTGGTTAAACATAAGAACTAACTTGAACCCATATCTGTTTTAATTTGCAGCTCTAACGACCCCCATGGCGAGCTATAAACCAAGAGGAAGTGAACACCCAAAAAATAGTGCAAAAAGAATAAATGATGTCTCCACAAATAAATAAACTAACTAACTGGTAACTTTAACTCTAATTTTCTTTCATTTTGGACTCCAATTATGCGGGCAAAGAACTCTCACTGCGATAAAATAGTTGCCCTAAATCAGTGTAAAAGAATGAAAATTGTGGCTGCAAATCAAGGACCTTTCCTAACTCAATAACTTACTTTAACTATAGTTTTCTTTTCATTTATAGCCCCAATTGCACACACAAGAGCTGCCAAAAACAGAATGCAAATGCATTAAAATGATTGCAAAAGAATGATAGTGTGGCAATGTCTCACGAATGTGCCCAAACATAAGTGCATACATTAACTCTTGTCCTCATTTCAGTTGGGGGCGTCAATAACCCCTCCAAAGAGCTGCCACAATTTGAAAAACAAATGCCTTACAAAATGTATGTAAAAGGTTAAATGTTGCAGTTACAAACTGAGGATGTAGCCAAATTTAGGATCTTCCTCTAACTCATGTCCAGTTTTCAGTTAGTGTACTAATCACACTCAGTAAGCATCTTCGAATAAGGGGAAACAAAGGCTTTCAAAGATGTGGAAAAGAATTAATGGCATGGCTACAAATCAAGAATCTCGTGAAAACATAAGAAGTCATTTTAACCATTGCACTGTTTTTATGTGGAGGTACAGTTACACCCACAAAGAGCTCCCATCAGGAGGAACTTAACGCGCAAAAATTATTGCAAAAAGAGTGAATGGTGTCTCCACAAATCAAAAATCTTACCTAAATTGGAAACCGACTTTAACTCCAGCCTTCCTTCATTTTATGCTTTGCTTACAATCACTAATAGCTCCCACAAAAAGAAAATAATTGCCCCAAATGAGTGCATAGGAATGAAAGAGGTGGCTACAGGTTAAGGACCCCACCAAACTCAAGAACTTACTTTAACTCTAGTTTTCTATTTCATTTGGGGCTCACTTACACCCCTAAAGAAGTTCCCAAAAAAGACAATACAAATAACCTGAAATAAATAAGTGCAAAAGAATGAAAGCGTGGCTGTAAATCAAAAACCTAGAAAAACTTAACTGCTTACTTTAATTCTAGTACACTTTTCATTTGGGGTTAGAATTACGCCCACAAAACCCGCCACATGGAAAGAGAGGCCCTAAAATTTTTCGATGCACGTACACTCAACTCACGTTCAAAAAGAATGAAAAGTTGGCTAAAAATGCAAACTGAATTCCTGCTCTAGTTTTGTGTGAATCCAAAAGTAATGTAAAGGGTAGGTTGAATCCAAACCCATTCTCAGATATAGATATCGCCACTAAGAACAAGCTTAGGGTCCTTAACCTTGATTAGGATACAAAAACACCACCTAAACAAGAGCTAAGACTCACATGATCACCACCTAACTCGTCCTTAGTTAGGATATGCAAGTAAAGGATCTCAGCTTCGGTTTAAGCAGCAATGCTTAATTTTTCACTCAATACTCGAACTCTGTGTACAAAGTGATCTCCTTGTTGTGCTTATGCAAATAGTCCCTTGCTTCCTGGGAAGGATTATGGGTTTTATCATGCTTAGAAAACTCTTACTAAACTTAGAACTGGGTCAAATGAAGCTCAAGTACAAAGCATGCTTACCTAAGCTAATTACAACTAATGAGTCTCCACAAATGAAGAATCTTACCAAAATTGAGAACCAACTTTAAGTCTAGTTTTATTTTCAACTGGGGACCTAATTACACCACAAAGACAAATTAAACACCATAAAATACATGCAAGAAAAATGACAGGTGTGGCTATAAATCAATGACCTCACTAAACTTAAGAACTTTCTTTAACTCAAGTTTTCTACAACTACAACAACAATGTGATCCGAAAAACGGAATGAGTTCAAAAAAACGAAAGGTGTGGCTCAAAACCAAGAACATTGCTATACTTAAGAACTTTCTTTGAACTTTCTTTAACTATAGTTTTCTCCAACTACTCACACAATGCGCTCCTAAAACGGGAATACAAATGCACTAAAATGAATGCAAAGAATGAAAGGTGTAACTATAAATAAAGAACCTCACTAAACTTGAGAGTTTCAATTCTAGTTTGCATTTCATTTGGGGCCCAAATTACACTCACAATGATCTCCCAAGTAGAGAATACAAATGCACTAAAATGAGTTCAAAATAATTAAAGCGAGGTGATAAATCAAGAGCCTAGCCAAACTCAAGAACTTGCTTAAATGCTTGTTCACTTTTCAATTAGGGTGTAAATGACCCCTACAAAGAGATGTCATAAAGGGAAAATAAAAGCCCTAAATTAAGTGCAGAAGAATAAATATTATGGTCATAAATTGTGGACATAGCCAAATTTACGAACAAACTTTTAACTTGAGCTCTGTTTTCATTTTGGGTACTGGGTGCACTTCTGAAGAGCTGCAAATGAGGGGGAAAAAAATGACCAAAAAGGAGTGGAAAGAATGAATGGAGTCACTACAAATCAAGAATTTGGTTAAACATAAGAACTAACTTTAACCCTTATCTGTTTTAACTTAGAGCTCCAACAACCCCTATGAAGAATTGGAAACCAAGAGGAAGCGAACACCCAAAAAATAGTGCAAGGAGAGTGAATGGAGTCTCCACAAATAAATAAACTTACCAACTTGGAAATAAATTTAATTCTAGTTTTCTTTCATTTTGGGCTCCACTTACACCAACAAAGAACTCCCACAAAGAGAAAACAGTTTCCCTAAATCAGTGCAAAAGAATGAAAGTTGTGGCTACAAATCAACGACCTCGCCTAACTCAAGAACTTACATTAACTATAGTTTTCCTTTCATTTGGAGCCCCACATGCACACACAAGAGCTCCCAAATAGAGAACACAAATGCACTAAAATGACTGCAAATGAAGGAAAGTGTTGCAATATATCACGAATGTGCCCAAACATAAGAGCATACACTAATTCTTTTCCACTTTTCATTTGGGGCGTCAATAAGTCCCGCAAAGAGCTGCCACCAATTAAAAAAACAAATGCCTTATAAAATGAGTGTAAAAGGATAAAGGTTGTAGTCATAAACTAAGGATGTAGCCAAATTTAGAAGCTTACTCCAGCTCATATTCTATTTTCATAGAGTGTACTATTCACACCTGTAGGCATCTCCCGACACGAGGAAACAAACGCTTTAAAGACATGGGAAAGAATGAATGGTGTGGCTACAAATCACGAATATCACGAAAACGTCAGAACTAACTTTAACCATTACACTATTTTCATGTGGAGCTCTAGTTACACTCGAAGAGAGCTCCCATCAAGAGGCACTAAATGCCCAAAAATTAGTGCAAAAAGAGTGAATGGTGTCTCCACAAATCAAGATTCTTACCTAAATTGGGAACTAACTTTAAGTCTAGTTTTCCTTCATTTGGTGCTTTACTTATAATCACTAATAGCTCCCACAAAAAGAAAATAATTACCCTAAATGAATGCATAGGAATGGAAGATGTGGCTATAAATCAAGGACCCCACTAAACTCAAGAACTTACTTTAACTCTGGTTTTCTTTTTCATTTGGGGCTTCTTGCACCCGTAACGAAGTTCCCAAAGAAGAGAATACAAATTACCTAAAATAAATAAGTGCAAAGAACAAAAGTGTGGCCATAAATCAAAAACCTAGAAAAACTCGAATACTTACTTTAATTTTATTGCACTTTTCATTTGGGGCTCCAATTACACCCACAGAACCTGCCAAGTTGAAAGAGAGGCCTTAAAATTGATGGATGCATGTACAGTCAATTGACATTCAAAGAGAATGCAAAGTTAGGTAAGAATGCAAACTGAATCCAAACCTGTTCTCAGATACAGATATCACCACTAAGAACAAGCTTAGGGCCCTTGATCTTGATTAGGATACAGAAACACCACCTAAACAAGAGTTAAGATTCACATGATCACCACCTAACTCGGCCTATGCTAGTATATGCAAGTGAAGGATTTTAGTTTTGGTTTAAGGAGCAATGCTCAGTCTTCATTCAATACTCAATGTGTGTGTACAAAGTGAGCACCTTGTTGTCCTTATACAAACATTCCCTTGCTTCCTGGGAAGGATTATAGGTTTCGTCATGCTTCGGAAACCTCTAACTAAACATAAAACTGGCTGAAATAAAACTTTAAGTACAAGGCAATCTTAACAACGCCAATTACAATGAATGAATCTCCATAAATGAATAATCTTACCAAAATTAAGAGCCAACTTTAACTCTAGTTTCATTTGCAATTGGGGCTCGAATTACACCAACAAAGACAAATTAAATGCTTTAAAATGTGTGCAAAGATAATGAAAGGTGTGGCTATAAATCAATAACCTCACTATGCTTAAGAACTTTCTTTAACTCGAGTTTTCAACAACTACACCAACAAAATGCTCTGAAAAACGGAATGAGTCCAAAAAAATGAAAGGTGCAGCTATAAATCAACAACATGTGCTCCCAAAAAGGGAATAGAAATGCACTAAAACGAGTGCAAAGAATGAAAGCTGTAACTACAAATCAGGAACCTCGCTAAACTTGAAAGCTTCAATTCTTATTTATATTTCATTTGGGGCCCCAACTACACTCACAAAGATCTCCCATGTAGAGAATACAAATGCACTAAAATGAGTGCAAAAGAATGAAAGTGAGGAGCTAAATCAAGAACCTAGCCAAACTGAAGAACTTACTTAAATGGTTGTTCACTTTTCAATTAGGGCGTAAATGACCCTTGCAAAGAGCTGTCATAAAAGAAAAACAAATGCCTTAAAATAAGTGCAAAAGAATAAATATTGCGGTCACAAATTGTGGACATAGCGAAATTTACGAACTTACTTTTAACTCGAGCTCTGTTTTTATTTTGGGTACTAATTGCACTTGTGAAGAGCTGCAAATAAGAGTAAAAAAATGACCAAAAAGGAGCAGAAAGAATGGAGTCGCTGCAAGTCAAGAATTTGGTTAAACATCAAAACTAACTTGAACCCTTATATGTTTTCATTTGCAACTCCAACGATGCCCATGACGAGTTGCAACCCAAGAGGAAGTGAACACCCAAAAAATATTGCAAAATGAATGAATGATGTCTCCACAAATAAATAAACTTACCAACTAGTAACTTTAGCTCTAGTTTTATTTCATTTTGGACTCCAATTACACGAACAAAGAACTCCCACTGCGATAAAATAGTTACCCTAAGTTGGTGCCAAAGAATGAAAGTTGGGGCTGCAAATCAAGGACCTCGCCTAACTCAAGAACTTACTCTAAGTATAGTTTTCTTTTCATTTAGACCCCTACTTGCACACGCAAGAGCTACCGAAAAGAGAATACAAATGCACTAAAATGACTGTAAAAGAATGATAGTGTGGCTACGTATCACGAATGTGCCCAAACATAAGAGCATACATTAACTCTTGTCCATATTTCAGTTGGGGCGTCAATAACCCCTAAAGAGCTGCCACCAATTGAAAAAACAAATGCCTTACAAAATGCATGCAAAAGGTTAAATGTTTCAGTTACAAACTAAGGATGTAGCCAAATTTAGGAGCTTACTCTAACTCATGTTCAGTTTTCATTTAGTGTACTAACCACACTGAGTAAGCATCTCCTAATAAGGGGAAACAAATGCTTTCAAAGATGTGAAAAAGAGTGAATGGTGTGGCTACAAATTAAGAATCTCCTGAAGACATAAGAAGCTATTTTAAATATTGCACTACTTTTATATGGAGGTACAATTACAACCACAGAGAGCTCCAATCAAGAGGAACTAAATGCCTAAAAATCATTGCAAAACGTGTGAATGGTGTCTCCACAAACCAAAAATCTTACCCAAATTGGGAACCAACTTTGACTCTGGTCTTCCTTCATTTGGTGCTTTACTTACAGTCACTTATAGCTCCCACAAAAGGAAAATAACTACCCTAAATGAGTGCATAGGAATGAAAGGTGTGGCTATAAATCAAGGACCCCGCCAAACTCAAGAACTTACTTTAACTATAGTTTTCTATTTCATTTGGGGCTCACTTGCACCCACGAAGAAGTTCCAAAAAAGACAATATAAATGACCTGAAATATATAAGTGAAAAAGAATAAAAGTGTGGCTATAAATCAAAAACCCAAAAAAAACTCACTTTAATTTTAGTGCACTTTTTATTTGGGCCTCCAATTACACCCACAAAACCTGCCAAGTGGAAAGAGAGGCCCTAAAATTATTCGATCCACGCATACTCGACTCACATTCAAAGAGAACGAAGAGTTATCTAAGAATACAAACTGAATTCTAGCTCTAGTTCTTTGTGAATCCAAGAGCAATGTAAAGGATAGGTTCAATCCAAACCCATTCTTAGATACAGATATCGTCGCCAAGAACAAGCTTAGGGCCCTTAACATTGATTAGGATATAGAAATGTCGTGTAAACAAGAGTGAAGACTCATATGATCACCACCTAACTCGGCCTAAGCCAGGATATGCAAGTAAATGATCTCAGTTTCCGTTTAACGATCAATGCTCAATTTTTCACTCAATACTCAATGTGCGTGTACAAAGTGAGCTCCTTGTTGTCCTTATACAAACATTCCCTTGCTTCTTCGGAAGGATTAGAGGTTTCATCATGCTTAGAAAACCTCTTACTCAACCAATGAGTCTTTACAAATGAAGAATCTTACCAAAATTAAGAACCAACTTTATCTCTAGGTTTATTTTCAAATGGGGACCTAATTACACCAACGAAGACAAATTAAATGCCTTAAAATGCATGCAAGAAAAATGATAGGTGTGGCTATAAATCAAGAACCTCACTAAACTTGAGAACTTTCTTTAACTCAAGTTTTCTCTAACTACAACAACAATGTGCTCCAAAAAATGAAATAAGTTAAAAAAAAAAAAAGGTACGGCTCTAAATCAAGAACATTGCCATGCTTAAGAACTTTCCTTAACTATAGTTTTCTTCAACTACTTCCACAATGTTCTTCTAAAACGGGAATACGAATGCACTAAAATGAATACAAAGAATGAAAGGTGCGACTACAAATTAAGACTTACGAGCTTCAATTCTAGTTTACATTTCATTTAGGGCCCCAATTACACTCCCAAAGATCTCCCAAGTGGAGAATACAAATGCACTAAAATGAGTGCAAAAGAATTCAAGCGAGATGATAAATCAAGAACCTAGCCAAACTCAAGAACTTGCTTAAATGCTTGTTCACTTTTCAATTAGGGTGCAAATGACCCTTGCAAAGAGCTATCATAAAGGGGAAATAGAAGTCCTAAAATAAGTGAAAAGAATAAATATTATGGTTACAAATTGAGGACATAGCCAAATTTGTGAACTAACTTTTAGCTCGAGCTCTGTTTTCATTTTGGGGACTAGCAATGCTTGTGAAGAGCTGTAAATAGGGGTAAAAATATGAACGAAAAGTAGTAGAAAGAATGAATGGAGTCGCTACAAATCAAGAATTTGGTTAAACATAAGAACTAACTTTAACCCTTATCGGTTTTCACTTAGAGCTCCAATGACCCCTATGAAGAGCTGCAAACCAAGAGGAAGTGAACACCCAAAAAAGAGTGCAAAGAGAATGAATGGTGTCTCCACAAATAAATATATTTACCAACTGGGAACAAACTTTAACTCTGGTTTTCTTTCATTTTAGGCTCTAATTACACTAACAAAGAACTCCCACAAAGAGGAAATAGTTTCCTTAAATCAGTGCAAAATAATGAAAGTTGCGGCTGCAAATCAAGGACCTATTCTAACTTAAGAACTTACTTTAAATATAGTTTTCATTTCATTTGGAGCTCCACGTGCACACACAAGAGCTGCCAAACAAAGAATACAAATGCACCAAAATGACTGCAAAAGAATGATAGCGTGGCGATAAGTCATGAATGCATTGAAATATAAGGGCATACATTAATTACTTTCCACTTTTTGTTCGGGGCTTCAATAACCCGCGCAAAGAGCTGCCACAAACTAAAAAAACAAATGCCTTACAAAATGAGTGTATAAGGATAAATATTGCGGTTATAAACTAAGGATGTAGCCAAACTTAGGAGCTTACTCTAGCTCATGTTCTGTTTTCATTTAACGCACTAATCACACCAGTAAGCATCTCAAAACAAGAGGAAACAAATGCTTTAAAAGGCGTGGAAAAGAATGAATGGTGTGGCTACAAATCAAGAATCTCGAAAAATCATAAGAACTATCTTTAACCATCGCACTATTTTCATGTGGAGGTCTAGTTACACCCATAGAGAGCTCCCATCAAGAGTAACTAAATGCCCAAAAATTAGTGCAAAAACAGTGAATGGTGTCTCCACAAATCAAGAATCTTACCCAAATTGGGAACTAACTTTAACTCTAGTTTTCCTTCATCTGGTACTTTACTTACAATCACTAATAGCTCCCACAAAAAGAAAATAATTGCCCCAAATGAGTGCATAGGAATGAAAGATGTGGCAATAAGTCAATGACCCTGCCAAACTCAAGAACTTACTTTAACTCAAGTTTTCTGTTTAATTTGGGGCTCACTTGCACCCGTAAAGAAGTTCCCAAAAAAGAGAATACAAATGACCTAAAATAAATAAGTGCAAAAGAATGAAATGTGGCTATACATCAAAAATCTTGAAAAACTTAAGTACTTACTTTAATTCCAGTGCACTTTTCATTTGGGGCTCCAATTACGCCCATAAAACCCGCCAAGTGGAAAGGGAGACCCTAAAATTGATGGATGCATGCACACTCAACTCACATTCAAAGAAAATGCAAAGTTAGCTAAGAATGCAAACTGAATTCTTGCCCTAGTTTTAAGGGAACCCAAAAGCAATGTAAAGGATAGGTTGAATCCAAACGTATTCTCAAATATAGATATCACCATCAAGAACAACCTTAGGGCCCTTAATCTTGATTAGAATATCGAAACACCACCTAAACAAAAGTCAACACTCACATGATCACCACCTAACTTAGCCTAAGTCAGGATATGCAAGTAAAGGATTTCGGTTTTGGTTTAAGGGGCAATGGTTAATGTTTCATTCAATACTCAATGTGTGAGTACAAAGTGAGTTCCTTGTTGTTATTATGCATACATTCCCTTACTTCCTGGGAAGGATTATGGGTTTCGGCATGCTTAGGAAACCTCTAACTAAACTTAAAACTGGCTTAAATGAAACTTAAGTACAAAGCATGCTTAACTAAGCTAATTACAACTAATGAGTCTCCACAAATGAAGAATCTCACCAAAATTAAGAACCAACTTTAACTCTACTTTCATTCTGAATTGGGGCTCCAATTACAGTAACAAAGACAAATTAAATGCCTTAAAATGAGTGCAAAATAAATGAAAGGGGTGGCTACAAATCAATAACCTCACTAAACTTGAGAACTTCCTTTAAGTCTAGTTTTCTCTAGCTACACCAGCAAAATGCTCTAAAAAATGGAATGACTCGAAAAAAATAAAAGGTATGGCTATAAATCAAGAACGCCGCTAAACTTAAGAGCTTTTTTTAACTCTAGTTTTCTCCAACTACGCCCGCAATGTGCTCCTCAAAGGGGAATACAAATACACTAAAATGAGTGCAAAAAATGAAAGGTGTAACCACAAATCAAGAACCGCGCCAAACTTGAAAGCTTCAATTCTTCTTTCCTATCATTTGGGCCCTAATTACACTCACAAAGATCTCCCAAGTAGAGAATACAAATGCACTAATTGAGTGCAAAAGAATGAAAGCGAGGCGATAAATCAAGAACCTAGCCAAACTCAAGAGCTTGCTTAAATGCTTGTTCACTTTTGAATTAGGGCGTAAATGACCCCTACAAAGAGCTGTCATAAAGGGAAAACAAATGCCTTAAAATAATTGTAAAAGAGTAAATATTGTGGTCACAAATTCAGGACATAGCAAAATTGACGAACTTACTTGTAACTCGAGCTCTGTTTTCATTTTGGGCACTAATTGCACTTATGAAGTGCAGCAAAAAGAGTAAGAAAATGACCGAAAGCGAGTGGAAAGAGTGAATAGAGTCGATACAAATCAAGAATTTGGTTGAACATAAGACCAAAGTTTAACTCTTATCTATTTTCATGTGGACACTGATAACCCCCATGAAGAGCAGCAAACCAAGAGGAAATGAACACCAAAAAAAGAGTGCAAAAAGAATGAATGACGTCTCCGCAAATAAATGAACTTACCATATGGGAACTAACTTTAACTCTAGTTTTCTTCTATTTTGGGCTCCAATTGCACAAACAAAGAACTCTTATAGGGACAAAATAGTTGCCCTGGATTAGTGCCAAAGAATGAAAGTTGTGGCTGCAAACCAAGGACCTCGCCTAACTCAAGAACTTACTTTAACTATAGTTTTCGTTTCATTTGGAGCCCCACTTGCACATACAAGAGCATCCAAAAAGAAAATATAAATGCACTAAAATGACTGCAAAAGAAAGATAGTGTGGCGATATATCACGAATGTGCCCAAACATCGGAGCATACATTAACTCTTGCCCACTTTTCATTTGGGGCGTCAATAACCCGCGTAAAGAGTTGCCACCAATTAAAAAAACAAATGCCCTAGAAAATGAATGTAAAAGGATAAATGTTGCAGTTACAAACTGATGATGTAGCTAAATTTAGGAGCTTGCTCTAACCCATTTTCTGTTTTCATTTAGTGCACTAATCACACTGAGTAATCTTCTCCTAACAAGAGGAAACAAATGCTTTAAAAGACATGGAAAGTGGCTACAAATCAAGAATCTCGTAAAAACATAAGAACTAACTTTAATCATTGCACTATTTTTTTTGTGGATGACCAGTTACACCACCAGAGAGCTCCCATTAAGAGGAGCTAAATCCCAAAAAATAGTCCAAAAAGAATGATTAGTGTCTCTATAAATCAAGAATCTTACCCAAATTAGGAATTAACTTTAACTCTAGTGTTCATTCATTTGGTGCTTTATTCATGATCACTAATAGCTCCCATAAAAAGAAAATAATTACCCCAAATGAGTGCATAGGAATGAAAGATGCGACTATAAATCAAGGACTTCGCCAAACTCAAGAACTTACTTTAACTCTAGTTTTCTATTTCATTTGGGGCTCACTTGCACCCGTAAAGAAGTTCCCAAAAAAGAGAATGTGAATGACCCAAAATAAATAAGTGCAATAGAATGAAAGTATGGCTATAAATCAAAAACCTAGAAAAACTCAAGTACTTACTTTAATTCTAGGGCACTTTTCATTTGGGGCTCCAATTACCCACACAAGACCCGCCAAGTGGAAAGAGAGGCCCTAAAATTGATGGATGCACGTGCACTCAACTCACATTCATAGAGAATGCAAAGTTAGCTGGGAATGCAAACTGAATTCTAGCTCTAGTTTTCAGTGAATCCAAAAGCAATTTAAAGGATAGATTGAATCCAAACCTATTCTCAGATACAGATATCACTACTAAGAACAAGCTTAGGGCCCTTAACCTTAATTAGGATACAAAAACACAAC
Organism: Carnegiea gigantea; assembly: GCA_029747015.1. Classification (NCBI taxonomy): domain Eukaryota; kingdom Viridiplantae; phylum Streptophyta; class Magnoliopsida; order Caryophyllales; family Cactaceae; genus Carnegiea; species Carnegiea gigantea. The sequence goes on from JAKOGI010000074.1 coordinate 797,567, forward strand.
CTAAATAAGAGTTAAGACTCACATGATCACCACCTAACTCGGCCTCAGCCAGGATACGCATGTAAAGGATTTTCGTTTCACTTTAAGGAGCAGTGCTGAATTTTCATTCAATACTCAATGTGTGTGTAGAAAGTAAGCTCTTGTTATCCTTATACAAACATTCCCTTGCTTACTGGGTGGGATTATAGATTTCGTCATGCTTAGGAAACTTCTAACTAAACTTAATACTGCCTTAAATGAAAATTAAGTACGAAGCATGCTTAACTGAGCTAATGATAACTAATGAGTCTCCAAAAATGAAAAATCTTATCAAAATTGAGAACCAACTTTCACTCTAGTTTCATTTCTAATTGGGCTTTCAATTATAACAACAAAGACAAATTAAATGCCTTAAAATGAGTACAAAAAAAATGAAAGGTGTGGCTATAAATCAAACTTAAGAACTTTCTTTAACTCAAATTTTCTCCAACTCCATCAACAAAGTGCTCTGAAAAATGGAAAAAGCCAAAATGAAAGGTGTGGTTGTAGGTCAAGAACATTGCTAAACTTAAGAACTTTCTTTAACTCTAGTTTTCTCCCACTACACCCACAATGTGCTCCTAAAAAGGGAATACAAATGCACTGGAATGAGTGCAAAGAATGCAAGGTGTAACTACAAATCAAGAATCTCGTCAAACTTGAGAGCTTCAATTCTTATTTACATTTCATTTGGGGCCCCAATTACACTCACAAAGATCTCCTAAGTTGAGAATACAAATGCACTAAAATGAGTGCCAAAGAATGAAAGCGAGGCGATAAATCAAGAACCTAGCCAAATTCAAGAACTTAGTTAAAGGCTTGTTCACTTTTCAATTAGGCGGGAAATGAGCCCTGCAAAGAGTTGTCATAAAGGGAAAATAAATGCCTTAAAATAAGTGCAAAAGAAGAAATATTGTGGTCGCAAATCGAGGACATAGCCAAATTTGCGAACTTACTTTTAACTCGAGCACTATTTTCATTTCAGGCATTGATTGCACTTGTGAAGAGCTGCAAGTAAGAGTAAAACAATAACCGAAAAGGAGTGGAAAGAATGAATGGAGTCACTATAAGTTAAGAATTTGGTTAAACATAGGAGCGCACTTGAACCCACATCTGTTTCCATTTGGAGCTCTAATGACCCCGTGAAGAGCTGCAAACCAAGAGACAGTGAATGCCCAAAAAAAAGTGCAGAAAGAATGAATGATGTCTTCACAAATAAATAAACTTGCCACCTGATAACTTTAACTCTAGGTTTTTTTCATTTTGGACTCCAATTACATGAACAAAGAACTCCCACAATGATAAAATAGTTGCCCTAGATCAGTGCAAAAGAATGAAAGTTGTGGCTGTAAATCAAGGGCCTCGCCTAACTCAAGAACTTACTTTAACTATAGTTTTGTTTTCATTTGGGAGCCCCACTTGCACATGCAAGAGCTACCAAAAAGAGAATACAAATGCACTAAAATGGCTGCAAAAGAATGATAGCCTGGCGATATATCACGAATGTGCCCAAACATAAGAGCATACATTAACTCTTGTCCACATTTCATTTGGGGCGTCAATAGCACCCGCAAAGAGCTGCCACCAATTAAGAAGACAAATGCCTTACAAAATGAGTGTAAAACGATAAATGTTGCAATTACAAACTAAGGATGTAGCCAAATTTAGGAGCTTACTCGAGCTTATGTTCTGTTTTCATTTAGTGTACTAATCACACCCGTAAGCATCTCAAAACAAGAGGAAACAAATGCTTTAAAAGACGTGGAAAAGAATGAATGGTGTGGCAACAAATCAAAAATCTCACGAAAACATAAGAACTAAATTTAACCATAGCACTATTTTCATGTGGAGGTCTAGTTACACCCACAGAGAGCTCCCATCAAGAGGAATTAAATGCCTAAAAATTATTACGAAAAGAGTGAATGGTGTCTCCACAAATCAAGAATCTTACCCAAATTGGGTACTAACTTTTACTGTAGTTTTCCTCCATTTAGTGCTTTACTCACAATCATCAATAGCTCCTATAAAAAGAAAATAATTGCCCTAAATGAGTGCATAGGAATGAAAGATGTGGCCATAAATCAAGGACGCTACCAAACTCAACGACTTACTTTAATTCTAATTTTCTATTTCATTTGGGGCTCACTTACACCCGTAAAGAAGTTCCCAAAAAAGACACTGCAAATTACCTAAAATAAAAATGCGCAAAAGAATGAAAGTGTGGCTATAAATCAAAAATCTTAAAAAACTTAAGTACTTACTTTAATTCTAGTGCACTTTTCGTTTGGGGCTGCAATTACACCCGCAAAACCTGCCAAGTGGAAAGAGAGGCCCTAAAATTGATGGATGCACATACACTCAACTCAATTCATCGAGAATGCAACGTTAGATAAGAATGCAAACTGAATTCTAGCCCTGGTTTTTAGTGAATCCAAAAGCAATTTAAAGGATAGATTGAATCCAAACCTATTCTCAGATACAAATATCACTACCAACAACCAGCTTAGGGCCCTTAACCATGATTAGGACTCAGAAACACAACCTAAATAAGAGTTAAGACTCTCGTGGCCACCACCTAACTCATCCTCAGCTAGGATATGCACGTAAAGGATTTCCGTTCCGGTTTAAGGAGCAATGTCGAATTTTCATTCAATACTCAGTGTGTGTGCACAAAGTCAGCTCCTTGTTGTCCTTATACAAACATTCTCTTGCTTACTGGGAAGGATTACACGTTTCATCATGCTTTGGAAACCTCTAACTAAACTTAAAACTGGCTTAAATGAAAACTATGTACAAAGCATGCTTAACTAAGGTAATGACAAGTAATAAGTCTCTAAAAATGAAGAATCTTATCAAAATTGAGAACCAACTTTCACTCTGGTTTCGTTTTAAATTGGGCTTCCAATTACACCAACAAAGACAAAGTAAATGCCTCAAAATGAGCACAAAAAAATCAAAGGTGTGCTATCAAGCAATAACCCCACTAAACCGAAGAGCTTTCTTTAACTCGAGTTTTCTCCAAGTACATCAACAAAGTGCTCCGAAAAATGGAAAGAATCCAAAAGGAAAGGTGTGGTTGTAGCTCAAGAACATTGCTAAACATAAGAACTTTCTTTAACTCTAGTTTTTTCCAAGTACACCCACAATGTGCTCCTAAAAAGGGAATACAAATTCACTAGAATGAGTGCAAAGAATGAAAGGTGTAGCTACAAATCAAGAATCTCACTAAACTGGAGAGCTTCAATTCTTATTTACATTTCATTTGGGGCCCCAATTACACTCACAAAGATCTCCCAAGCAGAGAACACAAATGCACTAAAATGAGTGCCAAGAGTGAAAGTGAGGCGATAAATCAAGAACCTAGCCAAACTCAAGAACTTAGTTAAAGGCTTGTTCAATTTCCAATTACGGCGTAAATGACCCCTGTAAAGAGTTGTCACAAAGGGAAAACAAATGCCTTAAAATAAGTGCAAAAGAAGAAATATTGTGGTCAAAAATTGAGGACATAGCCAAATTTACGAACTTACTTTTAACTCGAGCTCCATTTTCATTTTGGGTACTACTTGCACTTGTGAAGAGCTGTAAATAAGAGTAAAAAAATGACCAAAAAGGAGTGAAAAGAATGAATGGAGTTGTTGCAAATCAAGAAGTTGGTTAAACATAAGAGCTCACTTGAACCCATATATGTTTCCATTTGGAGCTCCAATAACCCCCATGAAGAGCTGTAAACCAAGAGGAAGTGAACGCCCAAAAAAGAGTGCAAAAAGAATGAATGATGTCTCCACAAATAAATAAACTTACTAACTAATAACCTTAACTCTAGCTTTTTTTCATTTTGAACTCTAATTGCACGAACGAAGAACTCCCACAGCCACCAAATAGTTGCCCTAAATCAATGCAAAAGAATGAAAGTTGTGACTGTAAATCAAGGACCTAGACTAACTCAAGAACTCACTTTAACTATGGTTTTCTTCTCATTTGGAAGCCCCACTGCACATACAAGAGCTCTCAAAAAGAGAATACAAATGTACTAAAATGACTGCAAAAGAACGATAGTGTGGCGATATATCACGAATGTGCCAAAACATAAGAGCATACATGAACTCTTATCCACTTTTCATTTGGGGTGTCAATGACACTCGGAAAGAGCTGTCACTAGTTAAAAAAACAAATGCCTTACAAAATGAGTGTAAAAGGATAAATGTGGTAGTTATAAACTATGGACGTAGCCAAATTTAGGAGCTTAGTCGAGCTCGTATTCTATTTTCATTTAGTGTACTAATTATACTCGTAACCATCTCAAAACCGGAGGAAACAGATGCTTTAAAGGACGTGGAAAAGAATGAATGGTGTGTCATCAAATCAAGAATCTCGCAAAAAAAAAAAAAACTAACTTTAACCATTGCACTGTTTTCATGTGGAGGTCCATTTACACCCATAGAAAGCTCCCATCAAGAGGAACTAAATGCCCAAAAATTAATACAAAAAGAGCGAATGATGTCCCCACAAATCAAGAATCTTACCCAAATTGGGAGCTAACTTTAGCTCTAGTTTTCCTTCATTTGGTGCTTTACTCACAAGCAATAACAGCTCCCATAAAAAGAAAATAATTGCCCCAAATGAGTGCATAGGAGTGAAAGATGTGACAATAAGTTAATGATCCCGCCAAACTCAAGAACTTACTCTAACTCCAGTTTGCTATTTCATTTGGGGCTCACTTGCACCCGTAAAGAAGTTCCCAGAAAGGATAATACAAATGACCTAAAATAAACTAGTGCAAAAGAATGAAAGTGTGGCTATAAATTAAAAACCTTGAAAAACTTAAGTACTTACTTTAACTCCAGTGCACTTTTATTTGGGGCTCCAATTACGCCCGCAAAACCCGCTAAGTGGTAAGAGAGGCCCTAAAATTGATGGATGCACGTACACTCAACTCACATTCAAAGAAAATGCGAAGTTAGCTAAGAATGCAAATTAAATTCTAGCTCTACTTTTAAGTGAATTCAAAAGCAATGTAAAGGATAGGTTGAATCCAAACCTATTCTCAAATATAGATATCTCCACTAAGAGCAAGCTTAGGGCCATAAATATTGATTAGGATACAAAAACACCACCTAAATAAGAGTTAAGACTCACATGATCAACACCTAACTCAGCCCAAGCTAGGATATACAAGTAAAGGATTTCTGTTTCGGTTTAAGCAGCAATGCTCAATGTTTCATTCAATACTCAATGTGTTTGTACAAAGAGAGTTCCTTGTTGTCCTTATACAAACATTCCCTTTCTTCCTCGGAAGGATTATAGGTTTCGGCATGCTTAGGAAACCTCTAACTAAACTCAAAATTGGCTTAAAGGAAACTTAAGTACAAAGCGTGCTTAACTACGCGAATTACAACTAATGAGTCTCCACAAATGAAGAATCAAACCAAAATTAAGAACCAACATTAACTCTAGTTTCATTCTGAATTGGGGCTCCAATTACACCAACAAAGATAAATTAAATGCCTTAGAATGTGTGCAAAATAAATGAAAGGGTTGGCCATAAATCAATAACCTCACTAAACTTAAGAACTTCCTTTACCTCTAGTTTTCTCTAACTACACCAACAAAGTGCTCTAAAAAATGGAATGACCTAAAGAAATAAAAAAACAAAAGGTATGGCTATAAATCAAGAACATTGCCAAACTTAAGAATTTTGTTTAACTCTAGATTTCTCCAACTACACCCACAATGTGCTCCTAAAAAGGGAATACAAATGCACTAAAATGAGTGCAAAGAATGAAAGGTGTAACTACAAATCAAGAAGCTCGCCAAACTTGAGAGCTTCGATTCTTGTTTGCATTTCATTTGGGGCCCCAAGTACACTCACAAAGATCTCCCAAGTAAAGAATCCAAATGCATAAATGAGTGCAACAGAATGAAAGTGAAGCGATAAATCAAGAACCTATCCACACTCAAGAACTTGCTTAAATGCTTGTTCACTTTTGAATTAGCGTGCAAATGACCCTTGCAAAGCGCTTTCATAAAGGGAAAACGAGTGCCTTGAAATAAGTGCAAAAGAACAAATATTGTGGTCACAAATCGAGGACATAGCAAAATTTACGACCTTACTTTTAACTCGAGCACCCATTTCATTTTAGGTACTAATTGCATGTCTGAAGAGCTGCAAATAAGAGTAAAAAAAATGATCGAAAAGGAGCGGAAAGAATGAACGGAGTTGCTACAAATTAAGAATTTAGTTAAATATAAGAACTAACTTTAACCCTTATCTATTTTCATTTGGTGCCCCAACGACCCCGCTTAAGAGCTGCAAACCAAGAGGAAGTGAACACGCAAAAAAGAGTGCAAAAGGAATGAATGATATCTCAACAAATACATAAACTTACCAACTGGGAACTAACTTTAACCCTAGTTTTCTTTCATTTTCAGCTCCAATTACACAAACAAAGAACTCCCACAGAGACAAAATAATTGCCTTAAATCAGTGCCAAGGAATGAAAGCTGTGGCTACAAATCAAGGGTCTCGCCTAACTTAAGAACTTACTTTAACTATAGTTTTCTTTTCATTTGGAGGCGCACTTGCACACGCCAGCACTCCTAAAAAGAGAATACAAATGCACTAAAATGACTGCAAAAGAACGATAGTGTGGCAATATATCACCAATGTGCCCAAACATAAGAGCATATATTAACTCTTGTCCACTTTTCAATTGAGCCGTCAATAACCCCCGCAAAGAGTTGCCACCAATTAAAAAAAACAAATGCCTTACAAAATGAGTGTAAAAGGATAAATGTTACAGTTCTAAACTAAGGATGTAGCCAAATTTAGAAGCTTACTCTAGCTCATGATCTGCTTTCATTTAGGGTACTAATCGTTCCCGTAAGCATCTCCCAACAAGAGGAAACAAATGCTTTAAAAGACATGGAAAACAATGAATGGTGTGGCTACAAATCAAGAATATCATAAAGACATAAGTTCTAGCTTTAACCATTACACTATTTTCATGCGGAGGTCCAGTTACACCCACAGAGAGCTCCCATCAAAAGGAACAGAATCCCCAAAAATTAGTGTTAAGAGAGTGAATGGTGTCTCCACAAATCAAGAATCTTACCTGAATTGGGGACTAACTTTAAGTCTAGTTTTCCTTCATTTGGTGGTTTACTTACAATCACTAATAGCTCCTACAAAAAGAAAATAATTGCACCAAATGAGTGCATATGTATGAAAGATGTGGCTATAAATCAAGGTCCCCCCAAACTCAAGAACTTACTTTAACTTTAGTTTTGTATTTCATTTGGGGCTCACCCGTAAAGAAGTTTCACAAAAGGATAATGCAAATGACCCAAAATAAATAAGCGCAACAGAATGAAAGTGTGGTTATAAGTTAAAAACCTAGAAAAACTTAAGTACTTACTTTAATTCTAGTGCACTTATCATTTGGGGCGCCAATTACACCCACAAAACCCGTCAAGTGGAAAGAGAGGCCCTAAAATTGATGGATGCACGTACACTCAACTCACATTCGAAGAGAATGGAAAGTCAGTAAAGAATGCAAATTGAATTCTAGCTCTAGTTTTAAGTGAATCCAAAAGCAACGTAAAGGATAAGTTGAATCCAAACCTATTCTCAGATACAGATATCACCACCAAGAATAATTTTAGGGCCCCTAAGCTTGATTAGCGTATAGAAACACCACCCAAATAAGAGTTAAGACTCACACGATCACCACCTAACTCGGCCTAAGCTAGGATATGTAAGTAAAGGATTTCAGTTTCGATTTATGGAGCAATGCTCAATTTTTCACTCAATACTCAATGTCTATGCACAAAGTGAGCTCCTTGTTGTCCTTATACAAACATTCCCTTGCTTCTTGGGAAGGATTATAGGTTTCGTCATGCTTAGAAAACCTCTTACTAAAGATAAATTAGCTTAAATGAAACTTAAGTGCAAAGCATGCTTAACTAAGCTAATTAGACCTAATGAGTCTCCATAAATGAAGAATCTTTGCGAAGTTGAGAACTAACTTTAACTCTAGCTTTATTTTCAATTCAGGCCCCAATTTCACCAACAAAGACAAATTAAACGCCCTAAAATGAGTGCAAGAAAAATGACAGGTGTGGCTATAAATCAATAACCTCACTAAACTTAAGAACTTTCTGTAACTCGAGTTTTCTCCAACTACAACAACAATGTGCTCCTAAAAAGGGAATACAAATGCACTAAAATGAGTGCAAAGAATGAAAGGTGTAACTACAAATCAAGAATCCCGCAGAAACATGAGAGCTTCATTTCTTGTTTACATTTCATTTAGGACCCCAATTACGCTCACGAAGATCTCCCAAGTAGAGAATACAAATGCATTAAAATGAGTGCAAAAGAATGAAAGCGAGGCGATAAATCAAGAACCTAGCCAAACTCAAGAACTTGCTTAAAGGCTTGTTTACTTTTCAATTAGGGCGTAAATGACCCCTGTAAAGAGCTGTCACAAAGGGAAAACAAATGCCTTAGAATAAGCGCAAAAGAATAAATATTAAGGTCACAAATTGAGGACATAGCCAAATTCACGAACTTACTTTTAACTCGAGCTCTATTTTCATTTTGGGTACTAATTGCAATTGTGAAGAGCTCCAAATAAGAGTAAAAAAAATGACCGAGAAGGAGTGGAAAGAATGAATGGAGTCGCTACAAATCAAGAACTTGGTTTAACATAAGAACTAACTTGAACCCACATATGTTTTAATTTGGAGCTCCAATGACCCCCGTGAAGAGCTACAAACCAAGAGGAAGTGAATGCCTAAAAAAGAGTGCTAAAAGAATGAATGATTTCTCCACAAATAAATAAGCTTACCAACTGATAACTTTAACTCTAGTTTTCTTTCATTTTGGATTCCAATTGCACGAACAAAGAACTCTCACAGCGACAAAATAGTTGCCCTATATCGGTGTAAAAGAATAAAAGTTTTGGCTGCTAATCATGGACCTGCCTAACTCAAGAACTTACTTTAACTATAGTTTTTTTTTCATTTGGAGCCCCACTTGCACACACAAGATCTCCCAAATAGAGAATACAAATGCATAAAAATGACTGAAAAAGAACGATACTGTAGTGATATATCACGAATCTGACCAAACACAAGATCATACATTAACTCTTGTCCACTTTTCATTTGGGGCGTCAACAACACTCGCAAAGAGTTGCCACAAATTAAAAAAACAAATGCCTTACAAAATGAGTGTAAAAGGATAAATGTTGCAGTTACAAACTGAGGATGTAGCTAAATTTAGGAACTTACTAGAGCTCATGTTCTATTTTCATTTAGCGTACCAATCACACCCGTAAGCATCTCCCAACAAGAGGAAACAAATGCTTTAAAAGGCATGGAAAAAAATGAATGGTGTGGCTACAAATCAAGAATTTCGCGAAGACATAAGAGCTAACTTTAGCCATTACACTATTTTTTTACAGAGGTTCGGTTACACCCACAGAGAGCTCCCATCAAGAGGAACTAAATGCCCAAAAATTAGTGCAAAAAGAATGAATGGTGTCTCCACAAATCAAGAATCTTATGCAAATTGGGAACTAACTTTAACTCTAGTTTTCCTTCATTTGGTGCTTTGCTTAAAATCACTAATAGCTCTTACAAAAAGAAAATAATTGCCCCAAATAAGTGCATAGGAATGAAAGATGTGGCAATAAATTAAAGACCCCGCCAAAGTTAAGAATTTACTTTAACTCTAATTTTCTATTTCATTTGGGGCTCACTTACACCCATAAAGAAGTTCCCAAAAAAGAGAATACAAATGACCCAAAATAAAAAAGTGCAAAAGAATAAAAGTGTGGCTATAGATCAAAAACCTAGAAAAACTTAACTGCTTACTTTAATTCTAGTGCACTTTTCATTTTGTACTCCAATTACACGAACAAAGAGCTCCCACAGCGACAAAATAGTTGCCCTAAATCAGTGCAAAAGAATAAAAGTTATGGCTGCAAATCAAGGACCTCGCTAACTCAAGAACTTACTTTAACTATAGTTTTCTTTTGATTTGGAGCCCCACTTGCAAACACAGGAGCTTTCAAAAAGAGAATACAAATGTACTAAAACGACTTAAAAAGAACGATAGTGTGGTGATATATCACGAATGTCCCCAAACATAAGGGTATACATTTACACTTGTTCACTTTTCATTTGGTGCATCAATAGCCCTCATAAGGAGTTGCCACCAATTAAAAAAACAAATGCCTTATAAAATGAGTGTAAAAGGATAAATGTTGCAGTCATAAATTGAGGATGTAGCTAATTTTAGGAGCTTACACTAGGTGATGTTCTGTTTTCCTTTAGTGCACTAATCACACAGAGTAAGCATCTCCCAACAAGTGGAAACAAATGATTTAAAAGACATGGAAAAGAATGAATGGTGTGGCTAAAAATCAAGAATCTCATAAAAACATAAGAACTAGCTTTAACCATTACAATATTTTTATGTGGAGGTCCAGTTACACCCCTAGAGAGCTATCATTAAGAGGAACTAAATGCCCAAAAATTAGTGCAAAAAGAAAGAATGGTGTCTCCATAAATCAAGAATCTTAGCTAAATTAGAAATTAACTTTAACTCTAGTTTTCCTTCATTTGGTGGTTTACTTACATTCACTAATAGCTCCCACAAAATGAAAACAATTTCCCCAAATGAGTGCATAGGAATGAAAGATGTGGCGACAAATCAAGGACCCCACCAAACTCAGGAACTTACTTTAACTATAGTTTTCTATTTCATTTGGGGGCTCACTTGCATATGTAAAGAAGTTCCCAAAGAAGAGAATACAAATGACCCAAATTAAATAAGGGCAAAAGAATGAAAGTGTGGCTATAAATCAAAAACCTAAAAAAACTTAAGCACTTACTTTAATTCTAGTGCACTTTTCATTTGGGGCTCCAATTACACCAACAAAACCTGCCAAGTGGAAAGAGAGGCCCTAAAATTGATGGATGCACATACACTCAACTCACATTCATAGAGAATGCAAAGTGAGCTAAGAAGTCAAACTGAATTATAGCTCTAGTTTTAATTGAATCCCAACGCAATGTAATGGATAGATTGAATCCAAACCTATTCTTAAATACAGATATCACCACCAAGAACAAGCTTAGGGCCCTTAACCTAGTTAGAGAAACACTACCTAAATAAGAGTTAAGACTCACATGATCACCACCTAAGTCAACCTTAGCTAATATATACATATAAAGGATTTCAGCTTCGGTTTAAGGAGCAATGCTCAATTTTCATTCAATACTCAATATGTGTGTAGACAGTGAGCTCCTTGTTGTCCTTAGATGAACATTCCCTTGCTTCCTAGGTAGGATTATAGGTTTCGTCATGCTTAGGAAACCGCCAACTAAACTTAAAACTAGCTTAAATGAAAATTAAGTACAAAGCATGCTTAACTAAGCTAGTTACAACTAAAGAGTCTGCACAAATAAAGAATCTTATCAAAATTGACAACCAACTTTGAGTCTAGTTTCATTTTTAATTGGGCTACCAATTACACCAACAAAGATAAATTAAATGCCTTAAAATGAGTGCAAAAAAAAAAAGAAAGGCGTGGTTATAAATCAATAACCTCACTAAACTTAAGAACTTTCTTTAACTCGAGTTTTCTCCAACTACATCAACAAAGTGCACAGAAAAATGGAATAGTCCAAAAAAAGCAAAAGGTGTGGTCGTAAGTCAAGAACACTGCTAAACTTCAGAACATTCTGTAACTCTAGTTTTCTCCAACTACACCCACAATGCGCTCCTAAAAAGGGAATACAAATGCACTAAAATGAGTGCAAAGAACGAAAGGTGCAACTACAAATCAAGAATCTCGCCAAACTTGAGAGTTTTAATTCTTGTTTACATTGCATTTGGGCCCCCAATTACACTCACGAAGATCTTCCAAGTAGAGAATACAAATGCACTAAAATGAGTGCGAAAGAATGAAAGGGAGGCTATAAATCAAGAACCTGGCCAAACTCAAGAACTTACTTAAAGGCTTGTTCACTTTTCAATTGGGGCATAAATGACCCCCGCAAAGAGCTGTCATAAAGGGAAAACAAATGCGTTAAATAAGCACAAAAGGACAAATATTGTGGTCACAAATCGAGGACATAGCCAGATTTACGAACTTACTTGTAACTCAAGCTCTATTTTCATTTTGGGTACTAATTGCACTTATGAAGAGCTGCAAATGAGAATAAAAGCTGACCAAAAAGGAGTGGGAAGAATAAATGGAGTTGCTGCAAATCAAGAATTTGGTTAAACATAAGAGCTAACTTGAACCATATCTATTTTCATTTGGAGCGCCAATGACCCCCATGAAGAGCTGTAAACCAAGAGGAAGTGAACGCCCAAAAAAGAGTGCAAAATGAATAAATGATGTCTCCACAAATAAATAAACTTACAAGCGGACAACTTCAACTCTAGTCTTCTTTCATTTTGGACTCCAATTACACGAGTGAAGAACTCCCATAGCGATAAAATAGTCGCCCTAAATCAGTCAAAAAGAATGACAGTTGTGGCTGCAAGTCTAGGAGCTCACCTTACTCAAAAACTTACTTTCACTATAGTTTTCTTTTCATTTGGAGCGCCACTTACACGCACAAGAGCTCCCAACAAGTGAATAGAAATGCAGTAAGATGACTGCAAAAGAACGATAGGGTGGCGATATATCACGAATGTGCCCAAACATAAGAGCAGACATTAACTCTTGTCCACTTTTCATTTAGGGCATCAATAACACTCGCAAAGACTTGCCACCAATAAAAAAAACAAACCCCTTACAAAATGATTGCAAAAGGATAAATGTTACAGCTACAAACTGTGGATGTAGCAAAATTTAGGAGCTCACTTGAGCTCATGTTCTGTTTTCATTTAGCATACCAATCACACCAGTAAGCATCTCCCAACAAGAGGAAACAAATGCTTTATATGACGTGGAAAAGAACGAATGGTGTGGCTATAAATCAAGAGTCTCGCGGAAACATAAGAACGAACTTTAACCATCACACTATTTTTATGTGGAGGTCCAGCTACACCCACAGAGAGCTGCCATCAAGAGGAACTAATGCCTAAAAATTAGTGCAAAAAGAGTGAATGGTGTCTCCATAAGTTAAGAATCTCACCCAAATTTGGAACTAACTTTAATGCTAGTTTTGCTTCACTTGATGCTTTGCTTAAAATCACTAATAGCTCTCACAAAAAGAAAATAATTACCCCAAAGGAGTGCACAGGAATGAAAGATGTGGCTATAAATCAAGGACCCTGCCCAAACTTAAGAACTTACTTTAACTCTAATTTTTTATTTCATTTGGGGCTCACTCACAGGCATAAAGAAGCTCCCAAAGAAGAAAATACAAATGACCTAAAATAAATAAGTGCAAAAGAATGAAAGTATGCCTATAAATCAAAAATCCAGAAAAACTTAAGTATTTAATTTAATTCTAGTGCACTTTTCATTTGGGGCCCTGATTACACGCATAAAACCCGCCAACTGGAAAAGGAGGCCCTAAAATTGATGGATGCATGTACACTCAACTTACGTTCATAGAGAATGCAAAGTTAGCTAAGAATGCAAACTGAATTCTAGCTCTAGTTTTAAGTGAATCCAAAAGCAATGTAAAGGATAGGTTGAATCCAAACCTATTCTCAAATACAGATATCACAACTGAGAACAAGCTTAGGGCCCGTAACCTTAATTAGCATACGGAAACACCACTTAAACAAGAGTTAAGACCCATATGATCACCACCTCCTAAGCTCGGATATGCAAGTAAAGGATTTTAGTCTTGGTTTAGGGAGCACTGCTCAATTTTTCACTCAACACTCAATGTGTGTGTACAAAGTGAGTACCTTGTAGTCCTTATGCAAACATTCCCTTACTTCTCAGGAAGGATTATAGGTTTTGTCATGCTTAGAAAATGTCTTACCAAACTTAAAACTAGCTTGAATGAAACTTAGGCACAAAGCATGCTTAACTAAGCTAACTACAATTAATGAGTCTCCACAAATGAAGCATCTCAACAAAATTGAAAACCAACATTAACTCTAGTTTTATTTTTAGTTGGGGCCCCAATCACACCAACAAAGACAAATTAGATGCATTAAAATGAGTGCAAAAGAAAAAAATGAAAGGTGTGGCTATAAATCAATAACCTCTCTAAACTTAAGAACTTTCTTTAACTCAAGTTTTCTCCAACTAGCCCAACAGAGTGCTTTGAAAAATGGAATGTGTTCAAAAAAATGAAAGGTATGGCCACAAATCAAGAACATTGCTAAACTTAAGATCTTTCTTTAACTCTAGTTTTCCCCAACTACACCCGCAATGTGTTGCTAAAAAGGGAACACAAATGCACTAAATTGAATGCAAAGAATGAAAGGTGTAACTACCAATCAAGAACCTCACCAAACTTGAGAGCTTCAATTCTCGTTTACATTTCATTTGGGCTCCCAATTACACTCACAAAGATTTCCCCAGTAGAAAATGCAAATGCACTAAAATAAGCGCAAAAGAATGAAAGCGAGGCGATAAATCAAGAACCTAGCTAAACTCAATAACTTACTAAAAGGTCTGTTCACTTTTTAATTAGGGAGCAAATGACCCCTGTAAAGAGCTGTCATAAAGGGAAAATAAATGCCTTAAAATAAGCGCAAAAGAATAAATATTATGGTCACAAATCGAGGACATAGCCAAATTTACGAACTTACTTTTAACTCGAGCTCTGTTTTCATTTTGGGTACGAATTGCACTTGTTAAGAGCTACAAATAAGAGTAAAAAAATAACCGAAAAGGAGTGGAAAGAATGAATGGAGTTGCTACAAATCCAGAATTTGGTTAAACTAACTTTAACCCTTATCAGTTTCCATTTAGAGCTCCACTGACCCCCATGAAGAGTTACAAACCAAGAGGAAATGAACACCCAAGAAAGAGTACAAAAAGAATGAATAATATCTCCACAAGTAAATAAACTTACCAACTAGGAACTAGCTTTAACTACAGTTTTCTTTCATTTTGGGCTGTAATTAAACCAAAAAAGAACTCTCGCAGACACAAAATAGTTGCCCTAAATCAGTGCAAAAGAATGAAAGCTGTGGCTGTAAATCAAGGACCTCACCGAACTCAAGAACTTAGTTTAACTATAGTTTGCTTTTTACTAGGACCCCCATTTGTGCATACAAGAGCTCCCAAACAGAGAATGCAAATGCACCAAAATGACTGCACAAGAATGATAGTGTGGCAATATATCACGAATGAGCCCAAATATAAGAGCATACATTAACTCTTATCCACTTTTCATTTGCGGTGTGAATAAACCTCACAAAGCACTGCCGCCAATTAAAAAATCAAATGCCTTACAAAATAAGTGTAAAGGGATAAATGTTGTAGTTACAAACCGAGGATGTAGCCAAATTTAGGAGCTTGCTCTAGCTCATGTTATGTTTTCATTTAGTGTACTAATCACATCGAGTAAGCATCTCTCAATAAGAGGAAACAAACGCTTTAAAAGACATGGAAAGGAATGAATGGTGTGGCTATAAATCAAGAATCTTATGAAAACATAAGAACTAACTTTAACCATTGCACTATTTTAATGTGGACGACCAGTTACACCCCCAAAGAGCTCCCATCAAGAGGAACTAAATGCCCAAAAATTGGTGCAAAACGCGTGAATGGTGCCTCCACAAATCAGGAATCTTACCCAAATTAGGAATTAACTTTATCTCTAGTTTTCTTTCATTTAGTGCTTTGCTTACAATCACTAATAGCTCCCAAAAAAAGAAAATAATTGCCCCAAATGAGTGCATAGGAATGAAAGTTGTGGCAATAAATCGAGCACCCCCCAAACTCAAGAACTTACATTAACTGTAATTTTCTATTTCATTTTGGGCCTGTAAAGATGTTCGCAAAAAAGAGAATACAAATGACCTAAAATAAATTAGTGCAAAAGAATGAAAGTGTGGCTATAAATCAAAAAACTGCAAAAACTTAAGTACTTACTTTAATTCTAGTGGACTTTTCATTTAGGTCTCCAATTACACCCCATAAAACCCGCCAAGTGGAAAGAGAGGTGCTAAAATTGATGGATGCATGTACACTCAACTTACATTTAAAGAGAATGCAAAGTTAGCTAAGAATGCAAACTAAATTCTGGCTCTAGCTTTAAGTGAACCCAAAAGCAATGTAAAGGCTAGGTTGAATCCAAACCTATTCTCAGATACAGATATGAAAGGACAAGCTTAGGGCCCATAACGTTGATTAGAATACAAAAACACCACCTAACCAAGAGGTAAGACTCACATGATTACCACCTAACTCAGCCTTAGCTGGGATATGCAAGTAAAGTATTTCAGTTTTGGTTGGGAGCAATGCTCAATTTTCATTCAATACTCAATGTGTGTGCACAAAGTGAGCTCCTTGTTTGTCACACCCCCAGTTGCTAATGTGAGATTGTTCTAAGAAGTCCTATGAGTGGGGACGCTACCGCCGTTCCTTGACGGAACAAGGCTACTTGAAAACCACATACATTAGAACGTATGTCGTAATTAACTATACTTTCAACCACTAGCCTTCCTTAAGACATATAATTATGCCTATTAACTCAGCGTATGACTAACATTTACCAACTAACACAATCTTCAAAATAACGTACACCCAGCGGGGTTTTTAAGAAGGCTAGCCTCTAACCCACTGTGAGCACCGGCTAGCTAACATGCAGTAGACTGAGGTCCTCGCTCATTTCTCGCGTTCCTCTGATCCATGAGAAAGAGGGCTCTGCACTGATCCTTCACCTAAAACAGAAAATATGAAAACATCCGAATAATGATCCGAAGCTCAGTACGCACATTCCTATGCTGTTAAATAAGTTTTGTATGTAAATGGTTGGGTGCCCGCATTTCAAAATCCTTTTGATTTGCAAACAGGGGAGGGAGAATGTATATGTAAAACTAATTTGCTAATTATTATCTGAAAGTAGACCCCTTGTTGATGTCTGCTGCGATCTTGAGATAGGTGCACACCTCCCAGGCCGATCGGAGAGCCTGAGTTGCAGCCGCGCGGGTAAACTGAAGGGCATAAGCCGTGATGATTGAGCATTGACGGGGCCACTTGCTTATGTGGCAAAATACTGAGTAAACTGATTCCTTAAAAGAGCATTACATTGAACAAACTCACCAAATCTGCTCATTTTATACCAATTCATGTTATTTGCGGCATAGAGAGACGAATACCACTGTATGATGAGGAAATGGTTCGATTGCATGGCTTACTAAAAGATATAGTGTCTTACTTTGGGTCCTTAACACATAGACTTGATCTTCCCCTATGCCGTCCTGTTATATTATATAAACAGCTTCATAGCGCCTATTTTATACTATGTTCAGCCGATCCAACTTCACCTATCGGCTTTATCATGTTGATGGCACTTAGATGACCACCTTGTTGTAACTTGATGATCATTACCTCATTTGTAATACACTGATTGAACCCAAATACGATTGAATCGTCTTTCGCTTTGAAAAGGCATCATATGTACACATAGAGAAGTGGACTGATACATTCGGTATGTTAATTTGAGAGTTGACAAGGTATTATGACATAATTAAGGTTGAAAAGTGGTTCTGTATGGCCATGTGAGCCAAATTATCGTTTATTTTTGGGATGTAAACCCCATTACTCCGGATGTGTGATCCGTTGAGATGTACCTTTCATTTATTTTCTCCTACTGTACATGGTTGGGTGATTTACTCCGGGCGTGTGGCCCGTAGAGTTGTGGTCTCCGGCGTGTAGCCGTTGAGCTTGATTTGGCCTTTTTCTATACCTATTGTCAATGCAGGGATTGAAATGTAAGGCTTTAAGCCTGGAAAATGGCCAGTTTTTAGGGAAAATTCTATCCCTTTCACCGCAGGATTTAAGGAAACATTAACACTCCTAGTTTAAAGTCAGGGCATATTGCATGAGGACAGAAGCAGGTGGCTCACCTATTGGATTTACCAGCAAGTTTTAAGCGTATACAAAACGTTTGTACATCTCACAACTTCAAAAGAATCCTAGATTCACGATGCTTCAAATGATCATAATAGCACTGACACCCATGTCCATTTAAAGTTCAATCACCGTTTCTTCCCAGGGTACAATCATCGTTCCTTTTCAAATACACATTTCGAGGACGAAACTTAATTTAAGGGGGGAAGGCTGTAACAGCTCGAACCTAATATTCATTTAAATTAGTTTGAACTATGTTAATTTCCAAATAAGTCAGTTGGGCGCCGCATTTCAATTCAGCGTTTCATGTACATGTATATATATGTATACATATTTGTGCATTGCAGGTTGAAGTGACGATGTGACCTCAAACCAGATAATAGTAAACTCCTTAACAGCAATAATAATAATACTAATAATAATAATAACAATAGTGATAATAAGAAGGGGGGAAAAAGGGGAACCGACATAACTAAATTAAAATCAACACAAATTAAACCCAAAACCCCCAAACCTCAACCCTCTCTCTCTTTCTCTGCCCTCTACCTCACGACCCCCCCGACACCCCCCTCTCTCTCGCCTCATCTGTTTCGCTCGCTGGGAAAGAACCGGCCAGTGGCCGTCTGCTACCGTCGACCCGCCGGCCGAGGCAGCCCAGCCACCGTCGCCCCTTCCCCGGCCCCGTTCGTTCGAGCTTCGTCGAACCTAGCCCTGTTCTGCCGCACGGGAAAACCGCACGGGAACCCCCTGTTCTGCCAGGGTTTCTGCCGCCGTCGTTGCCGGGTTTTGGCCCCTGTCAGCCGCCGGGTGCCGTCCACCACCAACAACCAACACCACCACCCACTCCTGGTTTTGGCTTAAACCCAATTGGAAGGTAAAACCCTAAACCGAATTTAGTTTGATTTCTTGGGTTGTTTGAGATTGAAATTACTGATTCGTGATGTAAGTAGCATTTGTGTTTGCTTAGTTATGAAATTGGAAAGGATGGTGGACATTGGGACTGGACTGTTGTTGAGGCAAAATGGGCAGTGAGAATGCTGAGAGTGTGGAGTTTATATGAATGTGAAATCCTTGATAATACTTCGTTGAATTCGCAAATTAATTGTGTTGAATGAGGTTAGTTTGAATACCTATGAAAGTGTAGCCTTCTTGAACTTTGAGTGAAAAATTAAGCGGATTAAATGGGGGTTAGGGATGATCGTAGTATTGGGATTGTGATGGTTAGATTAGGATTGGACTCGTTCATTAAATGATCTATTAAGCATTGATAGTGATTTGTTTGTAAATTTCTGAAATGTTTATGGATGTTTGGATATTTGAATTGAATTGTGGTTTGGGGAGAATTGGTAGAGTGTTGGTATGGGTTGGCAAAAATTTGGTGAATTGAGTGGTGATGTTATAAGTTGATATAAGTTGATATAAGTTGATATAACTTCTGAAGCTATTGATACAATTTAACGTTACTTGGTTATGTTGTGAATTTATGAGATTCTAAGCCTTAGGTGGACTCTAATTTGTTTATGAATTCATTGAATTTTTGAATTAATTTTGATGAAAGATCTTGGTCATGCTGTGAAATTATGAAGTTAAAAAGTGTTTGTCGTTATTTGAGTATGAAGTTAAAAAGTGTTTGTTGTTAATTGGGTACCCCGTGTAATGCAAAGTTCTGAAATTCGAGATTGTTTTGGTTATGTTGTAGATTTATGACTTAATATGGTTGCGCTATTAAAATTGTTGGTGGTCATTAGCATTGATGGCTATTTAAAGTTATGGCTTCGTTGGGTTAAACTATGAATGAATGTTAGGGTCATGACCTTGATGGGTTGGAGTTTATATCCTAATTTAGGTTATAATCAACACTTGCTTAGTTAATGATTTGCGTAATTAGTTAGCAAGTATTGACCAGATATGTGATACCATGAAGGTAATGTGTTAAAGTTCTAGAGTTGTGCTTTAAATAAAGTAGGAGCGTGAGTGAGATGGAGTTGATGAGGTTAAGAGCATTACAAAGCGGATAACTGAGGGAGATGATACGAGTGTGGTGATAGAATGTTGTAAGATGGGGTTGTGCTATTGACATAAAGTCAGTGATATAAGGTTCAGTGTTTGGGGGTAAAGAACAGAACGAAACTGAGCTAAGTTGATTCAAATGAACCTTTGGTTGCAATTGACCAAAACTAAATCAATAACGGCAGTTCGGTGACAGGAACCCATAACTGTAATAATAATCATAGCGTAAGGTGTGATTATAAAAATTTATATAGCAATTAGCAATTACAATAACATTGCTAATAATAACAACGTTAACAAACGTATTGATAACAATGATTTACAATGGCCTTAAGGCTAAGCATGCAACGAAATGACAATAACCATGAACTTCTATCCTTAACTTAAAACGTAATGGTGATAACCCCGTTAGTTATAAAAACACAGCTAGTTACAAATACCATTAAGTTGAGAAATTTAATAAACTTCGTAATGTTGCACTAATGGGGGTCAACTAAAATATTGAAAGCAGGAATGAGGCCACATCGATCGCTTCAAGCTGCCAGCACACATGCTCCATGATAAAAGGGAGAGAATTTCAAAAAGACCAGGTACGTACATTGCCTGTGTTCTTCAAAAACTCACATGTTTCTCAATAATGAAAAATCAATGTAATGCTCCTTTAATGAATCAGTTTACTCAGTATTTTGTCACATAAGCAAGTGGCCCGTCAATGCTCAATCATCAAGGCTTATGCCCTTCAATTTACCCGCGCGGCTACAACTCAGGCTCTCCGATCGGCCTGGGAGGTGTGCACCTATCTCAAGATCGCAGCAGACGTCAACAAGGGGCCTACTTTCATATAATAATCAGCAAATCAGTTTTACATATACATTCTCCCTCCCCTGTTTGCAAATCAAAAGGATTTTGAAATGCGAGCGCCCAACCATTTACATACAAAACTTATTTAACAGCATAGGAATGTGCGTACTGAGCTTCGGCTCATTATTCGAATGTTTTCATGTTTTCTGTTTTATGTGAAGGATCAGTGCAGAGCCCTCTTTCTGATAGGTCAGAGGAACGCGAGAAATGAGCGAGGACCTCAGTCTACTGCATGTTAGCTAGCCGGTGCTCACAGTGATTTAGAGGCTAGCCTCCTTAAAAACCCCGCTGGGTGTACGTTATTTTGAAGATTGTGTTAGTTGGTAAATGTTAGTCATACGCTGAGTTAACAGGTGTAATTATATGTCTTACGGAATGCTAGTGGTTGAAAGAATGTTTAATTACGACATATGTTCTAATGCATGTGGTTTTCAAGTAGCCTTGTTCCGTCAAGGAACGGCGGTAGCGTCCCCACTCATAGGACTTCTTAGAACAATCTCACATTAGCAACTGGGGGCGTTACATTGTTGTCCATATACAAACATTCCCTTGCTTCCTGGGAAGGATTATACGTTTCGTCATGCTTAGGAAACCTCTAACTAAACTTTAAACTGGCTTAAATGAAACTTAAGTACAAAGCATGCCTAACTAAGCTAATTACAACTAATGAGTCTCCACAAACAAAGAAGCTTACCAAAATTCAGAGCCAACTTTCACACTAGTTTCATTTTCAATTGGGGCTCCAATTGCACCAACAAAGACAAATTGAATGCCTTAAAATGAGTGAAAAAAAAAACGAAAGGTGTGGCTACAAATCAATAACCTCACTGAATTTAAGAACTTTCTTTCGCTCGAGTTTTCTCCAGCTACACCAACATGCTCTGAAAAATGGAATGAATCCAAGAAAAACCAAAGGCATGGCTATAAATTACGAACATTGCTAAACTTAAGAAGTTTCTTTAACTCTAGTTTTCTCCAACTACACCCGCGATGTGCTCCTAAAAAGGGAATACAAATGCACTAAAATGAGTGTAAAGAATGAAAGGTGTAACCACAAATCAAGAACCTCCCCAAATTTGAGAGCTTTAATTCCTCTTTACATTTCATTTGGGGCCCCGATTACACTCACAAAGATCTCCCAAGTAGGGAATACAAATGCACTAAAATAAGTGCAAAAGAATGAAAGTGAGGCGATAAATCAAGAACCTAGCCAAACTCAAGAACATGCTCAAAGGCTTGTTCACTTTTCAATTAGGGCGTAAATGACCTCCGCAAAGCACTGTCATAAAAGGAAAACAAATTGCCTTAAAATAAGTGCAAAAAAATAAATATTGTGGTCACAAATCGAGGGCATAGCGAAATTTACGAACTTACATTTAATGCGGGCTCTGTTTTCATTTTGGGTACTAATTGCACTAGTGAAGAGCTGCAAATAAGAGTAAAATAATGACCGAAAAGTAGTGGAAAGAATGAATGGAGTCACTACAAATCAAGAATTTAGTTAAACATAAAAACTAACTTTAACCCTCATCTGTTTTCATTTGGAGCTCCAATTACCCCCGTAAAGAGCTGCAAACTAAGCGGAAGTGCACACCTAAAAAAGAGTGCAAAAAGAATGAATTGTGTCTCCACAAATGAATAAACTTACCAATTGGGAACTAACTTCAACTCTAGTTTTCTTTCATTTTAGGCTCTAATTACACAAACAAAGAACTCCCATAGAGATAAAACAGTTGCCATAAATCAGTGCAAAAGAATAAAAGTTATGGCTCCAAATCAAGGACCTCGCCTGACTCAAGAACTTACTTTAACTATAGTTTTCTTTCCCTTTGGAGCCCCACTTGCACCCACAAGAACTCCCAAAAAGAGAATACAAATCCACTAAAACGATTGCAAAAGAACGATAGTGTGGCAATATATTACGAATGTACCCAAACATAAGAGCAGACATTAACTCTCTTCCACTTTTCATTTGGGGAGTCAATAACCCCCACAAAGAGCTGCCACCAATTAAAAAAACAAATGCCTTATAAAATGAGTGTTAAAAAATTAATGTTGCAATTATAAACTGAGGATGTAGCCAAATTTAGGGGCTTACTCGAGCTCATGTTTTGTTTTCATTTAGTGTGCTAATCACACCCGTAAGCATCTCCCAACAAGACGAAACAAATACTTTAAAAGACGTGGAAAAGAACGAATAGTGTGGCTACAAATTAAGAATCTCGCAAAAACATAAGAAGTAACTTTAACCATTGCACTATTTTCATGTAGAGGTCCAGTTACACCCACAGGGAGCTACCATTAAGATGAAGTAAATACCCAAAAATAAGAGCAAAAAGAGTGAATGGCGTCTCCATAAATCAAGAATCTCACCCAAATTAGGAACTAACTTTAACTCCAATGTTCCTTCTTCTGGCACTTTACTTACAATCACTAGTAGCTCCCACAAAAAGAAAATAGTTACCCTAAATGAGTGCATAGAAATGAAAGATATGGCTACAGAGCCAGGACCATGCCAAACTTAAGAACTTACTTTAACTATAGTTTTCTATTTCATTTGGGGCTCACTTACACGCGTAAAGAAGTTGCTAAAAAAGAGAACACAAATGACCTAACATAAATAAGTGCAAAAGAATGAAAGTGTGTCTATAAATTAAAAACCTAGAAAAACTTAAGTACTTACGTTAATTCTAGTGCACTCTTCATTTGGGGCTTAAATTATACCCACAATACTCGCCAAGTGGAAAGAGAGGCCCTAAAATTATTGGATGCATGTACTCAACTCACATTTAAAATGATGCAGAGTTAGCTAAGAATGCAAGCTGAATTCTGGCTCTAGTTTTAAGTGAATCCAAAAGCAATGTAAAGGATAGCTTGAATCCAACATATTCTCAAATACAGATATCACCACCAAGAACACGCTAAGGGCATTTAACCTTGATTAGGATACAGAAACACCACCTCAACAAGAGTTAAGACTCATATGATCACCACCTAACTCGGCCTAAGCTAGGATATACAAGTAAAGAATTTTAGTTTCGGTTGAGGGAGCATTGCTCAATTTTTACTTCAATACTCAATGTGTGTATACAAAGTGAGCTCCTTGTTGTCCTTATACAAACGTTCCCTTGCTTCCTAGGAAGGATTGTAGGTTTCGTCATGCTTAGAAAACTTCTAACTAAACTTAAAATTGGCTGTAAGTGAAACTTAAGTATAAAACATGCTTAACTAAGCTAATTACAGCTAATGAGTCTCCATAATTGAACAACCTTGCCAAAATTGGGAAGCAACGTTAACTCTAGTTTTTATTTTCAATTGTGGCCCCAACTGCACCAACAAAGACAAATTAAATGCCTCAAAATGAGTGCAAGAAAAATGACGGGTGTGGCTGTAAATCAACAACCTCACTGAACTTCAGAACTTTCTTTAACTCGAGTTTTCTCCAAGTACAACCACAATGTGCTCTAAAAAATGGAATGAGTCCCACAAAAATGAAAGGTGCAGCTCTAAATCAAGAACATTGCTAAACTTAAGAACCTTCTTTAACTATAGTTTTCTCCAATTATGCCCACAAAAAAATGAGTGCAAAGAATGAAAGGTGTAACAGCAAATCAAGAACCTCGCCAAACTTGAGGGCTTCAATTATAGTTTACATTTCATTTGGGGCCCCAACTACACTCACAAAGATCTCCCAGGTGGAGAATACAAATGCCCTAAAATGAGCGCAAAAGAATTAAAGCGAGGTGATAAATCAAGAACCTAGCCAAACTCAAGAACTTACTTAAATAACTGTTCACTTTGCAATTGGGGCATAAATCACCCCTGCAAAGGGCGCAAATAAGTGCAAAAGAATAAATATCATGGTCACAAATCGAGGACATAGCCAAATTTACGAACTTACGTCTAACTCGACCTCTGTTTTCATTTTGGGTACTAATTGCACTTGTGAAGAACTGCAAATAAGTGTAAGAAAATGACCGAAAAGGAGTGGAAAAAATGAATGGAGTATTTACGAATCAAGAATTTAGTTAAACATAAAAAGTAACTTTAAGCCTTATCTATTTTTATTTGTAGCTCCAATGACCCCCGCGAAGAGCTGCAAACCAAAAGTAAGTGAACACCCAGAAAAGAGTGCAAAAAGAATGAATGGTGCCTCCATAAATAAATAAGCTTACCAACTAGGAACTAACTTCAACTCTAGTTTTTGTTCATTTTAGGCTCCGATTGCACCAACAAAGAACTCCCATAGAGAGAAAATAATTGCCCTAAATTACTGCAAAAGAATGAAAGTTGTGGCAACAAATCAAGGACCTCACCTAACTCAAGAATTTTAACTATTGTTTTCTTGTCATTTGGAGATCCACTTGCACAACACGAGCTCCTAAAAGGAGAATATAAATGCACTAAAATGACTGCAAAAGAACGGTAGTGTGGCGATGCATCACAAATGTGCCCAAACATAAGAGCATACGTTAACTCTTGTCTACTTTTCATTTGGGGCATCAATAACCCCCGCAAAGAGCTGCCACCAATTAAAAAAACAAATGCCTTACAAAATGACTATAGAAGGATAAATGTTGCAGTTACAAACTGAGGATGTAGCCAAATGTAGGAGCTTACTTGAGCTTAAGTTCTTGTTTTCATTTAGCGTACTAATCACACCCATAAGTATCTCCCAACAAGAGGAAACAAATGCCTTAAATGACATTGAAAAGAATGAATGGTGTGGCCACAAATTAAAAATCTCGCGAAAATATAAGAACTACATTAACCATTGTACTATTTTCTTGTGGAGGTGCAATTACACCCACAAATAGCTCCCATCAAGAGGAACTAAATGGCCAAAAATTAGTGCAAAAAATGTGAATGGTATCTTCACAAATCAAGAATCTTTCCCAAATTGGGAACTAACTTTAACTCTAGTTTTCTTTCATTTAGTGCTTTAGTTACAATCGCTAATAGCTTCCACAAAAAGAAAATAATTGCCCCAAACAAGTGCATAGGAATGAAATATGTGGCTGTAAATCAAGGACCCCGCAAAACCTAAGAACATACTTTAACTCTAGTTTTCTATTTCATTTGGGGCTCCACTTGCACCCGTAAAGAAGTTCCCCAAAAATAGAGTGGAAATGACCTAAAATAAATAAGCACAAAAGTATGAAAGTGTGGCTTTAAATAAAAAACTGAGAAAAACTTAAGTACTTACTTCAAATCTAGTGCACTTTTCATTTGGGCCTCCAATTATGCCCACAAATCTCGCCAATTGGAAAGAGAGGCCCTAAAATTGATGGATGCACGTACACTCAACTCACATTCAAAGAGAATGCAAAGTTCGCTAAGAAAGCAAGCTAAATTCTAGTTCTAGTCTTAAGTGAATCCAAAAGCAATGTAAAGGATAGGTTGAATCAAAACCTATTCTTAGATATGGATATCACCACCAAGAATAAGCTTATTACCATTAAGCTTGATTAGGATACAGAAACACCATCTAAACAAGAGCTAAGACTCACATGATCACCACCTAACTCGACCGAAGCTAGGATACGTAAGTAAAGGATTTAAGTTTCGATCTAAGGAGCAATGCTCAATTTTTCATTGATCACTCAATATGTGTGTACAAAGGGAGCTCCTTGCTGTCCTTATACGAACATTCCCTTACTGCCTGCGTAGGATTAGAGGTTTTGTTATGCCTAGGAAACCTCTAAGTAAACTTAAAACTAACTTGAATGAAACTTAAGGAGAAAGCATGCTCAACTAAGTTAATTACAACTAATGAGTCTCCACAAATGCAGAATCCTACCAAAATTGAGAATCAACTTTAACTCTACTTTTATTTTCAATTAGGAACCTAATTACACCAATAAAATAAATTAAACACCTTAAAATGAGTGCAAGAAAAATGGCAGGTGTGGCTATAAACCAATAACCTCACTAAACTTAAGAACATTCTTTAACTCGAGTTTTCTCCAACTACAATAACAATGTGCTTCGAAAAATAGAATGAGTCCAGAAATAATTAAAGGTGCCGCTGTAAATCAACAACATTGCTAAACTTAAGAACTTTCTTTAACTATAATTTCTCCAACTATGCCCACAATGTGCTCCTAAAAAAGGAATGCAAATGCACTAAAATGAGTGCAAAGAACGAAAGGTGTAACTACAAATCAAGAACTTCGCCAAGCTTGAGAGCTTCAATTGTATTATGCATTTCCTTTGGGGCTTTAATTAAAATCACAAAGATCTCCCAAGTGGAGTATACAAATGCACTAAAATGAGTGCAAATGAATTAAAGCGAGGTGATAAATTAAGAACCTAGCCAAACTCAAGAACTTGCTTAAATGCTTGTTCACTTTTCAATTAGGGCGTAAATGACGCCTGTAAAGAGCTGCCACAAAGGAAAAACAAATGCCTTAAGATAAGTGCGAAAGAATAATTATTATGGTCACAAATCAAGGACATAGCCAAATTCACGAACTTACTTTTAATTCGAGCTCCGTTTTCATTTTGGGTACTAATTGCACTTGTGAAGAGCAGCAAATAAGAGGAAAAAAATGACCGAAAAGGAGTGGAAAGAATGAGTGGAGTCGCTACAAGTCATGAATTTAGTTAAATATAAGAACTAACTTTAACCCTTTTCAGTTTTGATTTAGACCTCTAATAACCCCTGTGAAGAGCTGCACACCAAGAAGAAGTGAACACCAAAAAAGAGTACAAAAAGAATGATTAGTGGCTCCACAAATAAATAAACTTACCAAACTAGGAACTAACTTTAACTCTAGCTTTCTTTCATTTTGGGCTCCAATTACACCAATAAAGAACTCCCACAAAGAGAAAATAGTTGCCCAAATGAGTGCAAAAGAATAAAAGTTGCGGCTGCAAATCAAGGACCTCTCCTAACCCAAGAACTTGCTTTAACTATAGTTTTCTTTTTATTTGGAGCCCTGCTTACATGCGTAAGAGCCCCGAGAAAGAGAATACAAATGGACTAAAATGAATGCAAAAGAACGATAGTGTAGCAATATACCATGAATGTGCCCAAACCTAACAGCATACATTAACTCTTGTCCACTTTTGATTTGGGGTGTCAATAACCCGCAAAGAGCTGCCACCAGTAAAAAAAAACAAATGCCTTAAAAAATGAGTGTAAAAGGATAGGTTGAATCTAAACCTATTCTCAGATACAGATATCACCACTAAGAACAAGGTTAGGGCCCTTAACCTTGATTAGGATACTGAAACACCACCTAAATAACAATTAAGACTCACATGATCATCACCTAACTCGGCCTATAATAGGATACACAAGTAAGGGATTTCTGTTTTGAGTTAAGGAGCAATGCTTAATTTTTCATTCAATACTCAATGTGCGTGCAGAAAGAGACCTCCTTGTTGTCCTTATGCAAACATTCCCTTGCTGTCTGGGAAAGATTTGAGGTTTTGGCAAGCTTAGGAAACCTCTAACTAAACTTAAAACTAGCTTGGATCAAACTTAAATACAAAGCATGCTTGACTAAGCTAATTACAACAAATGAGTCTCCATAAATGAAGAATCCTTCCAAAATTGAGAACCAACTTTAACTCTAGTTTTGTTTTCAATTGGGGCTGCAATTAAAGACACAAAGACCAATTAAATGCCTTAAAATGAGTGCAAGAAAAATAAATGGTTTGACTATAAATCAATAACCTCACTAAACTTGAGAACTTTCTTTAACTCGAGTTTTCTCAAACTACACCCACAATGTGGCCCTATAAAGGAAATACAAATGCACTAAAATGAGTGCAAAGAATGAAAGGTGCAACTATAAGTTAAGAACCTCGCCAAACTTAAGAGCTTTAATTCTAGTTTACATTTAATTTGGGTCCCCAATTACATTCACAAAGATCTCCCAAGTAGGGAATACAAATGCCCTAAAATGAGTGTAAAAGAATGAAAGCGAGGAGATAAATCAAGAACCTAGCCAAACTCAACAACTTGCTTAAATGATGGTTCACTTTTCAATTGGGGCATAAATGGCCCTACAAAGAACTGTCATAAAGGAAATACAAATGCCTTAAAATAAGTGCAAAACAATAAATATTGTGGGCGCGAACTGAGGATATAACCAAATTTACAGACTTACTTTTAATTGGAGCTCTATTTTCATTTTGCGTAATAATTGCACTTGTGAAGAACTGCAAATAAGAGTAAAAAACGACCAAAAAGGAGTGGAAACAGTGAATGGAGTCGATACAAATCATGAATTTGGTTCAACATAAGAACTAACTTTAACCTTTACCTGTTTCCATTTGGAGCTCCAATCACCCCTGTGAAGAGCTGCAAACCAAAAGGAAGTGAGTGCCCAAAAAAGAGCGCAAAAGAATTAATGTTATCTCCACAAATAAATAAACTTACCAAACTAGGAAGTAACTTTAAGCCTAGTTTTCTTTCATTTTAGTTTTCTTTCATTTTGGGCTCCAATTACACCAACAAAGAACTTACTTCAACTATAGTTTTCTTTTCATTTGGAGCCCCACTTGCACACACAAGAGCTCCCAAAAAGAGAATACAAATGCACTAAAATGAGTCCAAAAGAACAATAATGTATTGATATATCACGAATGTGCCCAAACATAAGAACATACATTAACTCTTGTGCACTTTTCATTTGGGGTGTCAATAACCCCCGTAAAGAGCTGCCACTAATAAAAAAAACAAATGCCTTAAAAAATGATTATAGAAGGATAAATGTTGTAGTTACAAGCTGAGCATGTAGCCAAATTGAGAAGCTTACTTTAGCTCAAATTCTACTTTCATTTAGTGTACTAATCCCAACGGTAAGGATGTACCAACAAGAGGAAACAAATGCTCTAGAAGACGTGGAAAAGAATGACTGGTGTGGCTACAAATCAAGAATCTCACGAAAACATAAGATTTTACTTTAACCATTATACTATTTTCATGTGGAGGTCCAATTACACCCACAAATAGCTCCTATCAAGAGGAACTAAATGCCCAAAAGCCAGTGTAAAAAGAGTGAATAGTGTCCCTACAAATCAGGAATCTTACCCAAGTTAGGGGCTAACTTTATCTGTAGTTTTCTTTCATTTGGTGCTTTACTTATAATCACTAATAGCTCCCATAAAAAGAAAATAATTGTCCCCAACGAGTGTATAGGAATGAAAGATATGGCAATAAATCAAGGACCCCACCAAACTCAAGAACTTACCTTAACTCTTGTTTTCTATTTCATTTGGGGCTTCACTTGTGCATGTAAAAAAGTTCCCAAAAAATAGAATACAAATGACCTGAAATAAATAAGTGCAAAAGAATGAAAGTGTGGCTATAAATCAAAAACCTAGAAAACTTAAGTACTTACTTTAACTCTAGTGCACTTTTCATTTGGAGTTCCAATTACACCACAAATCCACCAAGTGGAAAGAAAGGCCCTAAAATTTATGGATGCACGTACACTGAACTCACATTCAAAGAGAATGCAAAGCTAGCTGAGAAAGCAGACTGAATTCTAGATCTAGTTTTAACTGAATCCAAAAGCAATGTAAATGATAGGTTGAATCTAAACCTATTCTTAGATACGGATATCACCACCAAGAATAAGCTTAGGGCCCTTAACCTTGCTTAGGATGCAGAAACACCACCTAAACAACAGTTGAGACTCACATGACCACCACCTAACATAGCCTAAGCTAGGATATGCAAGTAAAGGATTTTAGTTTCGGTTTAAGGAGGAACACCCAATTTTTCATTCAATACACAACGTGTAGGTACAAAGTGATCTCCTAGTTATCCTTATACAAACATTCCCTTACCCAGACAAGATTAGATGTTTGTTCAGGCTTACGAAACCTCTAACTAAAATTAAAACTAGCTTGAATGAAACTTAAGGATAAAGCATGCTTAACTAAGCTAATTAACTAATAAGTATCCACAAATGAAGAATCTTTCCAAAATTGAGAAACAACTTTAACTCTAGTTTTATTTTCAATTGGGGCTCCAATTACACCAACAAAGAAAAATTAAATGCCTTAAAATGAGTGCAAGAAAAATGAAAGGAGTGGCGATGAATCAATAACCTCACTAAACCTAAGGACTTTCTTTAACTCGAGTTTTCTCCAACTATAACAACAAAGTGCTCCGAAAAATGGAATGTGCCCAAAAAAAGTGAAAGGTGTGGCTCTAAATCAAGAACATTGCTAAACTTAAGAACTTTGTTTAACTCTAGTTTTCCCCAACTACGCCCGTAATGTGCTCTTAAAACAGAATACAAATACACTGAAATGAGTGCAAATAATGAAAGGCGTAACTACAAATCAAGAGCCTCACCACACTTGAGAGCTTCAATTCTAGTTTACATTTCATTTGGGGCCCCAATTACACGCATAAAGATCTTCCAATTAGAGAATGCAAATGCACTAAAATGAGTACAAAAGAATTAAAGCGAGATGATAAATAAAGAACCTAGCCAAACTCAAGAAGTTGCTTAAAAGCTTGTTTACTTGAATCCCACAAAGAGCTGTCATCAAGGGAGAACAAATGCCTTAAAATAAGTGCAAAAGAATAAATATTGTGGCCACAAATTGAGCACACAGCCAAGTTTACGAACTCACTTTTAACTGGAGCTCTGTTTTCATTTTGGGCACTAATTACACATGTGAAGAGCTGTAAATAAGAGTACAAAAAAATAACGGAAAAGGAGTGGAAAGAATGAATGGAGTCACTGCAAATCACAAATTTGGTTAAACATAAGAACTAACTTTAACCCTTATCTGTTTTCATTTGGAGCTCCAATGGCCCCTTTGAAGAGCTGCAAACCAAGAGGAAGTGAACACCTAAAAAAGAGGGCAAAAAGATTGAATGGTGTCTCCACAAATAAATAAACTTACCAAACTAGGAACTAACTTTAACTCTAGTTTTCTTTCATTTTCATCTCCAATGACACCAACAAAGGACTCCCACAAGGAGAAAATAGTTTCCCTAAATGAATGCCGAAGAATGAAGGTTATGGCTGCAAATCATGGACCTCGCCTAACTCAAGAACTTAGATCAACTGTAGTTTTCTTTTCATTTGGAGCCCTACTTCCACACATAAGAGCTCCCAAGAATAGAATATAAATGCAATAAAATGAGTGCAGCAGAACGATAGTGTAGCGATATGTCACGAATGTGCCCAAACATGAGAACGTACATTAACTCTAGTCCACTTTTTATTTGGGGCGTTAATAACCCCCACGAAGAGCTGCCACCAATAAATAAAACAAATACCTTATAAAATGAGTGTAAAAGGATAAATGTTGCTAGTTACAAACTAAGGATGTAGCCAACTTGAGGGGCTTACTTTAGCTCAAGTTCTGTGGAAAGGAATGAATGGTGTGGCTATAAATCAAGAATCTCGCGAAAATAAAAGAACTAACTTTAACCATTGTACTATTTTCATGTGGAGGTCCAATTACACCCACAAATAGCTCCCATTAAGAGGAACTACATGCCCAAAAATTAGTGCAAAAATAGTGAATGGTGCCACCACAAATCAATAATCTTAGCCAAATTGGGACGTAACTTTAACTGTAGTTTTCTTTCATTTGGTGCTTTGCTTGCAATCACTAATGGCTCCCACACAAAGAAAATAAATGCCCACGAGTGCATAGGAATGAAAGATGTGGCTATAAATCAAGTGCCCCGCTAAACTCAAGAACTTACATTAACTCTAGTTTTCTATTTCATTTGGGGCTCAACTTGCACACGTAAAGAAGTTCCCAAAAAAAAGAAGTCAAATGACCTGGAACAAATTAGTGCAAAAGAATGAAAGTGTGGCTATAAATCAAAAACCTAGAAAAACTTAAGTTCTTCCGTTAACTCTAGTGCACTTTTCATTTGGAGTTCCAATTACACCCACAAGTCCTACCAAGTGGAAAGAGAGGCCCTAAAATTGAGGAATGCATGTCCACTCAACTCGCATTCAAAGAGAATGCAAAGTTAGCCAAGAATACTGAATTCTAGCTCTCGTTTTTAGTGAATCCAAAAGCAATGTAAAGGATAGGTTGAATCTAAACCTATTCTCAGATACAGATATCACCTCTAAGAACTAGGTTACGACCCTTAACTTTGATTAGGATACAAAAACACCATCTAAACAAGAGTTAAGATGCACATTATCGTCACCTAACTCGGCCTATGCTAGGATACGCAGGTAAAGGATTTCAGTTTCGATTTAAGGAGCAATTCCCAATTTTTTATTCAGTATGCAATGTGTGTGCACAAAGTGAGCTCCTTATTGTCCTTACACAAACATTCCCTTGCTGCTTGGGAAGGATTAGAGGTTTTGTCATGCTTAGGAATCCTCTGACTAAATTTAAAACTAGCTTTAATGAAACTTAAGGACAAAGCATGCTTAAGTAAGCTAATTACAACTAATGAGTCTCCACAAATGAAGAATCTTACCAAAATTAAGAACTAACTTTAAGTCTAGTTTTATTTTCAATTGGGGCTCCAATTACACCGATAAAGATAAATTAAATGCCTTAAAATGAGTGCAAGAAATATGAAAGGTGTGGCTATAAATTAATAACCTCACTAACGTAAGAACTTTCTTTAACTTGAGTTTTCTCAAACTAGACCAACAAAGTGCTCCGAAAAATGGAACGAGTCCCAAAAAAAAACCAAAAGGTATAGCTATAAGTGAAGAACATTGCTAAGCTTAAGAACTTTCTTTAACTATAGTTTTCTCCAACTACAACCACAATGTCCTCCTATAAAGGAAATACAAATGCACTTAAATGAGTGCAAAGAATGAAAGGTGTAACTACAAAACAAGAACCTCGCCAAACTTGAGAGCTTTAATTCTAGTTTACATTTGATTTGGGGCCCCAATTACACTCACAAAGATCTCCCAAGTAGAAAATTCAGGTGCACTAAAATGAGTGCAAAAGAATGAAAGTGAGGAGATAAATCAGGAACCTAGCCAAACTCAAGAACTTCCTTAAATGCTTGTTCAATTTTCAATTAGATTGTAAATGACCCCCGCAAAGAGCTATCGTAAAGGGAAGACAAATGCCTTAAAATAAGTGCAAAAGAATAAATATTGTGGTCACAAATTGAGGACATTGCCAAATTTACTATCTTACCTTTAACTGGAGCTCTGTTTTCATTTTGGGCACTAATCGCATTTGTGAAGAGCTACAAAAAAGAGTGAAAATTTGACCAAAAAGGAGTGGAAACAATGAATGAAGTCGCTACATATCAAGAATTTGGTTAAACATAAGAACTAACTTTAACCCTTATTTGTTTTCATTTGGAGCTCTAATAACCCCTATGAAGAGTTGTAAACCAAGAGAAAGTGAACACCTAAAAAAGCGTGTAAAAAGAATGAATGGAGCCTCCACAAATAAATAAACTTGCCAAATTCAAAACTAACTTTAAGTATAGTTTTCTTTTATTTTAGTTTTCTTTCATTTTGGGCTCCAATTACACCAGCAAGGAACTCCCTCAAAGAGAAAATAGTTGCCCTAAATCAGAGCGAAAGAATGAAAGTTGTGGCTGTAAATCAAGCACCTTGCCTAGCTTAAGAACTTACTTTAACTATAGTTTTGTTTTCATTTAGAGCCTCACTTGCACACACAAGAACTCCAAAAAAGTGAATACAAATGCACTAAAAAGAGCGCAAAAGAACGATAGTGTAGCGATATATCACGAATGTGCCCAAATATAAGAACATACATTAACTCTTGTCCACTTTTCATTTGGGGCGTCATTAACCCCCGCAAAGAGCTACCACCAATAAAAACACAAATGCCTTAAAAAATGAAAAGGATGTTGCAGTTACAAGCTGAGGATGTAGCAAAATTAAGGAGCTTACTTTAGCTCATGTTTTATTTTCATTTAGTGTACTAACCACACCCGTAAGGATCTCCCAACAAGAGGCAACAAATGCTTTAAAAGACATGGAATGGAATGAATGGTGTGGCTGTAAATCAAGAATCCCTTGAAAACATAAGAACTCACTTTAACAATGGTACTATTTTTATGTGGAGGTTAAACTACATCAACAAATAGCTCCCATCAAGAGGAACTAATACCCAGAAATTAGTGCAAAAAGAGTGAATGGGGTCTCCATAAATCAAGAATCGTAATCAAATTGGGACCTAACTTTGACTCTAGTTTTCTTTCCTTTGGTGCTTTACTTGCAATCACTAATAGCTCCACAAAAAGAAAATAATTGCCCCAAACGAGTGCATAGGAATGAAAGATATAGCTATAAGCCAAGGACCACGCCGAACTCAAGAACTTACTTTAACTCTTACTTTCTATTTCATTTCAGGCTCCACTTGCGCACGTAAAGAAGTTCCCAAAATAGAGAATATAAATGATCTAAAATAAATAAACGCAAAAGAATGAAAGTGTTGCTATAAATCAAAAACCTAGAAAAACTTAAGTACATACTTCAACTCTAGTACACTTTTCATTTGGTGTTCCAATTACACCCACAAATTCGCCATGTGGAAAGAGAGGCCCTAAAGTTGATGGATGCACGTACACTCAGCTCACATTCAAATAAAATACAAAGTTAGCTAAGAAGGCAGGCTAAATTCTAGCCGCAGTTTTAAGTGAACCCAAAAGCAATGTAAAGGATAGGTTGAGTTTAAGCTAGGATGCACAAGTAAAGGATTTTAGTGTCAGTTTAGGGAGCAGTGCCCAATTTTTTATTCAATACTCAATGTGTGCGCACAAATTGAGCTCCTAGTTGTCCTTACACAAACATTCCCTTGCTGTCTGGGAAGGATTAGAAATTTTTTCATGCTTAAGAAACCTCTAACTAAACCTAAAACTCGCTTAAATGAAACGTAAGTACAAACATTGCTTAACTAAGCTAATTACAACTAATGAGTCCCTGCAAATGAAGAATCTTAGCAAAATTGAGAACCAACTTTAACTCTACCTTTATTTTCAATCAAGAACATTGCTAAACTTAAGAACTTTCTTTGACTCTAGTTTTCTCCAACTACACTTACAATGTGCTCCTAAAAACGGAACACAAATGCAATAAAATGAGTGCAAAGAATGAAAGGTGTAACTACAAATTAAGAACCTCGTCAAACTTGAGAGCTTCAATTCTAGTTTGCATTTCATTTGGGGAATACAAATGCATTAAAATGAGTGCAAAAGAATGAGAGCGAGGTGATAAATTAAGAACCTATCCAAACTCAAGGACTTGCTTAAAAGCTTGTTCACTTTTCAATTAGGGCGTAAATGACCCCTGCAAGGAGCTGTCGTAAAGGGAAAAGGAATGCCTTAAAATAAGTGCAAAAGAATAAATATTGTGGTCACAAATCGAGAACATAGCCAAATTTAAGAACTTACTTTTAACTCGAGCTCTGTTTCTATTTTGGGTACTATTTGCACTTGTGAAGAGCTGGAAATAAGAGTAAAAAAATAACTGAAAAGGAGTGGAATGAATGAATGGAGTCCCTACAAATCAAGAGTTTGGTTAAGCATAAGAACTATCTTGAAGCCTTATCTATTTTCATTTGGTGCTCCAATGACCCCCATGAAGAGCTGCAAGGCAAGAGGAAGTAAACACCCAAAAAAGAGTGCAAAAAGAATGAATGGTGTCTCCATAAATAAACAAACTTACCAAACTAGGAACTAACTTTAACTCTAGTTTTCTTTCATTTTGGGCTCCATTTGCACTAACAAAGAGCTACCACAAAGAGAAAATAGTTGCCCTAAATCAGTACAAGAGAATGAAAGCTGTGGCCGTAAATCAAGGACCTCACCTAACTCAAGAACTTACTTTAACTATAGTTTTCTTTTCATTTGGAGCCCCACTTGCACCCACAAGAGCTCCTAAAAAGAGAACACAAATGCACTAAAATGAGTGCAAGAGGACGGTAGTATGGCAATATATCACGAATGTGCCCAAACATAAGAACATGCATTAACCCTTGTCCATAATTCATTTGGGCAGTCAATAATCCCCGCAAAAAGCTGCCGCCAATTAAAAAAAAATGTCTTAAAAAAGGATTGTAAAAGGATAATGTTGCGGTCACAAACTGAGGATGTAGACAAATGGAGGAGCTTACTTTAGCTCAAGTTCTATTCTCAATTAGTGTACTAATAACAACCGTAAGCATCCCCTAATAAGAGCAAACAAATGCTTTAAAAGTCGTGGAAAAGAATGAATGGTGTGGCTACAAATCAAGAATCTCGTGAAAACGTAAGAACTAACTTTAACCAATGTACTATTTTTTTATGGTGGTCCCATTACACACACAAATAGCTCCTATCAAGAGGAACTAAATGCCTAAAAATTAGTGCAAAAAGTGTGAATGGTGTCTCCACAAATCCAATATCTTACCTAAACTAGGAACTAACTTTAACTCTGGTTTTCTTTCGTTTGGTGCTTTACATACAATCACAAATAGCTTCTGAAAAAAGAAAATAATTTCCCCAAATGAATGCATAGGAATGAAATATGTGGCTATAAATCAAGGACCCTGCCAAACTTAAGAACTTGCTTTAGCTTTATTTTTCTATTTCATTTGGGGCTCTACTTACACCGGCAAAGAAGTTCCCAAAAAAGAGAATACAAATGACCTAAAATAAATAAGTGCAAAATAATTAAAGTGTGGCTATAGTTCAAAAACCTAGAAAAACTTAAGTACTTACTTTAACTCTAGTGCACTTTTTACTTGGGGCCCTAATGACACCTGTAAATCTCGACAAGTGGAAAGAGAGGCCCTAAAATTGATGGATGCACGTGCACTCAACTCACATTCAAAGAGAATGCAAAGTTAGCCAAGAATGCAAACTAAATTCTAGCTCTAGTTTTAAGTGAATCCAAAAGCAATGTAAAGGATAGGTTGAATCTAAACCTATTCTTAGATACAGATATCACCACCAACAACAAGCTTAGGGCCCTTAACCTTGATTAAGATACAAAAACACCACCTAAACAAGAGTTAAGACTGACATGATCACCATCTAACTCGGCCTAGGCTAGGATACACAAGTAAAAGATTTCAGTTTCGATTTAAGTAGCAGAGCTCAATTTTTCATTCAATGCTCAATGTCTGTGTACAAAGTGAGCTCCTTGTTGTCCTTATACAAGCATGCCCTGGTTGCCTAGGAAGGATTAGAGGTTTCGTCATACTTACGAAACCTCTAAGTAAACTTAAAACTAGCTTGAATGAAACTTATGTACAAAGCATGCTGGACTAAGCTAATTACAACTAATAACCCTCCACAAATGAAGAACCTTCCCAAAACTGAGAACCAACTTTATCTCTAGTTTTATTTTCAATTGGGGCTCTAATTATAGCAACAAAGGCAAATTAAATACATTGAAATGAGTCCCAAAAAAAAAAAAAAATGAACGGTGTGGCTATAAGTCAATAACCTCATTAAACTTAAGCACTTTCTTTAACTCGAGTTTTCTCCAACTACCCCAACAAAATGCTCCGAAAAATGGAATGAGTCTAAACATTAAAACAGAAGGTGCGGCTATAAATCAAGAAGATTACTAGACTTAAGAACCTTCTGTAAATCTAGTTTGCTCCAACTACACCCACAATATGCTCCTAAAAAGGGAACACAAATGCGCCAAAATGAGTGCAAAGAATGAAAGGTGTAACTATAAATGAAGAACCTCACCAAATTTGAGAGCTTCAATTCTAGTTTACATTTCATTCGGGGCCCCAATCACACTCACAAAGATCTCCCAAGTAGAGGATACAAATGCACTAAAAAAAGTGCAAAGGAATGAAAGCGAGGCGATAAATCAAGAACGTAGCCAAACACACGAACTTACTTAAATGCTTGTTCAATTTTCAATTATGGCACAAATGACCCCTGCAAAGAGTTGTCATAAAGGGAAAACAAATGCCTTAAAATAAGTCCAAAACAATAAATATTGTGGTCACAAATTGAGGACGTAGCCAAATTTACATACTTACTTTTAACTCGAGCACTATTTTCATTTTGGGTACTAATTGCATTTGTGAAGAGCTGCAAATAAGAGTTAAAAAAACAGTAGAAAAGCAGTGGAAAGAATGAATGAAGTCGGTACAAATCAAGAATCTGGTTAAACATAATAACTAACTTTAACCCTTATCTATTTTCATTTCTTGCTTCAATTACACCCACAAGGGGCTGTATACCAAGAGGAAGTGAATACCTCAAAAAGAGTGTAAAAAGAATGAATGGTGTCTCCACAAATAAATAAACTTACAAAACTGGGAACTAGCTTTAGCTCTAGCTTTCTTTCATTTTGGGCTCCAATCACGAGAACAAAGAACCCCCATAAAGAGAAAATAGTTGCCTGAAATGAGTGCAAAAGAATGAAAGTTGTGGATGCAAATTAAGGACCTATCCTAACTCAAGAACTTACTTTAACTATAGTTTTCTTTTCATTTGGAGCCCCAGCACACACAAGAGCTCCCAAAAATAGAATATAGACGCACTAAAATGAGTGCAAAACAATGATAGTACGGTAATATATCACAAATGTGTCCAAAATAAGAACATAAATTAACTCTTGTCCGCTTTTGATATGGGGTTTCGATAAACCCCGCAAAGAGCCGCCAACAACAAAAAAAAAAAAGGCTTAAAAAATGAGTGCAAAAGGATAAATGTTGCGGTTAGAAACTGTGGATGAAACCAAATTTAGGAGCTTACTTTAGCTCAATTTCTGTTTTCATTTAGTGTGCTAATCACATCCGTAAGGATCTCCCAACAAGAGGAAACAAATTCTTTAAAAGACATGGAAAAGACTGAATGGTATGGCTACAAATCAAGAATTTTACAAAAACATAAGAGCTAACTTTAACCATTGTACTATTTTCAAGTGGAGGTCCAATTACACCCACAAACAGCTCCCATCAAGAGGAACTAAATGCATAAATATTAGTGCAAAAGACTGAATGACGTCTCCCCAAATCAAGAATCTTGCCCAAATTAGGAGCCAACTTTAACTCTAGTTTTCTTTCATTTAGTGCCTTACTTACAGTCACTAATAGCTCCCAAAAAAGAAAATAATTTTCCCAAATGAGTGCATAGGAATGAAACATCTGGCTATAAGTCAAGGACCCTACCAAACTCATAATCTTACTTTAACTCTAGTTTTCTATTTCATTTGCGGCTTCACTTGTACCCCTAAAGAGGCTCCCAAAAAAGACAATACAAATGACCTAAAATAAATAAGCATAAAAGAGTGAAAGTGTGGCTATAAATCAAAAACCTAGGAAAACTTAAGTTCTTACTTTTACTCTAGTTCACTTTTCATTTGGGGCTCCAATCCCACCAAGTGGAAAGAGAGGCCCTAAAATTAATGGACGGACATGGACTCATCTCATATTCAAAGAGAATGCAAAGTTAACTAAGAATGCAGATTGAATTCTTGCTCTAGCTTTAAGAGAACCCAAAAGCAATGTATAGGATAGATTGAATCTGAACCTATTCTCAGATACAGATATCACCACCAAGAATAAGCTTAGGACCCTTAATCTTTGTTAAAATATAAAAACACTACCTAAACAAGAGTTAAGACTCATATGATCATCACCTAACTTGGCCTAAGCTAGGATAAGTAAGTAAAGGATTTCAGTTTTGGTTTAAGGAGCAACGCTCAATTTTTCATTCAATACTCAATGTGTGTCTAAAAAGTGAGCTCCTTGTTGTCCTTATAGAAACATTCCCTTGTAGCCTGGGACAGATTAGAGGCTTGTCATCCCTAAGAAACCTCTAACTAAGCTCAAAACTGGCTTAAATGAAACTTAAGTATAAAGGATGCTTAACAAATCTAATTACAACTAATTAGTCTCCACAAATAAATAACCTTGAACCAAATTTAACTCTAGTTTTACTTTCAATTGGGGCTCCAATTACACCAACAAAGACAAATTAAATTCCTTAAAATGAGTGCCAAAAAAAAGTAAAAGGAATGGTTATAAATTAAGAACCTCACTAAACTTAAGAACTTTCTTTAACTCGAGTTTTCTCCAATGGCACCAAGAAAGCGCACTGAAAAATGGAATGAGTTAAAAAAAAAAAAAAAAAAAAACAAAGAAAGGTGCAGCTATAAATCATAATCATTGCTAAACTTAAGAACTTTCTTTAACTCTACTTTTATGCAGGTACACTCACAATGTGCTCCTAAAAAGGGAATACAAATGCACTAAAATGAGAGCAAAGAATGAAAGGGGTAACTACAAATCAAGAACCTTGCCAAACTTAAGAGCTTCAATTCTAGTTTACATTTCATTTAGGGACTCAATTGCACTCACGAAGATCTCCCAAGTAGAGAATACAGATGCATTAAAATGAGAGCAAAAGAATGAAAGTGAGGCAATAAATCCAGAACCTAGCCAAACTTAAGAACTTGATTTAAATACTTGTTCACTTTTCAATTTGGGCGTAAATGACCCTTCAAAGAGCTGTTATCAAGGGAAGACAGATGCCCTAAAACAAGTGCAAAAGAATAAATGTTGTGGTCACAAATTGGGGACGTAGCCAAATTTACAAACTTAAGTTTGACCTAAGCTCTGCTTTCATTTTGGGTACTAATTTCACTTGTGATGCCAATGGGAGGAAAAAAATGACTGAAAAGGAGTGTAAAGAATGAATGGAGTCGCTACAAATCAAGAATCTGGTTAAACATACGAAATAACTTTAACCCTTATCTGTTTTCATTTGAAGAGCTGCAAACCAAGAGGAAGTGAATAAATAAAAAAGAATGAAAAAAGAATGAATGGTGTCTCCACAAATAAATGAACTCAGCAAACTGGGAACTAACTTCAACTCTAATTTTCTTCGATTTTGGGCTCCAATTACACCAATAAAGAAGTCCCAGAAAGAGCAAATAGTCGCCCTATATGAGTGAAAAAGAATGAATGCTGTGGCTGCAAATCAAGCACGTCGCCTAACTCAAGAACTTACTTTCGTCATAATTTTATTTTCATTTGGAGCCCCACTTGCACTCACAAAGAGCTCCCAAGAAGAGAATACAAATTCCCTAAAATGAGTGCGAAAGATTGATAGTGTGGCGATAAATCATGAATACGGCCAAACACAAGAACATACATTAACTCTTGTCAAGTTTTAATTTTGGGCACCAATAACTTCTGCAAAGAGCTGCCACCAATTAAAAAAACAAATGCCTTCAAGTGAGTGTGAAAGGATAAATGTTGTGGTTACAAATTGAGGATGAAGACAAATTTAGGAGCTTACTTTAGCTCAAGTTTTGTTTTCATTCAGTGTACTAATATCACCTGTAAGGATCTCCTAACAAGAGGAAATAAATGCTTTAAAAGGCATGGAAAAGAATGAATGGTGTGACTACAAATCAAGAATCTCGCGAAAACATAAGAATTAACTTTAATCATTGCACTATTTTTATGTGGAGGTCTAATTACACCCAGAAACAGCTGCCATCAAGAGGGACTAAATGGCCAAAAATTAGTACCAAAAGAGTCAATGGTGCCTCCATAAATTAAGAATCTTACCAAAATTGGGAACTAACTTTAACTGTAGTTTTCTTTTGTTTGATGCTTTACTTACACCCACTAATAGCTCCTACAAAAAAAAAATATTACCCCAAATGAGTGCATAGGAATGAAAGATGTGGCTATATATCAAGGACCCCACCAAAATCAAGAACATACTTTAATTCTAGTTTTCTATTTCATTTAGGGCTCCACTTGCACCCCTGAAAAAATTCCCAAAAAAGGGAATAAAAATGACCTACAATAAATAAGTGCAAAAGAATGAAAGTGTGGCTATAAATTAAAAACCTAGAAAACCTTAAGTACTTAATTTAAGTCTAGTTCACTTTTCATTTGGGGCTCCAATTACACCCACAAATCCTGCCAAGTGGAAAGAGAGGCCCTAAAATTATTGGATGCACGTACACTCAACTCACATTCAAAGAGAATGCAAAGTTAGCTAGGAATGAAAACTAAATTCTAGCTCCAGTTTTAAGTGAATCCAAAAGTAATGTAAAGGATAGTGATGGAGACTCACCCACTAAAACTAGCTTAAGCTAGAAAGTCTAAGCAATGGTTCTTAAAGTTATGCAACAAGGTCTAGATCAAAGTATTCTGCCCAGCTTATTCAATCAGTGCAAGGTCTACTAGTCGAGCAGACGGTCAATCCTTTTGGGGAGTAACTTTGCTCATTTACTAGCTTAATTATTAGCTAATAAATGATATAAGTTGCCCCACCTTTTGCCTTGGATCATTCAGCCTTTTTAATCCAAACAACCTGCACTGCCCAGATTTCAATCCAGTACAGCACTAGTCTGGGGGAGTTAAAGGTGACTCATTTTTGTGACAAGGTTTTTGCACGTATAAGGGCATGAAAAGGTGTCTAAAATATTATCAAATGAGGCCCTAAAGCAGCTCGTTCAAATTAGTTAGCATCTGTTATTAACCAGCACAAAAGTCAAAGAAATTCCCTTTGATCTAATGGGTAACTAGCTGCTGTACTTGTTGATCAACCGAGCTGATCACCCTATCAATAGCTGATTTTTGCTTACAAAAGCCATCATTATCATTATCTTGATCATCCAAGGTAGTGACACCTCAATAATGGAGATTAGCAACCAGAATATGTGTCAAAGGTCAAGGAAAAGCTACTGTTTTAGGCTGTTTATAGTTTAAACTTCTTTACTGTTTTTAGTTTGCTCTTGTTTGCTGATTTAGCTATTGGGAAAGGGTGTAAGGTTAAGTATAAAAGCCTCATTTTT
Source organism: Carnegiea gigantea (assembly GCA_029747015.1). Lineage (NCBI taxonomy): Eukaryota > Viridiplantae > Streptophyta > Magnoliopsida > Caryophyllales > Cactaceae > Carnegiea > Carnegiea gigantea. The sequence goes on from JAKOGI010000074.1 coordinate 841,206, forward strand.
AGTTGTAATATTTAGTTGTTGAATGAATTAAGTCGAGCTTAGCTCCTTACCTCTCAAACTCTCTCTGGCTATCCTATAAAGTGGCCATCGCAGGTGGTGTTCTAGTGAGTCTTGATGAGTAATCTTTTGGGAGGTAAAACCATGGGAATATCCTCAGCAAACAAATGATAGAATTTATGCGTGAGTGCTTTGGCTGTAGGGGTTTTCTAGTTCATCTTGGATACTTAATATCCACTCTTTAAAGGCCTTGAACTCATGATAAGAGCCCTTCAGTAATGGCTCACTGAAGGTAAGGAGCAAATCAGATTGGTAGGGCTTCTTTTGAGGCTTATCTTTGTGAAGCTGAGATGGGGATAAAGGGGCTAAGGTAATCTTCTTTCCCTCCATAGTGAAGGAGTATGTCTTCAAGAATCCATTATATGTTACCTTTCGGTCATATAACCATGGTCTTCCCAGCAAGATATGATATGAATCTGTGGGAACAACATCACACCAATTTTATCATGATAGTTCTTTCCAATGGAGAAAGAAATGAGGCACGAAGAGTTCACTTGGATGCCCTTGCTTTAATTCAACCAAAGAAATGAGGCAGCGAGAGTTCACTTAGATGCCCTTGCTTTGATTCAACCATTAAATGTTGTATAGGTATGGATGAGTCATGGTTCGTAAGCCTAGTTTCTCAATTATACTAAGAGAAACTACATTAGCACAACTCTCTCTATCAATGATAACAGAAGACACCTTCCCTTAACCGTGCAACGGGAATGGAAGACGTTCTCCCTTTGCTCGTCTTTAGCTTCGTTCTTGCCACTCAAAACTCTTCTCAAAGCTAAGATTTCTTCTTCATCAGCCTCCTCCACTGCCTCTTGAGTTTCCTTAAGATCATCCTCAAAGTCTTCCTCTTTTCTCTCCTCACTAAATACCTCCTCTACAACTGCCCATTCAGCTTGTGTGATCACCTTTTGGTTTGGATAGTCCGAGGTAATGTGCGCAAGACCTTGGCATTTAAAGCATCTTTTATTACTTATGGGGATAAGATTGGGTTTATTTTGAGGGGGTTAGCTCCTTTGTGGAGCTTGGGTTCTTCATGGAAAGGAAGGTGATGGATTTATGGGCTTAGGAATGGGATTAGAACTCCCCTTGTTAAAGAGTCAGTTTCGAGAAAAGGCTTTGTGTACTGAGGTTTAAGGGGCTGTTTTACCTTCTTCTACTGCTCAACATTGTGAGCAAGCACACAGACTTCATCAAAGGTAGTGTGAGTTTACAAATCAACTACATTAGCATAGCCATGGATCAAGGCCTCCTAAGTACCTAACTATAGTTTGCTCTTTGGGTTCTTAGAGGTCACATTTAGTGACAAGCTTTTCAAACTCATGAGGGTATGGGGTTTATAGTTCATCTTAGATACTTAATATCCCCTAGTTAAAGGCCGTGAACTTATGATAAGAGCCCTTTAGTAATGGTTCACTGAAGGTAAGGAGCAAATCCGATTGATGAGATTTCTTTTGAGGCTTATCTTTGTGGAGCTGAGATAGGGATAAAGGGGCTAAGGTAATTCTTTCCCCCCTTAGTGAAGGAGTATGTATTCAAGAATCCATTATATGTTACCTTTCAATCATATAACCATGGTCTTCCCAGCCAGATATGACATGAATCCATGGGAACAACATCACACCAAAGTTTATCTTGGTAGTTCTTTCCAATAGAGAAAGAAATGAGGCATCGAGAGTTCACTTGGATGCCCTCTTTTGATTCAACCAAGGAAATGAGGCACCAAGAGTCCACTTAGATGCCCTTGCTTTGATTTAACCATTAAATGTTGTATAGGTACGGATAAGTCATGGTTTGCAAGCCTAGTTTCTGAATGATGCTAAGAGAAACTACATTAGCACAACTCTCTCTATCAATGATAATAGAAGACACCTTCTCTTGAACTGTGCAACGGGAATGGAAGATGTTCACCCTTTGCTCATCTTTGGCTCCCTTCTGGTCACTCAAAACTCCTCTCAAAACCAACATTTCTCCTTCATCAGCCTCCTTCACTACCTCTTGAGTTTCCTCAAGATCATCCTCAAAGTCTTCCTCTTTTATCTCCTCGTTAAATACCTCCTCCACGGCTGCCCATTCATCTAGTGTGATCATCTTTCGGTTAGAATAGGCCGAGGCAATGTGCCCAAGACCTTGGCATTTAAAGCATCTTCTATTACTCATGAGGATAGGATTGGGTTTATTTTGAGGGGGTTAGCTCTTTTGTGGAGCTTAGGTTCTTTATGGAAAGGAAGGCGATGGATTTATGGGCTTATGAATGGGATTGGAACTTGCCTTGTTAAAGGGTCACTTCCGAGAAAAGGCTTTGTGCACTGAGGTTTAGGGGGCTGTTTTGGCTTCTTCTGTTCCTCAACTTTGTGAGCAAGCACACAGACTTCATCAAAAGTAGTGTAAGCTTGCAAATTAACTACGTTAGCATACCCAGGATTAAGGCCTCCTAAGTACCTAACTATAGTTTGCTCTTAGGGTTCTTGGAGGTTACATTTAGTGACAAGCTTTTCACACTCACGAGTGCATTACTCCACATTCAGGTTACCTCATGTCAAATTATGGGGTTGAGAATAGCAATCTTGGACATAAGTTGGGGGTAGAAATTGAGCCTTGGGCACGGCCTTCATCTTCTCCCATGTTCTGATCTTTGCTTTTCTATCTCAAACTCTCTTAGCACATAGATTAGTCCACCAAAGAGAGGCACATTTTTTGAGTCTTAAAGTCACCAACTTCATCTTCTTGTCTTCTAGAACATCCTTGCACTCAAAAACATGCTTAACTATATGCATCCAATCCAAGAATTCTTCGGGATCAAGCTTGCCTTCAAACTCGAAAATCTTAACTCTAAAGTCATTAGAGGTTGCTTGTAACCTTGGTTCTAGTCTTGTCATTCTTATGGGTTCATCTTCACTTGATGAATCCAAAGAGTCACTAGCTACTCATTCTTGTCTTCTATGGTTAAATTGGTGAGGTTCCTCGTGCATCTTTTTTGCTTCCTTTTCAAGAATGCACCAAGCTGTTTTCTCAAGTACTCGTTTTGAGCCTTGAGCTCTTGATCACATTGAGTATCCTCATTGATTTTCATCATTGATATCTCATTTTGAACTGAGAAGGATTAACAATTCTTCATGGCTGCCTCAAACTTTTTATCCAAACTCGTACTTGAACTCATCTTGTAACCGGGTATGCGTTTGGGCTGAAACGAGATTTGAGTTTGGATTTGATGTGGGAATGAACCTAGAAGTGTGGGGGGAGTATACCAGGCCAAGGCAAAACATAGCTCTAATACCAAATATGATATATCCATAGAGGGAATTCAACTAACACTCAATTCTGATTTCAAATGTAAGAAAGCAAGCTGAAATCATAAGCGAGTCTAAAGAGAATCTGATAGTGAGAGAGGGATAACTATAAACAAAACTCCTACTCGGATATGGATATCACCACCATGCTTGAGTTTAGGACCCTCAAGCTTAATTAGGATACATATATCACCACCTAATCAAGGTTTAAGACTCACTTGATCACCACTCTAACCATCCCAGTTAGAGATAAGCAAGTTAAGCATTTAGTTTAGTAAGGAGCAACGCTCTCTTTATTTCTTTCAAAACGTCAAAACTGATTACAAAAGTGAAGTGCACAGCCCTTTGTAACCTAGCATGCAACCACACAAGATGCTCAAGTGTTGGGGGTGAGGTTTCTTCAAGATTAGGAAACCACCCAATCTTGCTTAGTTCACAGTTTAAGCTAACTTGTGAGATACTAAACTAATTCCAAGCTTAATCCTTGCTAATTACAACCATTGAATATATTTAATCATGAGGATTAAAGCTAAGCTAGATACTAATCAAGCAATTAAGCAAAAAGGCTACTAGTCATATGTGAGAGAAGAGGAGAAAGATGCTTGGTCCCGAGTATGCTTTACGGCAAGCCAATGAGCTTGTTTATGCCTTCTTCTCCTTGATTCGCATTAGTTCTTTACTTGGTTGCTTCATGACTGATGGAGTCCCCTCAAGCCAAGACATTAAAGAAGGTCCAACAAGTCTAGCAAGGTCCAATTCAAGCTCCAAAGTCCAAACCATGGCACACATTTTGTTAAAGAGACAAGGAGAAGGTCCTGGATTCCATGACCAGAATGTACCCGATTTTATTCATACGATTTCTTAAGCTACATTGTGGCTTAAGTATAATATTTTTGCATTTTTGGGTTCCCCAAGATGTTATATTTCAAGTCCAAGTAATTAAATCGTGCTCAGTCGAAGTGAAGGAATTATGCCATTTTGTCAAACCTCCCAGTTTGGGTCTGAAAGTACACGTTAAAATGTTTAGGTGAAATTCCCCTACTTAAATAGGTCATAACCTTGATTTCTTTACTTAGGGGGTTTGTACACATCCTACAGTTTCCCCCCATGACCTGAAAACAAAATCGTGTTTAGTTTTAATTGGTTTAAAAGAGGGCACAAAACTGGGAAAAAAATGGCTCTTTGAACCTGGTTAGAGCTTATGTGTGTTTTCCCTCTTCAAAGGGTTTGCTCAGCTACTTGTGTGCTTGTTTACTTCCAATAATGGTTTAAAGTTGCAAGAGACATCATCATTTGCTGCCAACGAGCCTTGGAGAGAGCTAGCTAATGGGAGAATAAAGGAAGATTTGGCATTTTGCATTCTTATTGGCCAGCTGAAAATAAGCTTCACTTTATGGCTGCTTTTCTCCCCTTTTCTCTAGTTTTCTGATATATTTTAGCTAATTAACTGTATTAATGTTAACCGTAGTCATTTGTATTGCTTTCCTAAGCTTACAGAATGTAATTAGCTTAAGTTGATCAAGCTTTGTAACTAGCCTAGTTCTAAGCGTGCGTTGAGCAAGCTTAAGAGCTTTCCTCCCTTAGAAGGAAATCTCCTAAGTAACCAAACAGCTCTAGGCCATGTGTTTAAGGCCTTGGAAGGGCTCATTTTGCAACCCAGCTTTTAATAATACACTTGAAAGAGAATTGAGAGCATTTGCTCTTTTCATTCTTAAACACTTCACTTGCTTATCTCTAACTAAGCCAGTTAGAGTGGTGATCAAGTAAGTCTTAAGCCTTGATTAGGTGCTGATATCTGTATCCTAATTGAGCTTAAGGGTCCTAAACTCAAGCTTAGTGGTGATATCTGTATCTAACTAAGAGTTCAGATCTCGTTTATCTCCCTTTGCATTCACGGATTCTCCTTAGACTCACGTTTGATTTCAGTTTGCTATCTATGCATTTGACATCATATTTGAGTGTTTGTTGAATTCATCTATAGATACATTGTATTTGGTATGAAAGCTAAGTTTTTGCTTGGACTAGTTCCCCCTCCACCTTTCCACATTCATTCCACTTTAAATCAGAACACAAACCTTGTTTTAGTTCAAATGCATGCCCAGTTACAAGATGAGTACTAACACCAGTTTGGATGAGAAATTTCAGGCAGTTGTGAAACATTGTCAATCACTCCACCTAAAATGAGTGATTGGTGAGGAAAATCAATGAGTGAGCCCAATGTGATCAAGAACTCCAAGCTCAGAATGATTACTTGAGAAAATAGTTTGGTGTCGTTTTGAAGTAAAAGCAGAAAATGAATGAAGAACCATCCCAATTTGATCTTAAAAGACAAGAACAAGTCTTTAGCCATAATGTGGATTCATATAGTGAGGATAAACCCTTAAGAATGGCAAGACTAGAACCAAGGTTTCAAGCAAACTCTAATGACTTTAGAGTTGAAATCCCGGAGTTTGAACGCAAGCTTAATCCGGAAGAATTCTTTGATTGGATGCACACAGTTGAGCGTGTTTTTGAGTACAAGGAAATTCTAAATGGTGAAACTCATAGCTTTAAGGCTTAGAAAATATGCCTCCCTTTGGTGAACAAACCTATGCGCTAAATGAGTTCGAAGAAGGAAAGCAAAAATTCGAACATGGGAGAAGATGAAGGCTAAGCTTAAGGCTCAGTTTCTACCCCCAACTTACGTTCGAGATTGCTATTCTCAACTCCATAACAATACATAATGTAACCTGAATGTAGAGGAGTACACTCGTGAGTTTGAAAAATTTGTCATTGAGTGTGATCTCCAAGAACCCAAAGAGCAAACTATATTTAGGTACTTAGGAGGCCTTAATCCTAAGTATGCCAATGTAGGGTATTTACAGGCTTATACTACTTTTGATGTACTGTGTGTACTTTCTTACAAGGTTGAGCAACAAAAGAAGTCAAGACTGCCCCCTAAACCTCAAAACCCCAAACCCTTTATCGGAAGCAACCCTTTAACAAGGGGAGTTCTAATTCCATCCCAAGCCCCCAAATCTGTCCCCTTCCTTTCCATAAAGAACTAAAACTCCACAAAAGAACCAAACCCCTTAAAATAGACCAAATCCTATCCCCATGAGCAATAGAACATGCTTCAAGTGCCAAGGTCCTGTTCACATTACTTCGGACTGTGTAAACCGCAAAGTCATTACATTAGCCGAATGGCAGCCGTAAAGGAGGTGTTTAAAGAAGAGGAAAAGGATGAAGATTTTGGGGATGGCCTTGAGGAAACTCAAGAAGGGGTAGTGGTGGAGGCTGATGAAGGAGAAATGCTGGTTTTAAGAAGAGTTTCGACTGGCCAGAAAGGAGCTAAAGGCAAGCAAAGAGAGAACATCTTCAATTCCCATTGTACAGTTCAGGGGAAGGTGTGCTCTGTTATCATTGATGGAGGGAGCTGTGCAAATGTAGTTTCTCTTAGCATGATTGAGAAACTAGGGTTGCAAACTATGACTCATCCACACCCCCACAACATTCAAAGGTTGAATCAAAGCAAGGGTATCTAAGTGAACTCTCGATGCGTTGTTTCTTCCGTTATTGGAAAGAACTATCAAGATGAGCTTTGGTGTGATGTTATTCCCATGGATGCATGTCATATTCTCCTGGGAAGGCCATGGTTGTATGACCATAGGGTAATACATAATGGTTTCTTGAATACCTGCTCTATTATTGGGTAAGGAAAGAAGATTACCATATCCCCTTTATCCCCATCCCAGCTCCACAAAGATAAACCCCAAACGAAGCCAAAACAATCTGATTTTCTTCTTACTTTTAGTGAACCATTACTAAAGGCCTCCCATCATGAATTTAAGGCCTTTGAAGAATGGATATTGAATATCTAAGACGAACCAGAGTCCCCTTTACCCTCTTATCCCATAGCCAAAGCACTCATACTTCAATTCTATCAGTTGTTTCTAGAGCAGATACACATGGTTTTGCCTCCCAAAAGAGATATCCAACACCACATTGATCCTAGTTTTTTCCTCCTAAATAAGCCAGCTTGCAGAATGAATCCCTAGGAAATCGTGGAGATTTAAAGACAACTTGAGGAACTAATGTCTAAGGGCTTAATCCGTGAGTTGTTAAGTCCATATGTTGTACCTGCTCCATTAGTTCCCAAGAAAGATGAAGGAATGCATATGTGTGTGGATAGCAGGGTTATTAACAAGATCACAATCAAGTGGGTACCCTATACCTTGACTTGAAGACATGCTAGATGAGTTAGAGAAGGTGACGGATGGAAGACGACCTTTAAGACCAAAGGAGTGCTTTATAAATGGTTGGTTATGCCCTTTGATCTTCCAAATGCTCCTAGTATGTTTATGAGATTAATAAATCAAGTGTTTAGGCCGTACATTGGCAAGTTCGTGATGGTTTACTTCGATGATATTCTTTTTTACTAAGAACGAGTAAGAGCATCAAGATCATCTTACTCAAGTCATGCTTGTTGTTGAATGTGAGTAGCTGTTTGGTAACCTTAAGAAATATGTCTTTTCACTCATGAGGTAACATTGTTAGGTTACATTGTCATTGGAGATGGCATTAAGGCAGAAAAGAGCAAGATTGAGGCCATTCAATCTTGGCCTATTCCTCAATGTATACATGATGTTTGGAGCTTTCATGGATTAACTTCCTTTTATAGAAGGTTTATTCGAAACTTCAGCACCATAATAGCTCCCATGACCGAGGTTATTAAGGGTATATCATTCGCTTGGACCCCCAAAGCCCAATTTGCCTTTTAGGAAGTGAAGAAAAGACTAACTCAAGCACCTGTTCTAGCTTTGCCGTGCTTTGAGAAAGTCTTCGAAGTTGAATGTGATGCCTCTAGAGTTGGTGTAGGTGGTGTTCTTACTCAAGAAGGTAAACCTTTAGCCTTCTTTAGTGAGAAACTGTATGATTTAAGAAGAAAGTATTCCACCTATGATAAAGAGTTTTTTTCTATTGTGAGGTGCTTAGAGCATTGGAGTCATTATTTTGTTGCAAGTGAGTTCATTTTGCATTCTAATCATGAGGTTTTGAAGTATATCCAATGGCAACACAAGTTAAAGTTACGCCATGCCAAATGGGTTGAGTATCTCTAATCATTTCATTTCGCAATCAAGTATAAATATGGAAAACTCAACCAAGGAGCCGATGCACTATCCTGGAGGTACCTACTTTTGTTCCAGTTAGATGCTTGTGTACTTGGTTTTGAGTATCTAAAGTGTTTATATGCTGGAGATAAAGACTTTGGGGAGTTGGCTGCTATTTGATCAAAGCACCTCAAAGGTGATTTCTTAATACAAGAAGGGTTTTTGTTCAAGGGTACACGGCTATGTGTACTAAGGTGTAGCATAAGAGAGCTTATGATTAGAGACGTATATGGAGGTTCACTAGTTGGCCATTATGGAGAAAACAAGGCACCTATCATGCTAAGGGAGCATTACTATTGGCCAGGTGTGAAAAAGGACAGTCAAGACATATTGAAAAGGTGTGGAACATGTCAAGTGGCGAAGAGTCATTCTTTACCCCACCGCCTTTGCACACCCTTGCATATTCCCACCACTTCTTGGGTTGATGTAAGCGTGGATTTCATTATTGGTTTACCTAGGGCTCAAAGGAACAAAGATTCTATCTTTATAGTGGTAGATAGATTTTCAAAGATGTTCCATTTCATTCCACGTAACAAGACTAACAATGCTACACACATTACTGAATTGTACTTTAGAGAGGTGGCTAGATTGCATGGTATACCTACGTCAATTATTTCTGATCTAGATACCAAGTTTCTTAGTCATTTCTTGATTACATTGTGGAGGAAGTTGGGCACTAAACTCAAGTATAGTACAACTTGCCATCCACAAACTGATGGGCAAACTAAGGCTACTAATCGAACGCTAGGGACACTCCTGAGGGCCTTAATTAAACCTCATGCTAAGGCTTAGGATTTGCTTTTACCCCTTGTAGAGTTTGCATACAACAAGGCTCCTAGCAAGGCTACTGGTGTATCACCATTCAAGGTGGTCTATGAGATTAATCCTATTAGCCCACTTGATCTTACCCCACACCCTTTGAACCAAAAGCTAAGTGTAGATGTAGCATAAGGGGTAGAAGAAATACATAAGATACATGAGTTGGTGAGGAGGATAATAGAGAAAGAAAAATGCATCCTATCAAGCTCAAGCCAACAAACACAAGAAGAAAAAGGTTTTTTAACCTGCAGACCTCATTTGGATACACTTAAGGAAGGAAAGATTTCCTTCAAAGAGGGAGACCAAGCCAATGCCACAAGCTGAAGGTCCATTTGAGATACTTGAAAAGATTAATGACAATGCTTATAAGGTTGATTTTCCAGGTGACTATGGAGTTTCAGCTACATTCAATCAAGCTAATTTGAGCCCTTATCATACTGACGATTACCTCGCCAATTTGAGGATCAAATCTTCTCAACCAAGGGAGGATGACACAATCCCTCAAGCCAAGACATTGAAGAAGGTACAACAAGTCTAGCAAGGTCCAATTCAAGCTCCAAGGTCCAAGCCATGACTTATATTTTGCTAAAGAGTCAAGGAGAAGGTCCTGGGTTCCATGACTAGAATGTACCTAGTTTTGCTCATATGATTTCCTAAGCTACCTTGTGGCTTAAGTCCAATATTTTTGCATTCTTGGGTTCCCCTAGATGTTATCTTTTAGGTCCATACAATTGAAGTCAATCATGCTCAGTCAAAGTGAAAGAATTAAGACATTTTGTTAAACCTTCCAGTTTGGGTCAGAAACTGCACAGTAAAATGCTTAAGTGGAATTCTCCTTCTTAAACAGGTCATAACATTGATTTCTTTACTTGGGGGGTTTGTACACATCCTAAGGTTTCCCCCCATGGCCTGAAGATGAAATCATGCTTAGTTTTAATTGGTTTGAAAGAGGGCCCAAACCCGAGTATAAAACGACTCTTTGAACCTAGTTAGAGCTTTCGTGTGTTTTCCCTGTTCAAAGGGTTTGCTCAGCTGCCTGTGTGCTTGTTTACTTCCAATCATGGTTCATCGATATAAGAAAGATCATCATTTGCTGCCAACAAGTCTTGAAAAGAGCTAGCCAATGGGAAAATAAAGGAAGATTTGGCACCTTGCATTCTGATTGGCCAGCCAAAAAGAAGCTTCACTTCATAGCTACTTTTCTCCCCTTTTCTCTAGTTTTCTGATATATTTAAGTTGGTTAAGTGTATTAATGTTAAGCTTAGTCATTTATCTTGCTTTCCTAAGCTTACTGAATGTAATTAGCTTAAGTTGATCAAGCTTTGTGACTAGCTTAGCTCTAAGCATGTATTAAGCAAGCTTAAGAGCTTTCCTCCCTTGGAAGGAAATCTCGTAAGCAACCAAGCAGCTCCAAGCCGTGTGTTTAAGGCCTTGGAAAGGCTCATTTTGTAACCCGGCTTTAAATGATAACCTTAAAAGAGAATTGAGAGCATTTGCTCCTTCCGTTCTTAAACACTTCACTAATTATCTCTAACTAGGCCGGTTAGAGTGGCGATCAAGTAAGTATTAATCCTTGATTAGGTGGTGATATCTATATCCCAATTGAGCTTAAGGACCCTTAACTCAAGCTTCATAGTGATATCTGTGTCTAGGTAAGGGTTTAGAGCTCATTTATGCCCCCTTTCATTCATGGATTTGAAATAAGATTTAAGTGTTTGTTGAATTCATCCATAGATACATCAGTGATTATCTCCAAGGCTTCTTCAACTGCTCAATCATACTACTAGGTGGAGATTGGACACCTAGAGCAACATTGAGCGCCAAATGCACTAATTAGGAGCAATCGGACAGTAGCTGGTAGTTTGCAAGCATTTTTTAGATGCCATATTTCTCATGTAAAATATGGGCATGATTTGTATTTCCTCATATGGTTGGAAAGGCTTAGATGTCTTCTAACTTCTCCAAGTGGAATCACACATTTATGACCTCATTTGCATGTCTAAAAGCTCAAAATACTCAGACTGGTTTAAACTAGGTTGTAGCCTGCATGGTTTGGAAAAATGACCTGGTTCTTCAACTTGCACTAGACTTAGCTTGAATTTCTCATTGAACCAGGTAATTAACATCTTCGGCAACCAAGATATGCAAAAAATTTGATTTTAAACCTCATGGAGGCCAAAGTAATTAAGAACACAAAACCGGGCTTAAGATATGCCTTAAACCTAAATGCCTTTGTTTGTGTCCCTTGCAAAATGTGAGCCATGGCTTGGACTTTGGAGGTGGAATTAGACCTTGCTGGACTTGTTGGACCTTCATCTATGTCTTGGCTCGAGGGGATATCATCAAACTTGCTTAAATGTTTGTTCACTTTTCAATTAGGGCATAAATGTCCCCTATAAAGAGCTATCATAAAGGGAAAACAAATGCCTTCGAATAAGTGCAAAAGAATAGATATTGTGGTTACAAATTGAGGACGTAGCTAAATTTATGGACTTACTTTCAACTCGAGCTATGGTTTTATTTTTATACTAATTGCACTTGTGAGGACTGCAAATAATAGTAAAAAAATGATCGAAAAGGAGTGAAAAGAATGAATAGAGTCACTATATATCAAGAATCTAGTTAAACATAAGATTTAACTTTAACCATCACCTGTTTTCATTTGTTACTCCAGTTACACCCATGAGGAGCTGCAAACTAAGAGGAAGTGAATACCTAAAATAGAGTGGAAAAAAAAAGTATGGTGTCTCCACAAATAAATAAGCTTACCCAAGTGGGAACTAACTTTAATGTTAGTTTTCTTTCATTTTGGGCTCCAAATACACCAACAAAGAACTCTCACAGAGAGAAAATAGTTGCCCTAAATGAGTAAAAAAGAATGAAAGCTATGGCTACAAATCAAGGACCTCACCTAAGTCAAGAACTTACTTTAACTAGAGTTTTCTTTTCATTTGAAGCCCCACTTGCTCACACAAAGAGCTCCTAAAAAGAGAATACAAATGCATTAAAATGAGTGCAAAAGAATGACAGTGTGGTCATAAATCACGAATGTGCCCAAACATGAGAACATTGGATAACTCTTGTCCACTTTTCATTTAGGGCGTCAATAACCCCCGTAAAGGGCTGCCACTAATTAAAAAAACAAATGCTTTAAAAGGAGTGTAACAGGATAAATATCGTAGTTACAAACTAAGGATGTTACCAAATTTAGGAACTTACTTCAGCTTCAGTTCTGTTTTCATTTATTGTACTAATCACACCTGTAAGGATCTCCCAACAAGAGGAAATAAATGCTTTAAAAGACGTGGAAAAGAATGAATGGTGTGGCTAGAAATCAAGAATCTCATGAAAAAATAAGAATTAAGTTTAACCATTGTTCTGTTTTCAAGTGGACGACCAATTACACCCACAAAGAGCTCCGATCAAGAGGAAGTAAATGCCCAAAAATTACTGCAAGAAGAGCAAACGGTGTCACCACAAAATAAGAATCTTACCCAAATTCGTAACTCACTTTAACTCTAGTTTTCTTTCATTTAGTGCTTTGCTTGCACCCACTAATAGCTCCCACAAAAAGAGAATAACTATCCTAAAAGAGTGCGTAGGAATGAAAGATGTGGCTATAAATCATGGACCCCGCCAAACTCAAGAACTTACTTTGACTCCAGTTCTCTATTTCATTTAGGGCTCCACTTGCACCGATAATGTAAGACCTGGAATTTCTAATTACTTTTTTTATTACTAATATTAAGCTATGTGGCAGCAGAAAACCTAACTGGGGTGTTTCTGCCATATGTCCTTCGTAGAAAAAGCAGGCTCAGTATCAGCCAAAACTTCAATGCAAAAGATTCTTCAGTAATACGTCAGTTTAAAGATTTCAACCATAATTAAAGCAACTACTAAACAAAATCCATTACAAGTTTTTTCTCAAAACAACTACTTGATTCAAACTATCAACTTAAACGTTGGAGCCTCGCTCTAATTTTGGGTCCCCAATCCCATACACAAATACTTCACTTAAAAAACAAAAAATCTAACAACAATGAGATAAACTCAATGGAAATGTTTAGCCAACATGAATATATCACCTTCACCCCAAAATCCGCTATCCTGAATCATCAAATAACTCAACCATAATAAAAGGATGACTCTTTACCTTGAAATGATTCGTAACGAAGGAGACCCTTAAGTCAAATTGCTCCCTAACTCGATACTCATCTCCGAACGAAGCGGAGCCAGTGAGAGTGAGAGTGGCGGTGAGAGAGTGGCTATGAGAGAGAGAGTGTGTGTTTGGTTGGGAGAGAGAGTGAAAAGAGAGAGACACAGAGAGAGAGAGAGAGGGAGTGGCGAGAGAGAGAGAGACAGAGGAGGAAGAGAGAAGGAAAAAGTTTTTTAAAAAAAGAAAGGAACCGAGGGTTTCTCCTCCCTTCCCCCTTCCCATGCCTCCTCATCAATTTTCCCTCCCTTTTTCCCTTTTTTAAGAAGGAAAAAAAAAAAAAGAGCAGAGATACTAAGCTTCGAACCCAAAACCTCTAGGAACCCTTATAGATGCTTGACCACGCTACCACAACCATTTAGCTGCTCCACCAAAATCATTCCAAAATAAACACTACAAGGTCAAGCATACTAGGTCATCAGAGAACGCATTAATTAAAAATTAACCAAATAAATATGAATATATATATAAGCAAAAAAATATTCGGGGTTTCACATTCTACCCCCCTTAAAGGAAGTTTAGTCCTTGAAACTTCCCATGCACCTGCTCATTCAAATAGGCGAGGGTACTTTGTTTGCATCTCTTGCCTTGGTTCCCATGTGGCTTCCGACATCTCATGATTTGCCCTCAGAACTTTTACTAGGGGCGCCGTCTTCCTACGAAGCTGCTTTTCCCTTCGGCCTAGGATGCGAACTAGTTGTTATTGAGTTTATCTCATGTTTGTAAAATGTTCTGTTTTCAAGTGAAGTGCCTGAGCATGGGGTTGGGGACTCGAATTAGAGTAAGGCTATAATGTGAGTTTTAGTTGAAATGAATTCGTTCCGGTTTAGCCTGCTTTGAAGATTGTGTTTTAGTTTGGACTTTGTTATACTATTGTTAATGCTCGGATTGATGTTAAAATTTGAGAATATAATTCCATTAAAGTTTTTTGCAATACTCGGCTTCGTATTTCCAGGAAGGAAATATGGCGGTGACACCCCACTTAGTTTTTTTGCTGCCACGTAGGTTATTATTAGTAGTAAGTACAAATTAGAAATTCGGGGTGTTACACATAAAGAAGTTCCCAAAAAAGAGAACGCCAATGACCTAGAATGAATAAGTGGAAAAGAATGAAAGTGTGGCAATAAATCAAAAACCTAGAAAAACTTAAGTACTTACTTTAACTCTAGTTCGCTTTCCATTTGGGGCTCCAATTACACTCGTAAATACCGCCAAGTTGAAAGAGAGGCCCTAAAATTGATGGATGCACGTGCACTCAGCTCATATTCAAAGAGAATGCAAAGTTACCTAAGAATGCAAACTGAATTCTTGCTCTAGTTTTAAGGGAATCAAAAAGCAATGTAAAGCATAGATTGAATGTAAACCTATTCTTGGATGCAGATATCACTATCAAGAATAAGCTTAGGGCCCTTAACCTTGATTATAATATAGAAAAACCACCTAAATAGGAGTTAAAACTCACTCAATCACCACCTACCTCAGCCCAAGCTAGGATGTACAAGTAAACAATTTCAATTTCGGTTTAAGGAGCCATGCTTGACTTTTCATTCAATAGTCAGTCTATGTGTACAAAGTGAGCACCTTGTTGTCCTTATACAAACATTCCTTTGCTGCTTGGGAAGGGTTAGAGGTTTTGCCATGCTTAAGAAACCTCTAACTAAACTTAAAACTGCCTTAAATGAAACTTATGTATAGAGCATGCTTAACCAAGCTAATTACAACCAATGAGTCTCCATATGTGAAGAATCTTACCAAAATTGAGAACCAACTTTAACTCTAGTTTTATTTTTGCTTAGGGCTCTAATTACACCAGCAAAGATTAAATGCTGATGGAAAGGTCATCGAATTCGACTCACATGCAAAGGAATGCAAATGAGAAGCTAAGTGCTCAAAGTGCTTAACCTTGATTCAATGAAACCTGAAACTAAAAATAGAGTTTAAGATAAAACTAAACTAGAATCTTAGATATTGACATCAGCACCAAGACCAAGATTAAAGCCCCTAAGCTTGATTAAGATATAGAATCACCACTTAAACAAGTTTAGGACTACACTTTATCACCACTCTAATGGGCCTAATTAGAGATAAACAAATTTAGTGTTTTGGTTTCAAGGAGCAATGCTCTTTTTTCTTCCTTCTTAATTCGAATAATCTGATTACAAAAGTGAAGTGCATAGCCCCTCATTCCCTAGCAAGCAAGTATGCAAGCTGCTCAAGTAAAGGGAAGGGGTTTTCTTCCTCCTAATCTTACTTAGTTCACTGTTAATGCAAACCCGTGAGCAACTAATCTAATTATCAGCTTAATCCTTACTAATTACAACCATTGACTCTGTTTAATCATTAGGATTAAAGCTAAACTTAATGCTAATTAAGACTTAAGCACTTAAGCAGCTACTAACATGGGGAGAAAAGGAGTGACTTAACTTGTTCTGCTTTTGCTTTCCGACTACAAATGGAAACGTTCTACCTTTTCCTTCTTATTTCTCATTAGCTCTTCAACTAGTTACTCCATGATTGTGTCCTAGGTTCTTTTAGCTACTCAATCATGCTGGTACCTAGGGATTGGAAGCTTAGAATGGCAATGACCAACAAATTGACCAATTAGATGCAACCAAATAGTAGCTGGCAGTTTGCGACCATTATTTGGACGCCACATTTCTTATGCAAAACATGGGTACGATTTAGATTGCCACATACAATTGGATGTCTTCTAACTCTCCAAGTGGAATCACACATTTATGACTTGATTTGTCTATCCAAAAGCTCAAAATACCTAGATTCGTCTAAATTGGGTTCCAGCCTGCACGATTTGTAAAAATGATCTGGTTCTTCAACTTCCACTTGACTTAACCTAAACTTCTCAATGGGACCAGGTAGGTAACATCTTGGGGGCCTAAGATGTGAAAAAAATTCAAACTTAAGCCTCATGGAGGCCTAAGTAATTAAGAACAGAAAACTAGGCTTGAAATTTGCCTTGAACCCAAAATGGTTCTGCTTGTGTCCCTTGTAAAATGTGACCCATCCTTTGAACTTTGGATGTTAATTTTGGACTCCCTAGACTTAATTGATCATCCTTAGGGTCTTGGCTAGGTAGGAGTCCATCATCCTCCCCTTGTTGCAAAGATTTGATCCTCAAATCTGCTAGTTGGTCATTCGAAAGGTAGGGGCTCAAGTCTGACACATGGAATGTGCTTAAAACTCCATAATCTCCTAGTAAATCAACCTTGTAGGAATTATCATTTGCCCTTTCCAACATCTCAAGTGGATCTTCAGCTCTTCGCATCAATTTGTTCTTCCTCTTGGAAAGAAATCGTTCCTTCCTTAGGTGGATCCACATTAGGTCCCTAGGTTCGAAAACCAACTTTCTCTTATGCTTGTTAGCTTGGGCTTGATATGATGCATTAGGCTTCTCTATTCTACCCTTAACCAACTCATGGAGTTTCCGAATATTCTCCAGTCTTGCTACTGCACTTGGTTTCTGGTCTACGGGCCGTGGAGTGAGATCAAGTGGACCTAGGGGATTAACTCCATAGACCACCTTGAAGGTGGAAAAACTAGTAGCCTTTCTTGGAGCCTT
The DNA here is from genome assembly GCA_029747015.1 of Carnegiea gigantea. Lineage (NCBI taxonomy): Eukaryota > Viridiplantae > Streptophyta > Magnoliopsida > Caryophyllales > Cactaceae > Carnegiea > Carnegiea gigantea. The sequence continues at coordinate 858,306 of JAKOGI010000074.1, forward strand.
ATTGTAAGCAAACTCAGCATGTGGCAAGAGTGAATCCCAACCTTTGGCGTAAGGTTTAATCAAAGCCCTTTGGATAGTGCCTAGGGTTCGATTAGTCACCTTAGTTTCCCATCAGTTTGGGGGTGACAAGTGGTACTATACATGAGTTTAGTACCAAGCTTTATCCATAAGGTAACCTAGAAATGACTTAAAAACTTTGTATCCCTATAAGAAATAATGGACTTAGCAATACCATGTAATATGGTTACCTCTTTGAAGTATAACTCCGCGATGTGTGTAGCATCATTGGTTTTGTTGCATGGTATGAAATGTTCCATCTTTGAAAACCTATCCACCACTACAAATATGGAATCCTTGTTCCTTTGGGTTTTAGGTAAATCCAAAATGAAATCCATGCTTACATCGACCCAAGGTAAAGTACGAACTAGAAAGGGTGTGTATAAGCCGTGGGAAAGGGTGTGACTCTTGGCAACCTGGCATGTTCCACATCTCCTTAGGATGTCTTGAATAACCTTCTCCATTCTTGGCCAGTAGTAATGTTCCCTTAACATGATTAAGGCCTTGGATTCTCCAAAATGGCCAGCCAAAGAACCACCATGCACCTCTCTAATCACGAGCTCACGGGTGCTACACTTAGGGATACACAACTTTGTACCCTTGAACCAAAAGCCTTCTTGAACTAGGAAATCTCCCTTGGGGTACTTTTAGCACACAAAATATAACTCTCTAAGGTCTTCATCCTTAGCATACAAACTTTTTAGATGCTCAAAACTAAGAATACAAGCATCCAACTGAAACAGTAGGAGATGTCTCCTAGATAATGTATCGGCTCCTTGATTGAGTTTTCTAGAATTATGCTTGATAGTGAAATGAAATGGCTGGAGATACTCAACCCACCTCGGATGCCGTGAGTTTAACTTGTGTTGGCCTTGAATATACTTCAAAGCCTTATGATCAGAATGCAAAATAAACTCACTAGCCATGAGATAATGACTCCAGCGCTTTAAATACTGCACAATTGCACAAAACTTTATCATAGGTGAAATACTTTCATCTTAAATCATACCATTTCTCACTAGAGAAGGCCAAAGGTTTATGTTCTTGAGTAAGAACTCCACCTATTCCAATACCTGATGCATTACATTTAACTTGAAAGACTTTCCCAACGCACGACAAAGCTAGAATGTGTACTTGAGTTAGTCTTCCCTTCACCTCCTCAAGGGCAACTTAGGCTTTAGGGGTCCACTTAAATGATGCACCCTTAATCACCTCAGTCATGGGAGCCATTATGGTGCTACCGTTCCTAATAAACCTCCTGTAAAAGGAAGCTAATCCGTATAAGCTCTTTAGACATCATGTATACTTTGTGGGAGAGGCCATGACCGAATAGCCTCTAACTTGCTCTCATATGCCTTTATGCCCTCACAAAAAACAATGTAACCTAAGAATGTTACCTCATAAGTGAAAAAGGAACATTTCTTAAGGTTAATCTCTCACGTTTAAGAACAAGCATAATCTGATTTAGATGCTTTTGATGCTCTTGCTCGCTCTTAGAGTAAATCAGAATATCATCAAAGTAAACTACCACAAACTTTCGAATGTAAGGCCTGAATACTTTATTCGTTAGCCTCATGAATGTGCTAGGAGCAGTGGAAAGACCAAATGGCATAACAAGCCACTCATACAATCCTCCCTTGGTATTGAAAGCTGTCTTCCATTCATCTCCCTCTTAGATTCTGATTTGGTAGTATCCACTTCAAAGGTTGATCTTTGAAAACACCTTGGGGCCATGTAACTTATCTAGTGTATCCTTAAGTCTAGGTATGTGATACTATACTTGATAGTGATTTTGTTTATGGCTCTGTTATCCATACACATTCATTGGCTATCAACCTTCTTAGGAACTAATAAGGCAGGCGTAACACAAGGGCTTAAGGACTCACATACAAGCCCCTTTGACATTAGTTCCTCCACTTACTTTTGAATCTCCATGGTTTTCTTAGGATTCATCCTACATGCTAGCTTATTTGGAAGGATTGAACCTAGAATGAGGTCAATATGGTGCTTGATATCTCCCTTAGGAGGCAGACCCGTAGGTATCTCCTCTGGAAACAAGTAACAGAATTGATGAATCAATGAAATGGCAATGGGGTAGCTTGGTAGGTGAGTTTCTAGCCCCTCTTGAATGTGCAAGATCCACTCTTTAAAAGCCTTAAACTCATAGTATGAGGCCTTTAAAAGAGGCTCACTAAAGGTTAACAAACAACAAGACTGCTCGGGCTTCTTTTGGGGTTTGCTTTTGTCGAGCTCATATGGTGATAAAGGAACAAGGGTAATCTTCTTTCCTCCTTGGGAAAAGGAGTATGCATTTCAGAACCCATTATGCATCACCTTCCTATCATACATCTAAGGCCTACTTAATAAGATATGGCATGCATTCATGGGGATAACATCACACCATAACTCGTCTTGGTAGTTCTTAACAATGGACAAAGAAGTGAGGCACTGGGAGTTAACTTGTAATCCCTTGCTTTGGTTTAACCATTGGATGTTGTAAGCGTGGGGGTTGCCATGGCTTGCAAGTTAAGTTTCTCAATCATGCTAAGGGAAACTACATTGCCACAACTCCCTCCATCAACAATCAAGGAGCAAACCTTGTCTTTAACCGTGCACCAATTATGAAAAATGTTCACCTTTTGCTCGCCTTTGGCACCCTTCTAGCTACTTAGAACTCTCCTCAAAACTAACATCTCACCCTCATCTATTTCCTCCTCTACCTCCTCTAGTGTTTTCTCAAGGTTTCCCTCAATTTCCCCTTTATTTTACTCCTCAATCTCTTCTTCCTCCACGGCTTTCCATTCGGCCAAGGTAATCACCTTTTGGTTTGGGCAGTCTGTGGCTATGTGTCCTAATCCTTGGCACTTAAAGCATATTCTTGTGCTCATGGGACTAGGATTGGGTCTATTTAGAGATGGTTGACTCTTTTGTGGAGCTTGGGTTCTTGTAAGAATGGTGGGGAAAGGTTTATGGGCTTAGGAGGTGGGTTAGAACTCCTCTTATTAAAAGGTGTGTTTTGGGGTGGAGGCTTGCTGAACTCAGGCTTAAAGGGCAGTCTAATCTTCTTTTATTGCTCATCGTTATGAGCAAGTACACATACTCCATCAAAGGTGGTGTATTGTTGCAATTCAACTACATTAGCATACTTAGGATCAAGTCCCCCCAAGTATCTAACTACAGTTTGCTCTTCTGGTTCTTGAATGTCACACTTGATCATAAGTTTCTCAAACTCACATGTGTATTCTTCAACATTGAGGCCACCTTGTGTAAGATTATGGAACTAAGAGTAGCTAACTTAGATATAGGTGAGTGGAAGAAATCATAACTTAAGCATTGCTTTCATCTTCCCCCACATTCTGATCTTGCTTTTCCTGCACCTAACCCTCGTAGCACAAAGGTTAGTCCACCAAAGAGAGGCGTACTTCCTTAGCCTAAGGGCCACCGACTTTACTTTCTTGTCTTTAAGAACATCTTTGTACTCAAAGACTCTCTTCACCACTTATATCCACTCTAGAAACTCATCTAGATCCAACTTGCCTTCGCATTCTGGAATCTCAACTCTAAAAATCATTAGACTTGGCTTAAAATCTTGGCTCTATTCTAGTCCTCCTTGTTAGTTCATCCTCACTAGATGAACTCAAGGGGTTGCGTGCTTCTTCTTCTTCTCCTCTTTGGTTAAACCGGGCTGGCTCTTTGTTGATCTTTTGCCTCTGTTTCATGAAGGTTCCAAGTTGTTTTCTTAAGTATTCATTTTGAGCCTTAAGTTTTTGATTAGAAACAGACATTTCATGATTGCTCTATAAAACAGCATCAAGTTTCTCATCTATACTCAAACTAGTGCTTATGGTGCAACTAGTTTGTTTAGAACAAAAATAGTATTTATGAATGGCTTTTGCATAGGAACGAATCTAGAAGTGTGGGGGAGTACACCGGGCCAATGAGAAACTTAGCTCTGATATCAAATATGATGGAAAGGTCACTGAATTCAACTCATAAGCAAAGAAATGCAACCGAGAAGCTAAGTACTTGAAGTGCTTAACCTTGATTCAATGAAACCCGAAACTTAAAATGGAGTTTAAGATAGACCTAAACTTGAATCTTGGATATAGAAATCATCACTAAGACCAAGATTAGGCCCCTAAGCTTGATTAAGGTATAGAATCACCACTAAAACAAGTTTAGGACTACACTTGATTACCACTCTAATCGACCTAACTAGAGATAAGCAAGTTCAGTGTTTTGGTTTCAAGGAGCAAGGCTCTCTCTTCTCACTTTTTTATTTCAATAATCTGATTACAAACGTGAAGTACACAGCTCCTTATACCCTAGCAAGCAAGTATATAAGCTGCTCAAGTAAAGAGAAGGGGGTTTCTTCAAGATTAGGAAACCTCCTAATCTTGCTTAGTTCACGGTTAATGCTAACCCGTGAGGTACTAATCTAATTCCTAGCTTAACCCTTGCTAATTACTTATGATTAAAGCTTAACTTAATAATAATCAAGTACTTAAGCAATTAAGCAGCTGCCAACATTGGGAGAAAAGGAGTGACTTGACTACTTCCCCTTTTGCTTTCCGGCTGACCAATGGAAACATTGTGCCTTTTCCTCCTTGTTTCTCATTGGCTCTTAAAGTGGTTACTCCATGATTGTGTCCTAGGATCCTTTAACTGCTCAATCATGTTGCTAAGTAGAGATTGGATGCCTACAATGGCAATAACCACCAAATACACGTTTCTCATGCAAAATAAGGGCATGACTTGGTCTGCCACATATGGTTGGAAAGCCCTGGATGTCTTCTAACTCCTCTTAGTGGAATCACACGTTTATGACTTGATTTGCCTGCCTAAAAGCTCAAAACACTCAGACTGGTGTAAACTGAGTTCCAGCCTACACGTTTATGACTTTATTGAACTCTTGTTTTCTCCAACTACACCAACAAAGTGCTCCTAAAGAGGGAATACAATTTCCCTAAAATGAGTGCAAAGAATGAAAGGTGTAACTACAAAACAACAACTTCACCAAACTTGAGAGCTTCAATTCTAGTTTACGTTTCATTTAGGGTCCCAATTACACTCATAAAGATCTCCCAAGTAGAGAATACAAATTCACTAAAATGACTACAAAAGAATGAAAGTGAGGTGACAAATCAAGAACCTAGCCAAACTTAAGAACTTGCTTTAAATGCTTGTTCACTTTTCAATAAGGGCATAAATGACCCCTACAAAGAGTTGTCATCAGGGGAAAACAAATGCCTTAAAATGAGTGCAGAGGAATAAATGTTGTGGTCACAAATTAAGGACAGAACCAAATTTACGAACTTACTTTTAACTCGAGCTCTGCTTCCATTTTGGGTGCTAATTACACTAGTGAAGCCAATTAGAGGGGAAAAAAAATGATCGAACAAGACTGGAAAGAATGAATGGAGTCGATATAATTCAAGAATCGGATTAAACATAAGAACTAACTTTAACCCTTATCTATTTTCGTTTGTTGCTCTAATTACACCCTTGAAGAGTTGCAAACCAAGAGGAAGTGAGTACCCAAAATAGAGTGCAAAAACAATGAATGGCATTTCCATAAATAAATAAACTTACCAAACTGGGAACTAACTTCAACACTAGTTTTCTTTCTGTTTGGGCGCCAATTACATAAGCAAAGAACTCCAACAAAGAGAAAATAGTTGCTCTAAATGAATGCAAAAGAATGAAAGTTGTGGCTACAAATCAAGGACCTCGCCTAACTTAAGAACTTACTTTAACTATAGTTTTCTTCTCATTTGCAGCTCCACTTGGACACATAGAGAGCTCCCAAAAAGAAAATATAAATGCACTAAAATGAGTGCAAAAGAATGATAGTGTGACAAGAAATCACGAATGTGCCCAAACGTAAGAACATACGTTAACGCTTGTCGACTTTTCATTTAGGGCGTCAATAACCCCTGCAAAGAGCTGCCACCAATAAAAAAAACAAATGTCTTAAAATGAGTGTAAAAGGATAAAGGTTGTAGTTGCAAACTGAGGATGAAGCCAAATTTAGGAGCTTACTTTAGCTCAAGTTCCGTTTTCATTTGGTATACTAATTACACCCGTAAGGATCTCCTAACAAGAGGGAACAAACACTTTAAAAGTTGTGGAAAAGAATGAATGCTGCGGCTATAAGTCAAGAATCTCACGAAAACATAAGAACTAACTTTAACCATTGTTATATTTTCATATAGAGGACCAATTAAAACCACTAAGAGCTCCCATCAACTGAAAGTAAATGCCTAAAAATTTGCGCAAAAAGAGTGAATGGTGTCTCCATAAATTAAGAAACTTACCAAAATTGGGAACTAACTTTAACTCTAGTTTTCTTTCATTTGGGGCTTTACTTACACCTGCTAATAGCTCCCACAATAAGAAAATAATTGCCCCGAATGAGTGTATAGGAATGCAAGATGTGGCTATAAATCGAGGACCCCGCTAGACTTCAGAACCTACTTTAACTCTAATTTTCGATTTCATTTGGGGCTCCACCTTCACCCGCAAAGAAGTTCCAAAAAATGAGAATGCAAATTACCCAGAATAATTAAGTACAAAAGAATGAAAATGTGGCTATAAATCAAAAACCTAGAAAAACTTAAGTACTTACTTTAACTCTAGTTTTCTTTTCATTTTGGGCTCTAATTACACCCACAAATTCCGTCAAGTGGAAAGAGAGGCCCTAAAATTGACGGATGCATGTACACTCAACTCACGTTCAAATAGAATGCAAAGTTAGCTAAGAATGCAAACTGAATTCTAGCTTTAGTTTTTAGTGAATCCAAAAGCAATGTAAAACATAGGTTAAATCCAAACCTGCTCTTGGATATAGATATCACCCCCAAGAACAAGCTTCGGGCCCTTAACCTTGAATAGAATACAGAAACACTACCTAAATAAGAGTTAAGACTCACTTGCTTACCCCTAACTCAGCCAAAGCTAGGATACGCAAGTAAACGATTTTAGTTTTGGTTTAAGGAGTAATGTTGAACTTTCCATTCAATGCTCAGTGTGTGTGCACAAAGTAAGCATCTTGTTGTCCTTGTACAAACATCCCCTTGCTACCTGGGAAGGATAAGAGGTTTTGTCATGCTTAGGAAACCTCTAACTAAACTAAAAACTGGCTTAAATGAAACTTAAGTAAAAAGCATGTTAACTAAGGTAATTACAACTGATGAGTCTCCACACATGAAGAATCTCACTAAAGTTAAGAACCAACTTTAATGCTAATTTTATTTTCAATTTGGTCTCTAATTACACCAACAAAGACAAAGTAAATGCCTTAAAATGAGTGCCAAAAAAAAAACCAGAAAGGTGTGGTTATAAATCAAAAACCTCACTAAACTTAAGAACTTTCTTTAACTCAAGTTTTCTACAACTACACCAACAAGGTGCTTTGAAAAATGGGATGAGTGCTCTAAAAAAAAAGACCAAAAGGTGTGGCTGTAAATCAAGAACAATTGCTAAACCTAAGAGCTTTCTTTAACTCTAGTTTTCCCAACTCTATTTTTCTCCAACTATACCCACAAACTTGAGAGCTACAAAAAAGAACCTCGCCAAACTTGAGAGCTTTAATTCTAGTTTACATTTCATTTGGGGCCTTAATTACACTCACAATGATCTCCTAAGTAGAGAATACAAATGCACTAAAATTAGTGTAAAAGAATGAAAGTGAGGTAATAAATCAAGATCTTAGCCAAACTTAAGAACTTACTGAAATGCCTATTCACTTTTCAATTAGGGCGTCAATGACCCTGCAAAGAGCTATCATCAAGGGAAAAAATGCCCTAAAATAAGTGCAGAAAAATAAATGTTGTGGCCACAAATTGAGGACGTAGCCAAATTTATGAACTTACTTTTAACTTAATCTCTGTTTTCATTTTAGGTACTAATTGTACTTGTGAAGAGCTTGCAATAAGAGGAGAAAAATGGCCAAAAAGGAGTTGAAGGAATGATTGGAGTCACCACAAATCAAGAATCTGGTAAAATATAAGGACTAACTTTAACATTTATCTATTTTCATTTAGAGCTCCAATTAGCCCCATGAAGAGCTGCAAACCAAGAGGAAGTGAATACCCAAAAAAGAGTGCAGAAAGAATGAATGGTTTCTCTGTAAATAAAGAATCTTACTAAACTAGGAGCCGATTTTAACTCTAGTTTTCTTTCATTTTAGGCTCCAATTACACCAACAAAGAACTTCTAGAAAGAGAAAATGGTTACCTTAAATGGGCGTAAATGAATGAAAGCTATGGCTGCAAATTAAGGACCTTGCCTAACTAAAGAACTTACTTTAACTATAATTTTCTTTTCATCTTGAGCCCCACTTGCACACATAAAGATCTCCCAGAAAGAGAACACAAATGCACTAAAATGAGTGAAAAAGAATTATAGAGTGGAGATAAATCACGAATGTGCCTAAACATAAGAACGTACATTAACTCATGTCCACTTTTCATTTAGGGCGCCAATAACACCTATAAAGAGCTACCACCGAAAACAAATAAATGCCTTAAAATTAGTGTAAATGTATAAATGTTGTGGTTGCAAGCTAAAGATGAAGCCAAATTTAAGAGTTCAGTTTAGCTCAAGTTCTTCTTTCATTTAGTGTACTAATCACACCCATAAGGATCTCCCAACAAGAGGAAACAAATGCTTTAAAAGGCGTGGAAAAGAATGAATGGTGTGGCTACAAATCTAGAGGAACTAAATGCCCTAAAATTAGTGCAAAAAGATTGAATGGTGTCTCCATAAATCAAGAATCTTACCAAAATTGGGAACTAACTTTTACTCTAGTTCTCTTTGATTAGGTGCTCTACTTACACGCACTAATAGCTCCCATAAAAAGAAAATAATTACCCCAAACGAGTGCATAGGAGTGAAAGATGTGGCTAGAAATCAAGGACCCTACCAAACTCAAGAACTTACTTCAACTCTAGTTTTCTGTTTCATTTGGGGCTCCACCTGCACCGATGAAGAAGTTCCCCAAAAACAGAATACAAATGACCTAAAATAAATAAGTGCAAAAGAATAAAAGTGTGGCTATAAATCAAAAGCCTAGAAAACCTTAAGCACTTACTTTAACTCTGATTCATTTTTCATTTGGGGCTCTAATAGCACCCCTAAATCCCTTCAAGTGAAAAGAGAGGCCCCAAAATTGATGGATGCACTTACACTCAACTCACATTTAAAGAGAATGCAAAGTTAGCTAGGAATGCAAACTGAATTCTAGCTCTAGTTTTGAGTGGATCCCAAAGTAGTCTAAAGGATAGATTTAATCTAAACCTATTCTTGGATGCAGATATCACCACAAAGAACAAGCTTAGGGCCCTTAACCTTGATTAGGATATGAAAACACCACCTAAACAAAAGTTAAGACTCACAGGATCACCACCTAACTCGGCCTAAGCTAGGATATGCAAGCAAACGGTTTCAGTTTTGGTTTAAAGTGCAATGCTCAACTTTTTGTTCAATACTCATTGTGTGTGTACTATGTAAGCACCTCATTATCCTTATACAAACCTTCCCTTCCTGCTTGGGAAGGATTAGAGGATTCGACATGCTTCGAAAACCTGTAACTAAACCTAAAACTGGCAAAAATAAAACTTAAGTACAAAGCATGCTTAACTAAGCTAATTACAACTAGTGAGTCTCCATGCATGAACAATCTCAACAAAGTTGAGAACCAACTTTAACATTCTTTTATTTCCAACTGGGGCTCCAATGACACAAACAAGGACAAATTAAATGTCTTAAATGAGTCCAAAAAAAATGAAAGGTGTGGCTATAAATCAAGAACATCACTAAGCTTCAGAACTTTCTTTAGCTCGATTTTTCTCCGACTACTCCAACAAGGTGCTCCGAAAAATGGAATCAATACCAAAAAAAAAAAAAAATGAAAGGTGTGGCTACAAACCAATAACATTGCCAACTTAAGAACTTTCTTTAACTCTAGTTTTCTCCAACTACACCCACAAAGTGCCCCAAAGAAGGGAATAGAAATGTACTAAAATGAGCGCAAAGAATGAAAGGTGTACTACAAATTAAGAACCTCGCCAAACTTGAGCACTTCAAGTCTAGTTAACATTTTATTTAGGGCCCCCATTACATTGACAAAGATCTTCCAAGTGGAGAATGCAAATGCAATAAAATGAGTTCAGAAGAGTAAAGCGAGGTGATAAAACAAGAAGCCTGCCAAACTGAAGAACTTGCTTAAATGCCTTTTCACCGTTAAGTTAGGGTGTAAATGACCCATGCAAAGGGCTGTCACCAAGGGAAAACAAATGCCTTACAATAAGTTCAAAAGACTAAATGTTATGGTCACCAATTGAGGACATAGCCAAATTTATGAACTTGCTTTCAACTCGAGCTCTGTTTTCATTTTGGGTAATAATTGCACTTGTCAAGAGCTACCAATAAAAGGGAAAAAAAATGAGCGAAAAGGAGTGAGAAGAATGAATGGAGTCGCTACAAATCAAGAATTTGGCTAAACATAAGAACTAACTTTAACCCTCATCTGTTTTCATTTGGAGCTCCAATTACACCCGTGAAGAGCTGCAAACCAAGAGGAAGTGAACTCCCAAAAAAGAGTGGAAAAAGAATGAATGGTGTCCCCATAAATAAACAAACTTAGCAAACTGGAAACTTACTTTAACTCTAGTTCTCTTTCACCTTGGGCTCCAATTACACCAACAAAGAACTCCCACAAAGAGAAAATAGCTGCCCTAAATAAGTGCAAAAGAATGAATGCTATGGCTGCAAATCAAGGAACTTGCCTAACTCAAGAACTTACTTTAACTACAGCTTTCTTTTCATTTGGAGTCCCACTTGCACAGACAAAGAGCTCCTAAGAAGAGAATGCAAATGCACTAAAATGAGTGCAAAAAATGATAGTGTGGTGATAAATAAATAAAATCATACATTAACTCTTGTCCACTTTTCATTTAAGGGGGTCAATAACACCCCCAAAGAGCTATCACCAATAAAAAAACAAATACCTTAAAATGAATGTAAAAGGATAAATGTTGTGGTTATAAACTGAGAATGAAGACAAATTTAGGAGCTTACTATAGCTCAAGTTCTATTTTCATTTAGTATACTTATCACACCTATAAGAATCTCCCTACAAGAGGAAACGAATGCTTTAAAAGATGTGTAAAAGAATGAATGGTGCGGCTACAAATCTAAAATCTCTCAAAAACATAAGAACTAACTTTAACTATTATTCTATTTTCATGTGGACGACCAATTACACTGACAAAGAGCTCCTATCAAGAGGAAGTAAATGCCCAAAAATTAGTGGAAAAAGAGTGGATGGCGTTTCCGTAGATTAAGAATCTTACCAAAATTGGGAACTAACTTTAACTCTAGTTTTCTTTCATTTTGATGTACCTAGGGTGGAGATTGATAAAGTTCAATCTCATGAGCTGCCCAAGTGCAAGGAGTTCCAAGAGATGCTCCAAGTTGCCAGAAAACATCAAGAGGGTTAAAGCTACTTAAACCCTGATCTATCCAGTAAAAAAGCCTTAACTTTCTGACCTCGGTTTCTGACCTCTGGGTAACTTCAATCCAATTTTAAGCCTCCATCTGTTATTTAAAAAAGTATTCTTTCTAATAAATCTAATTTTGAGTAAATAGGACTTCATTTTCCCCTTCAAATTAGCTCTCAAAATCAAATAGTCCAGGTTAACGATTTAGGTGAATTTGCAACCCGGTTTGGTGGATCTTTTACTATGGTGTTCTTTTCCTTTAAAACTGCAGGGCCTATCTTTTTGGATTCCTTAGGGAGTATAATTTTATTTAAAACATTCAAATTGAGGCTAAGAACATCATTTGAAGGGTAATGAACCCAAAACTATGAACTGCTCAAGTTGAAATGCAATTTCAGGGCTCTGCTCTAATTTCTTATATCTTTTTCCATACGATAGAGAGCTCCATTTTAGGTCCATGAGTAGCCATTGGAAAGATCTATATGTCTACTTTTCAGATATCAAGTTATTTATGTTTACAATCGAGGACTAATATTGTTTGGGCCACATCTTGCTTAAGTTCAAATTCTGCCCAGAATTCCAGTGCACGAGGTCTAACTTTCAGGTGAATTTTATCTATGAGCCACATGATTTAGCCAAGGTTATTATGTCCTAAGAGGAGGAGATCTTTCATAGGAATCAAGTTGCTAGTGGATTGGATGTCATTTGGTCATTCAAATTAGCCACACAAATCAAGCCTGTAAACTAAGCATAATTCCAGTGCACAGGGTCCAACTTTGAGCGAACTCCATGATCAACATGATTGAGCAAAGGGTTTTCTATCCTAAGTTTATATTTAGAGAGATATTGTTCATTTGAAATAAGTTTGAAGTGGATTGGCGGTCATTTGGTCATTGAAAACAGCCAGACAAGTCAAGTCTGTAAACTGCGCATAATTCCAGTGCACAAGGTCTGAGTTTAGGCTATTTACAGCCTATGTATTCCATCAGATAGGGCCGTTTTGATTAGTCTATGTAAAAGTACCAAAAGTAAGCTTCTAATGACCTAAATTGTAGCACATTTGGATACCATTTGGTCAATGAAACTTAGCCTAGAAGTCTGATGGCACAGACTATCCAAGTCAGTGGGTACCTGCAACATTGAGCACATGTTTCCTTATCATATGGGAGTCATTTTATGTGTTTGTTAGCTCTAGAACTTTGAATAAATATTATCAAATATGGTGCTAATGTTTGGTTTGATTTACATAAGGGAGTTGCTTTTAATCGGCTAAGTTTTGGGAGGGAATGCTTTATTTAACTGGTTACAAGCAAAACTGGGTAATTTTGAGTCTTTCATCTCCCACTTATAATTCTACCCATTTTTGAGTAACCCAATGATCTTACAAGCTTTCTAAATCTATCTTAAGAAGGAAAGTAGCTGATGGAGCTTTGGAGGAGGTGCATAGACTCAGCCATATGAGTTGTCAAGCTTAGATTTGATCTTTCTTATTTTAGTTAATCTCCTTTACTAGCTTTCTACTACTTTTATGTCTATGTATGCAGGTGGACATGTAAGGGGTTTGAACTAGCTTGTATTGGGCTTTATAAAAGCCTCTTTTGTAGTGTTTAAAAAATTAGATTATTGATTATTGAATGACAAGTTACGCATAATTCCTTTCACCCCTAAAATTCTCTACCTGATTATCTCCTGTTGGCCAAGAAGAGTGGTGTTCAAGGGAGTCTTAATCAACTCTTTGGTGGTGTATTTGTGTCCTTGGGGAAGATTCAGGGCCCTAGATTAAAGCTTGGTGGCGTATCTGTATCCAAGTCTTGATCCAACTCTTTCGAATGAATTAATCCTAACTAGGTAGTGTTTCTTATCCTAGTTAATGTTAGTTCTCTTCTAGCTCTATCCTTTCCAAGTGTTGATTCATATGGTGAGTTGAGTTCATATCCTCATTTACTATTGTTACACTATTTTAAGTTATCTTTCCTTATTTTGCATCAAAAGTCTACAAAAACAAATTTTAAGATTCTTTCTTCTTATTCAAGGGCCTATCTATTTTTCCCTTGATGTTATCTCATCGACTTGACCCTTAGGGCTGTCAAAATATACATCACATTTGGTGCTTTACTTACACCCGCTAATAGCTCCCACAAAAAGAAAATAATTGCCCTAAACGCTTGCATGGGAATGAAAGATGTGGCTATAAATCAAGGACCCCGGCAAACTCAAGAACTTACTCCAACTCTAGTTTTCTATTTCAATTGGGGGCCCCACTTGCACCCGTAAAGAAGTTCCTAAAAAAGAGAATGCAAATGACCTAGAATAAATAAGTGCAAAAGAATGAAAGTGTGGCTATAAATCAAAAACCCAGAAAAACTTAAGTACTCAGTTTAACTCTAGTTCACTTTTCATTTAAGGCTCCAATTACACCTATAAATCTCGCCATGGGGAAAGAAAGGCCCTAAAATTAACGGACACGCGTACACTCAACTCACATTCAAAGAGAATGCAAAGTTAGCTAAGAATGCAAACTAAATTCTAGCTCTAGTTTAAGTGACTCCAAAAGCAATGTAAAGGATAAATTGAATCTAAACCTACTCTTAGATACAGATATCACCACCAAGGGCAAGCTTAGGGCCCTTGACCTTGACTAGGATACAGAAACATCACCTAAACAATAGTTAAGACTCACTTGATCACCACCTAACTCGATTTAAGCTAGGATACGCAGGTAAAGGATTTCAGTTTTGGTTTAAGGAGCAATGCTTAACATTTCATTCAATACTCAGTGTGTGTGTACAAAGTGAGCACCTCATTGTCCTTATACAAACATTTTGTTTTTTCCTAGGAAGGATTAGAGGCTTCGTCATGCTTAGGAAACCTCTAACTAAACTTAAAATTGGCTTAAAAGAATCTTAAGTGCAAAGCATGCTTAACTAAGCTAATTACAACTCATGAGTCTCCACAAATGAAGAATCTTACTAAAATTGAGAATCAACTATAACTCTAGTTTTTTTTTTTTTTTTTCAATTGGTGCTCTAATTGCACCAACAAAGACAAGTTAAGCACCTTATAATGAGTGCAAAAAAGTGAAAGGCATGTTTATAAATTAAGAACCTTACTAGACTTAAGAACTTTCTTTAACTCGAGTTTTCTCCAATGGCACCAAGAAAGCGCACTGAAAAATGGAATGAGTAAAAAAAAAAAAAAAAAAACAAAGAAAGGTGCGGCTATAAATCATAAACATTGCTAAACTTAAGAATTTTCTTTAACTCTACTTTTCTACAAGTACACCCACAAACTGCTCCTAAAAGGGAATACAAATGCACTAAGATGAGTGTAGAGAATGAAAGGTGTAACTACAAACAAGAACCTCACCGAACTTGAGAGCTTTAATTCTAGTTTACATTTCATTTAAGGTCCCAATTACTCTCACGAAGATCTCCAAAGTAGAGAATACAAATGCACTAAAATGAGTGCAAAAGAATGAAAGCAAGGTAATAAATCAAGAACCTAGCCAAACTTGAGAGCTTGCTCAAATGCTTGTTCACTTTTCAATAAGGGGTGTAAATGGCCCCTGCAAAGAGCTATCATCAAGGAAAAACAAAAGCCTTAAAATAAGTGCAGAAGAATAAATGTTGTGGTCACAAATCAAGGATGTAGCTAAATTTACAAACTTACTTTTAACTTGAGCGCCACTTTTATTTCGAGTAGTAATTACCCTTGTGAAGAGCTGCCCATAAGAGGAACATAATGACCGAAAAGAATGTCCGGAGTCGCTACAAGTCAAGAATTTGGTTAAACATACGAACTAACTTTAACCCTTATCTGTTTTTAGTTGGAGCTCCAATTACCCTCATGAAGAGCTGTAGACCAAGAGGAAGTGAATACCAAAAAAGAGTGCAAAAAAGTGAATGGTGTCTCCCTAAATAAAGAATCCTGCCAAATTGGGAACTAACTTTAACTCTAGTTTTCTTTCACTTTGGGTTCCAATTACACCAACAAAGAACTCTCACAACGAGAAAATGGTTGCCCTAAATTAGCGCAAAAGAATGAAAGCTGTGGTAGCAAATCAAGGACCTTACCTAACTCAAGGAATTACTTTAATCGTAGTTTTCTTTTCATTTGGAACCCCTCTTGCACAAACAAAGAGCTCCCAAAAGGAGAATACAAATGCACTAAAATGAGCACAAAAGAATCATAGTGTGGTGATAAATCACGAATGTGCCCAAACATAAGAACATATATTAACTCCTGTCCACTTTTCATTTAGCGCGGCAATACCCCCCACAAAGAGCTGCCACCAACAAAAAAACAAATGCCTTAAAATGAGTGCAAAAGGTTGAATTTTGCAGTTACAAACTGAGGATGTGGCCAAATTTAGGAGCTTACATTAGCTCAAGTTCTGTTTCCATTTAGTGTACTAATCCCACCCATAAGGATCTCCCAACAAGAGGAAACAAATGCTTTAAAAGGCATGGAAAAGAATGAATGGTTTGGCTACAAATTAAGAATCTCATGAAAACATAAGAACTAAACCTAACAGTTATTCTATTTTCAAGTGAAGATCCAATTGCACCCACAAAAAGCTCCCATCAAGAGGAAGTAAATGCCCAAAACTAGTGCCCAAGGAGTTAATGGTGTCTCCACAAATCAAAAATCTTATCTAAATTAGGAACAAACTTTAACTCTAGTTTTCTTTCATTCAGTGCGTTACTTACACCCACTAATAGCTCCCATAAAAACAAAATAATTTTTCCAAATGAGTGCATATGAAAGAAAGATGTGGCAATAAATCAAGGACCCCACCAAACTCAATAACTTACTTCAACTCCAATTTTCTATTCATTTGGCGCACCACTTGCAGCCGAAAAGAAGTTCCCAAAAAAGAAAATACAAATGACATAAAATAAATAAGTGCAAAAGAATGGAAGTGTGGCTATAAATCAAAAACTAGAAAAACTTAAGTACTTACTTTAACTCTAGTTCACTTTTTATTTGGTGCTGTAATTACACCCACAATTCCCACCAAGGGGATATAGGGGCCCTCAAATTGATGGATGCACATACACTCAACTCACATTCGAAGAGAATGCAAAATTAGCTAAGAGTGCAAACTGAATTCCAACTCTAGTTTTAAGTGGATCCAAAATCAATGTAAAGGATAGATTGAATCTAAACCTATTTTTGGATGCAGATATCACCACAAAGAACAAGCTTGAGGGCCTTAACCTTGATTAGGATAAAGAAACACCACCTAAACAAGATTTAAGACTCACTTGATCACCACCTAATGCGGCCTAAGCTAGGATAAATAAGTAAAGGATTTCAGTTTCGGTTTACGGAGTAGTGCTCAACTTTTCATTCAATACTCAATTGGTGTGTACAAAGTGAGCTCCTTGTTGTCCTCCTATGAACATTCCCTTACTGTCGCGAAGGATTAGAGGTTTTGTTATGCTTAGGAAACCTCCAACTAAACTTAAAATTGGCTTAAATGAAACCTATGTGCAAAGCACACTTAACTAAGCTAATTACAAATAATGAGTCTCCACAAATGAAGAATCTTACCAAAATTGAGAACCAACTTTAACTCTAGTTTTATTTTCAATTCAAGCTCCAATTACACTAACAAAGACCAATTAAGTGGCTTAAAATGAGTGCCAAAAAAAAAAAATTGAAAGGCGTCATTATAAATCAAGAACCTCAGTAAACTAAGAAAGTGTTCTAAAAAATGGAATGAGTCCAAAAATAAGAAAATGAAAGATGTGCCTATAAATCAAGAACATTGTTGAACTTAAGAACTTTCCTTAACTCTATTTTTCTCCAACGACACCCACGAAGTGCTCCCAAAAAGCGAATACAAATGCACTAAACTGAGTTCAAAGAATGAAAGGTGCAACTACAAATCAAGAACCTCTCCAAACTCGAGAGCTTTAATTCTAGTTTACATTTCATTTGGGGCCCCAATTAAACCCACAAAGATCTCCTAAGTACAGAATACAAATGCACTAAAATGAATGCGAAACAATGAAGCAAGGCGATAAATCAAGAACCTTGCCAAACATAAGAACTTGCTTAAATGCTTGTTCACTTTTTCAATTAGGGTTGAATGACCTCTGTAGAGGGCTGGCATCAAGCGAAAATAAATTCCTTAAAATAAGTGCAAAAGAATAATCACGAATGTGCCCAAACATAGGAACATGCATTAACTCTTGTCCACTTTTCATTTAGGGCATCAATAGCACTGCAAAGAGCTGCCACCAATAAAAAAAAAACAAATGCCTTAAAATGAGTGTAAAAGGATAAATGTTGCAGTTACAAACTGAGGATGAAGCCAAATTTTGGAGCTTACTTTAGCTCAAGTTCTATTTTCATTTAGTGTACTAATCACACCCGTAACGATCTCCCAACAAAAGGAAAGAAACGGTTTAAAGGGCATCGGAAGGATTGAATGGTGTGGCTACAAATCAACAATCTCTCGAAAATATAAGAACTAACTTTAACCATTGTTCTATTTTCATATGGAGGTCCAATTGCACCGACAAAGTGCTCCCATGAATAGGAAGTAAATGCCCAAAAATTAGTTCTAAAAGAGTGAATGGTGTCTCCACAAATCAAGAAACTTACCAAAATTAGGAACTAACTTTAACTCTAGTTTTCTTTCATTTGATGCTTTACTTACACCCACTAATAGCTCCCATTAAAAAAAAAAAAAATAATTGCCCCAAACGAGTGTATAGGAATGAAAGATGTTGCTATAAATCAAGGACCTTCCCAAACTGAAGAACTTACTTTAACTATAGTTTTCTATTTCATTAGGCGCTCCACTTACACCCATAAAGAAGTTCCCAAAAAAGAGAATACAAATGATCTAAAATAAATGAGTGTAGAAGAATTAAAGGGTGTACAAATTGAAAGCGTAGAAAAACATAAGTACTTACTTTAAGTCTAGTTCACTTTTCATTTGGGGCTCCAATTACACCTATAAATCCTGCCAAGTGGAAAGAGGGGCCCCAAAATTGATGGATGCATTTATACTCTACTTGCATTCAAGGAGAATGCAAAGTTAGCTAAGAATGCAAACTAAATTCTAGCTCTAGTTTTACATGAATCCAAATTTAGGATCTTACTTTAGCTCAAGTTCTATTTTTATTAAGCGTAACAATCCCACCCGGAAGGATCTCCCAACGAGAGAAAACAAATGCTTCAAAAGGCATGGAAAAGAATGAATGGTGTGGCTAAAAATCAGAAATCTTCCTAAAATATGAGATTAGGTGGAACTCAATTTTGGCCTATACGATGGGCATTTTGCTACATTGGTCCAAAACAGTAAAGGTATACTGGGGAAGTCTAGTTTACCCGTCTCGAGAGATCAGGTGGAATCACCACCCAAAACCTGACTTAGGGCCAATATTTCTGCATGGGATGATAGACAACATCCACAGGCTTCAAGTCTTGAAGAATAAATAAAATCATGACCAATTCTTCATGGTGATTCAGCCCCTTTCTTTAACTGCTGTAGGATGGGCTCCAATCTGACCTGTTCTAGAAATTAGTTTGGTTCTCCTCTCAAAATCTGATCTAGGAGCTAATCTTTGTACTGAGGATGTCAGCCAACATCCTAAGGAATCAAGTCATAAAGGGAAATCAAAATTATAACTAGTTCTTCATTGTGATTCAGCCCCATTTTGTTAACTGTTGCAGGCTGGGCTCTAATCTGACCCGTTCTGGAAATTAGCTTATTCTCATACCAAAAGCTGATTTAGGGCCAATGTTTCCACTCAGGTTATTAAGCAACATCCAAAGGTATCAAGCCATAGGGAGAAATCCAAATCATGACCAGTTCCTCATAGAGTTTCACCTTGCTCAAATTCAGCGGTCTAAAGGACCCGTTAGGCTAAAACTGACCATTTTAGGTTTCCTTAATCTAAAGGGTTCTCTTACCTATTTGTTTTCTTGCCTTCCTACTTGGATCTCCAGCAACATGATCATGGCTGATTTGAAGCTTTGGCAACCCACTGGCTAATGGGAAAGGAGTTCACATCCACTTGCTCTAGGATAGGCTAGCCGTAAAGTGTGACCTATATTCTACCTTTTGATATATGCTGATTTGCAAGCTTGGCATGAACCTGAAGCCAGCAACTCAACACGGAAGATATGTTCTAAAATAAAGAAGGACTCCTCCAACTAGAACTGAAGGGATTCACCACCGATCTTCCTAAAGCCAAGGCACCAGAATATTACATAAAGAACCACTCACTAAACACCCCCAAAAGGCTAAAGTTTAGAGAGATTTGACAGAGAGTTTCCACAAACCAGCAAAGAGGTAATTTATATATTGATAACTGATGCCTACAAGTGAGAACAAGCCTTTTATGCTCAGCCTTAAACAAAAGATCAACGACTATAACTAAAACTAACTTCAAACAAAACAAACAAAATTAGTTTGAAAACAAAAGGCCTAAAAACAGCAGCTAAGCTTGATCTATGACGCCTAAAACCTTACTAATCTCCATTATTGATGTGCTGAACTGTTGTAGCATCCAAGCACTTGGATTGATGGTTTTGGGGAGTGATTTCCAGTTGATTATGTCAAGATTAGGTTGGGCAGTCAGCAAGTGCAACACTCTAAAATCCATGGATCAAAGGTTATTTCCTCCATGTTTGTGCTGGTTAAAGCCTGATGCTAGCTAACCTGAATCTTTAAATTTAGGGCCTTATTTGATAAATATTTAGACACATTTTTATGACCTTAAATATGCAAGACGAGTTACTAAGATAGGAATAAAATTCACCCTTTGAAACTACTGCTGACCTCCTACTAGTGCTGACTGTTTCTATTAACAAAGCCAAGCATCCTCTATCATTTAGGAGATGATCATGAGCTAATAAATGAGCTAAGTTACTGACCAAAATGAGACTGATGCCCTTTGATAAAATGAGCCACTAAAAATTGGAGAATCGGCTAAGAGTGCACTGAACCTTAGGTTCTTCCTTATTGACTAAACTGGACTAAGACTACTAGTGAGCCTCAAAATGACTTGATCAATCTAGCTAGAGTGCTAAGGTGGCCTATAAAGCAAGGACCTCCCTAAGGTAGCCACCAAATTGAGTTACAAGGCCTCACTAAACTAGCCTTAGTGGTGATCAAGGACCATTGCCCTTCTAGGTCCAGGTTGAGGGTCTTGTTCTGGCCCTTGGTTTGCATCATCCTCCTCTCCTTTAAAAGGATTTTCCCTCAAATCTCCAAAATCAATGTCATCCTCCATATAAGGGCTGAGATCACCCACATTAAAGGTGGCAAATATAGCAATATCTCTTGGCAACTCTAGTTTATATGCATTGGTTCCCACCTTGGCTAGGACCTTGAGAGGCCTATCTCCTCTGGCCATCAGCTTGCTTTTCTTCCTCATGGAAAACCTTTCCTTCCTAAGGTGAAGAGAAACAAGATCTCCAGGCTGGTACTTAACTTCTTTTCTATTCTTGTTGGCTTTGGCTTGTAAGCTTCATTGACCCTCTCAATATGAGCTTTAATCTGATCATTTAACTTCTTCATTTCTTTGGCCCTCTTTGCATCCTCAAAGCTAACCTTGCAATCAGTGGGTAGGGGAATAAGATCAATGGGAGCTAGGGAATTGATCCCATACAAGGCCTCAAAGAGAGAACAGCCATTAGCTCTAGCTGGGGTTCTGTTGTAGGCAAACTCAGTATGAGGGAGTTTGACATCCCATTCTTTTAAGTTCATATAGACCAAGGTTCTACTTGTAACCTCTGTTTGACCATCAGTTGGTGATTGGTAGGTGGTGCTGCATAGTAGTTTTATCCCCAACAGATACCATAAACTCCTCTAAAAATAAGACAGGAACTTGGTGTCCCTATGACTCACAGTGGTCTATGGGACCCCATGTAGCCTAATGATCTCCTTAATGTATAAATATGCAACATGAGAGCCATCATTCATTTTGTGACAAGCCACAAAGTATGCCATCTTGGTGAACCTATCAACCACTACCATAATTGAGTCTCTTCCCTTCTGTGTCCTTGGCAAAGATACTGTAAAATCTATGCTGGCATCTTCTCACGGCCTTCAAGGGACTGGAAGTGGCCTGTAAAGGCCCTGGTGGAACTAGCTCTTAGCTTTGTGGTGGATAGAACACCTTGATACAGCCATATACACATCCTCTCCCATCTTAGACCAATAAAGGTGCTCCCTAAGGATATCCAGCGTCTTGTTTATGTCAAAATGGCTAGTAAGGGATCCCCCATGCACCTCTCTAACTAACAGTTCTCTCAAAAGGCGAGTAGGAGCACACAACTTGTTTCCCTTGAACAGGAAACCTTCTTTCATCACATAGGGCCTTTGAGCTGGGGTGTTCTTCGCTAAGTCCTGAAATGATGGATCTTCTAGGTAGTGGGCTTGCATGGCTTATAATCCAAATAGTTTGCTTCTATGGCTGAGATTAAAGCATATCTCTTTGAACGAGCATCAGCCACCACATTTTCAATTCCCTTTTTGTAATTGGTGGAGAAGGTAAATGCTTGCAGAAACTCAACCCTTTTATTATGTCTTGTATTGAGTTTGGGCTAGCGATTAAGGAACTTTAGTGCCTAATGATCAGAATAAAGAACAAAGGCTTTAAGCTGTACTGGCTCTGGTGACTCAAGGCCCTTACTATAGCATAGAATTCTTTATCATATGTTGAGTAGTTAAGCTTGGGGCCACTGAGGTTTTCACTAAAATAGGCCAAAGGCTTCTTGAATTGAGTGAGAATAGCAACAATGCCTACTCCATTGGCATCACATTCTAGTTCAAACAACTCTTTAAAGTTAGGCAAGGCTAGGACAGAGCCTCACATAGCTTCTACTTGATGGTTTTAAAGGCTTTCTGGGTTATTAGAGGCCATAAAAAACTCCCTTTCTTCATACACTCAGTGATCATAGCCATGATAGAACTGAAATCTTTAATGAACCTTCTATAGAAAGAAGGCAATCCATGAAAACTCCTCACTGCTGTAATTGAGTTTGGAGTTGGGTAGGATCTGATTGCCTCAACCTTGGCCTCATCCACTTGTATGCCATCACAGAAGACTACACACTTAAGGAATATGACCCTTGGAACGCAGAAGTCACACTTCTTTAGCTTTACACATAGTTTCTGGTCTCTAAGGGTAGAGAATACTTGCTTCAGATGCTAAACATGGTCTTGATCAGTCTTACTATATATAAGGATGCCATCAAAGTATACCTTTACAAACAGGTCAATGTAGGGCCTGAGGACCTCATTTATAGCCTCATAAAGGTGCTCAGGGCATTAGACAACTCAAATGGCATACAAGTCATTCATAAAGCCCTTGCTTTGTCTTGAAAGCAGTTTTTCATTCATCTCCCTCTCTTATCTTGATCTGATGATATCCACTTCTGAGATCAATTTTAGAGAAGACTTTGGACCCATGGAGCTCATCTAATGTATCATCGAGTCTAAGAATAGGGTACCTATACTAGATTGTAATTTGTTGAGGGCCCTACTATCAACACCCATTCTTCAACAGCCATCTTTTTTTGGCACTAAAAGGGCTATAACTGAGCATGGGCTCATGCTCTCCCTTACATATCCTCTATCAATCTACTCTTAAACCTACCTTTGGAGTTCCTTAGTTTCAGTGAGATTCCATCTGTAGGCAGGTTTGTTGGCTAGAGGGGCTCCAAGAATTAGGTCTATTAGGTGTTTAATGCCCCTTTTAGAAGGAAAGCCAGAGGGTAGGTCTTAAGCAAAGATATCCTCAAATTCTTATAACAAGGGCTGAACTAAGGGGTGAAAGGAGGTGGGATCTATTTTAGGGGCAGATTCCACTATAAGAATAGCAAACATAGGTTTTCTCTTGAAAACAACGCTTTCCACTCTCCCCACATTGATAAGTAAGGCACTCTACTTGTGTTTTTATCTCCCAATTTTAGTTTTGTGTGTTTAGTTGAGAGCTAAAGGGGTTAAGGTCAACCTTTTGCATTTCAGCTTAAAGGAATAGGTATTGGATTAGCCATGATGAATAACATCTCTATCATACTGCCAAGGCCTGCTAAGAAGTAGATGACAACCATCCATAGGCAGTACATCACACATCACCTCATCCTTGTATTCTCTAATTGAAAAGGCAACCAAAGTTTGCTTAGAAATTGTTACCTCATTTCCTTCCTTGAGCATTGTAAGGTGTATGGTCTGGGGTGCTCAACGGTGGCCAAATTGAGTTTATTGACCATGTCAGTGGAGGCTATATTTATACAGCTACCCCTATCAATAATCAGATTGCATGCCTTGTTGGCTACTTTGCATCTGGAGTGAAAATTTTACTCCCTTTGGTTACTCTCTGGTGGAGCTTCAGTGGCATGAAGTACCTTTTTGATCATAAGTATCTCACCTTCTTCAGGTGGCAAGTAGCAGGTCTCACCCTTTTCTTCATATTCTTCATCATCTCCTTCAATCTCTATGTGATCAAGGTCTTTAATCTCCCTGATGGTGAGGACTCTCCTGTTAAGACAGTTTGCTTAGAAGTGACCATACCCATGGCACTTAAAGCACTTCTTCTAGCCTTTGGGAGCTTCCTTGGCAACTTCCTTTCCCTTCCTTTTTTCTTCATCATCCTTAGGATTAGGGTCGGGCGTAAAAGAGTTGAAAGTTCTTGCTGGAGCAGTTGGTTTGGGAGGGGCAAAAGAGTAAACCCTTCTTGATTTGAGCTATTTCTCCACCTTAACAGCTAGCTTGCATGCATCCTCAAAGGTCCAGAAAGGTTGTAGCTTAATCTTGTTGAGAATAACAAGATTAACCCCCTTGAGAAACTTAGCAATGGTACGCTCAGGTTCTTCCCTCAAAGCACATCTAATCCGGAGCTGCTCGAATGATCTTATGTATTCCTCAACCTTCATACTCCCTTCCTGAAAAGAGGTGACCTAAAGATAGAGTTCCTACTTATAGGTGGCTGGTAGAAACATTTTATCTATGTGTTTCCTCAGCTTAAACCATGTTTTGATCTTAGGATTTCCTTCTAATGCTTTATTTCTTTTTAGGTTTTCATACTAGACTGAGGCATATTATTTCAACTTCAAAATAGCAAGTTTAAATGCCTTTTCCTTAGAATATCCTTTGATCTCTATGATTCTCTCCATGGCTTGCACCCATTTAAGGTAATCTTTAGGTTTAAGACTACCATCAAACTTAAGTGCCTTTATTTTGAGGTCCTTGAGATCATCCCCATGAACTCTCCTTGTCCTTGGTCTGACATCCCCATTAGAAGAGCTACTACTATGATGAGAATTAAGAAGGATCAGAACCATCAAGAGGGTCCTACGGTGGTTCTCTATCTCTTTTTCTTTGTTGGTTCATAAGCTGCTGGATTTGCATTGCGAGTGCTTTGATGTTTTCTTGCATTTCTAGGATGGCTCTAACCCTTCTAAGTTCATGGGATTGTTCTAGAGAAAGGCCTCTAGGCACTCCCATGGGTTACTGTGGAGGAGGAGAAGTGTTCTCCCTCTCAGTCACTCTTATCCAAGGTAAAGAATGGGTTTGCTATGGCTGTTTTTAGAGCTCGGTGCTTTGTGGTTGGTATGTGTTTGGTTTGTAGGTTCTTTATGGATAAATAACAAGTTCTAGAATGAAAGACATGAGAATTGAACTAAAGATGAAATAAAAAGGCCAGCAAGCAGAAGAAACTCACAAAGGATCAAAGTTTAGCTCTAATACCAAATGATGTATGCTGACTTGCAAGCTTGGCAAGAACCTAAAGCTAGCAACTCAACATGGAAGATATGTTATGGAATAAAGAATGACTCCACCAACTAGAACTAAAGGATTAACGACAAATATTCCTAAAGCCAAGGCACTAGAAGATCAGATAAAGAACCACTCACTAAACTCCACCAGAAGGCTAAAGTTTAGAGAGATTTAAGAGAAGTTTACATAAACCAGTAAAGAGGCAATTCATATATTGATGATCTAACGCTTATAAGTTAGAACAAGGCTTTTGTGCTCAGCCTTAAACAAAAGATCAATGGCTATAACTAAAACTAACTTAAAACAAAACAAACAAAATTAGTTTGAAAATAAAAGGCCTAAAACCAGCAGCCAAGCTTGATCTGTGACACCTAAACCCCTTGCTAATCTCCATCATTGAGGTGTCTAGCCCTTGCAGCATCTAGTACTTGTAATGATGGTCTTGGGGAGTAATTTGTGGCTAATTATGTTAAGATTAGGCCCAGCAGTTAGTAAGTACAACACCCTGAAATCCATTGGATCAAAGGGTATTTCCTCCATGTTTGTGCTGTTAAAGCCTGATGCTAGCTAACTTGAATCTACACCTTTAGGGCCTTATTTGATAAATATTTAGACACATTTTCATGCCCTTAACCATGCAAAAATGAGCTTCTAAGATAGGAACAAAATCCCCCCTTTGAAACTACTACTGACCTGCTGCTAGTGCTGACTGCTTCCAGTGACAAAGCCAAGCAGACTCTATTATTTAGGAGCTAACCATGAGCTAATAAATGAGCTAGGTTACTAACCAAAATGGGACTAATGCCCTCTGATAAAATGAGCCACTAAAAATTGGATAAACAGCCAAGAGTGCACTGAACCTCGCGTTGATCCTTATTGACTGAACTAGACTAAGGATACTGGTGAGCCTCAAAATGACTTGATCAATCTGGCTGGAGTGCTAGGGTATCCAGCAAAGTAAGGACCTCCCTAAGGTAGCCTCCGGATTGAGTTGCAAGGCCTCACAGAACTGGCCTTGGTGGTGATCAAGTAGCATTGCCCTTTTAGGTTCGGGTTGAGGGTCTTGTTCTGGACCTTAGCCTGCATCACCTTTTCTCTCTCTTGCATATGCAAATGGATGTTTAATCTTAAGTAACCATATCTTAGGCCCTAGTTTCTTACTTTTCATCTTTCCCTGCTCTTGAAACCACGTTTCCAGCAACTACAAAGAACTTCATCCAGCCAAACACATATCCAGCCATAAAAACACCTAAACTACTCAAATAGCCTAGAACATGATTTTCACTTCATGGTTTTGAGAGATGAGGCTAAATCAAACTAGAATTCCTAGAGGTATAACTCCTAAGGAGGGTTGTGACTTACGAGGAGAGAATGCCATACTTCAGTTGCAAAGCAATGTCTAAACACTCACAACCAGCCTAGCTGATGTTCTGGCCAGATTTAGGGATGATCACGGAGGGCCTCGGAGAAGAGAGAGGGTCTAGCCTAGGAATGATATAACTTTTGATCTTTCATCTTCCTCTCAAGAAGAATACTCTCCAAGGGCTAGGAGAAGGCCAACCAGACACAATGAAGATGATTTGAGGGATACGAATTTTCATCCCCCCAGATTTTGAGGGAACCTTAAATCCGGATGCATAGTTAGAATGGATTCAAAATGTGCAGAGATTCTTTGAAGTTAAAGGTTGCTCTGATAAAAAGTCCTTTAAAATGGCCATCCTTAAGCTCAAAAAGTATGCCTCCCTCTGGTATGAAAACACCAAAAGGCGATGAGCTAGGGAAGGAAAGCCACGGATCAACACTTGGCCTTTGAAAAAGCTTACGAACAAGGGGTTTCTGCCTGAAGCTTGTAAGAGGGATCTCTACCGTAGAGTGTCCTCCCTAACACAAGGTAGGGTGAGTGTGGAGGAATACATTAGAGAATTCGAGTAACTCAAGATTAGGAGTAGGATAGAAGAGGAACCAAAACAAACTATTATGAGGTTCCTTAGAGGACTAGCTGAAGGTATTCCTGAAAAGGTTGATCTTCAGCCTTACTATAGTTTTGAGGATGTATGCAAGCTGGCTATCAAGGTTGAGAGGTATTGTAAAAACAAAAAGCCTTTTCCATACTCATACTCTCGTCCTAACCCCCCACCTATAAGCCCTATTATGCCCCTAAACCTGAAACACACACCAAAACTGATCCAACCGAAGACAAAGGCAAGGGAGTTATTAAGGAGTTTCCTAAGCAACTTGATGGAGAGAGGTGCTTCAAATGTCAAGGGTATGGCCATTTCTAAGCTGAATGCCCCGACTCTCACCATCAAAGAGATTGACAAGATCAATCAGATTGTCGTTGAATCAGATGAAGAAGCAGTTGAAGAAGAGAAGGAGGACACCATTTTAGCCCCTAAAGTTGGGGAGCTTCTAGTCCTCAAATGCGTTTTACACACCATGGAGGTTCCAAACGAAGAAAATCAGAGAGAATTTATCTTCCACTCCCAGTGTGCCATTCAAGGGAAGGTATGTAGCTTAATTATTTATGGTAGTAGTTGTACCAATGTTGCCTCATCCCATTTGATTGATAAGATTAAACTACCTACTGTCCCCTACCCTAAACCTTTCTCCCCAGAATGGCTCAAGAAAGAGAATGAAGTTCAAGTGACCAAATAGGCCCTAATCACATATAGCATAGGTAGCTTTACAGATGAGTCCTTCGTGATATCTTGCCTATGGATGCATGTGATTTGCTATTAAGGAGGCCTTGGCAGTTTGATAAAGGTGCTATTCATAATGGGATAGCCAACACTTACACCTTTAAAGTCAAGGGGTGAAACTATACTGTGACAACCACGTTCTTTATTTTTATGTTAAGCTGATTATCTCGCCTTATGTCATTCTAAAGTCGCAATTTTATTAAATATATAAGTTAAATTATTATTAATGTACTTATATGAGCGATAAATTTATCAAAAATAATATTATTGTTACTATTGTTATTATTATTAGTTTTGAAAATTTTTCGAAGATCCTAGTAAGCATTAATAAGGATTATTAACGGGTACTAAATTGAGTAGGAACCCAAATACGATTAGATTGTCGACCTTAGAAGTAATTTCTTATTTACTAAATCGAACCGAGACATATTTACAAATCAATAATCGACGAAGGGTCGTGTTATCGATTTGGGTTTAAAGTACGACATACGAACTAGACCAGCGATGTCAATCTGAGCAAGCTTGAGGCCAAAAAAAAAACAAAACCAGAGAAGGGGCTGAAGCCCCTTCTTTAGAAAAAATCACGACTGGAGGAGGGTTCTCAACCCAGCCCGCGGCCCCAACACTAAGAGAGAGAAGAGAGGGTAAGTGTGAGAGAGATCGAGGAGGAGGGAGAGTGAGAGAGAGGGTGGTGGACGGCGGTGCCACCGCCTCCCTCCTAGTAGGCCCTGGCAAGCCCGAAGACACTGAGAGATCGAGCAAGAGTGAGAGTGAGGGAATGACTTGAGAGAGAATGGAGGCATAATGGTAGCATACTGTCCGCCTGGCGACCTTCGTACATCCAGCGGCCACCAGCCCTTAGCGTCTTGGTTGGCTGGGCATGAGCACACGAACCGCGAGTGAAGGGTTAGGGTTTGAGACCGCCAAAACCACCACCATCCACCACAAGCCATCAGCACCACCACTACCGCCGCCACTGTCAATGGTGGTTACGCATAAAACTAGCGACCTGAGTGGGAATGAGGAAGGGCAACTAGGGCAGAACCGAAGCAGTAGCAGTAGTAGGGGGAACACGACTCAGATGCGTGAAACCCAACACTAAATTGGGTCATCTAGCTCAGAATCGAGGTGGGTGTTTCTCCTCTCCTAAATTATTACTAATTTCCAACGAATTTTATTGATTTTAGTTGATGCATGTCTGAATTTTAGTTAGTAATCAGTATTTGAAGAATTTAGAATGAAATTCGGGTAATTATAATGATGATGTTGATTTCGAGATTCTTACATGTTAAGTTGGTTAATTCATGTTTGCGAATGGCCTTGAAATGACCTAAAATGCTTTAAATCGATGCATGCCAATTTGGTTAATTTATTCTTGAAATGACCTTGAAATGACCTAATAACCTTAGTTAAATTAAAATAGAGTCGAAGGGCTTAGTGTGACTGGATTATGCTTTTGAAAATAACATGAATTGGACATGCTTTTTCCTAGTTGTGAATTATGAATGCAAAGTTAGTTTCATGCCTCGCTAGCTCCATTCAGTCCACTGAGCGCCTTATTTAAGCTAATGGTATATTTATTTATTTATTTATTTATGTATGCTGTAATGTGTCGCTGGATTGGTGCTGCTTGCTCGATAAATTAATATGTCGCTGTTGCACATTTTATTGTGATCTCTGTGACAAAGTGCTATGAATTGCGAAATTGTAACCGAGTTGGTAGTTAGATGACTTGATGTTGAACTAATGAAACTTTTTGAGGTTCTTTATGGTTGGTGTTGTGTAAGGAGGGAGCTTGCGTTGTGATTGACCATAATCGTGTTGATTGCGAGGCCACATCTGGCTTATTCTGCCTAATTGAATTATGAAGTGTTACGAATGTGCTCCTTGTGAACCCTTCCCTCTTGATGTTATTAAATGATACTATGTGATTGATTTTTGAACTTAGACATCTTTAAAAAGGGTCCATTAAATGCTTGTTTTCATAATTGCGAATGTTTTAAACATTTACCAGTTGCTCTTAGTTTGTTAAGATGTTTGTAGCCTAAAAGATCCTAAATCATCGAACTAGTCAGTGAGTGACTCAGCTGAATAGTCCATAGGTTTAGGAAGTTAAACAGCAGACTAGTAGCAAGTTCGAAAACATTTTTGACGCTTTGGTTTGATTAAGTCCCCTTCTACGGGTTCAAAAGAATTGAAACGAATTGAAGAAGTGCAATTGAAGGTCTTTATTATGAAACTTAACTTGAATTATATGCCAGCCAATTACTTTAAGTTTTAAATTGTGAGTTAGTAAACTCATTATGATTTTAAGAAACTTTTCATGTTGAAAATGAAAGAACCATCAACCATTCGTGGGGTTGGGCTATTTTTACTAGACAAGCATGATTTTAATGAAGTAAGGAACTATTAAAGAGAAATGATTTATGATTCACTTGAAGGTGAAACTTACTGTGTGAGATAGTGACTTCTTTTTAACCAATAAGGATTTAATGTGATTTTAATGGCTAACATAGTGCTAGGCAAATGGCTCATCAGAGGATTTAATATGTTTTTACTTTGCACTGAAGGACTTATATTGCTTTAGCAATGATAAATTAGTGTGGGTTTAAAAGTACATATCCTTATGCTATACGTGTTGAGATGCTGCTTATAAATGTGTATAAGCTAGAATGTGTACATCGATGAATTCATTCGTAGCAGGCTAGGAGAGGAATGATTAAAGATTGATCGCTATGATTGATGATCCTACTAAATGACACCTTACGTTTATGAATTCTGAATTGCTTGAGGAAATTATGGGATATTTTTGTGTGCAGGCTAGAAAGATTAAATGCTAGTGGTAGGACCTTGTTGAACATTGCGTAAGAGTACATGTGGTTCTCCATCATTCTCACTATTGCCCGTAAAGTGTATTACTTGCTTTCTATCATACGGACCATTATTCCTGAGGAAGGGTAACAATGTTTTAGCTGGAATTAACCCTAATACACCCAGGAGGTATAAAGGACAGAGAACCTAGCATACTTTGGAATTGTACACAATAAACGACTCCTACTAAGGTGAGCGACCTACACAGTAAGACTCCTATCATTACCTTGGGGCAGGTGTGCCTCATAAGACCTCAATGCATACCTTTGAGACCGTTAATATCGATGATACTCAAACAATTATGGCCCATTAGATGCCGATCTTTCCTAAATCTACACGAGCTTTAGAGCATACCGTTAACCACATGTTGCAAATGGAGATTGTACGCATAGTTACACATCTAGGTGCTTTCCTTTTGTGACAACCCCACGAGTTTGCACGTCATAAGGGATGTCCATGGTGTCATGTACTTCAGAAACCCGTAGGAGTGTCAGTGCATATGCTTCCCTCTTGTGAATATTTGCTATATACACGTCTAGATGAATTCATCTTGCTTATGATCCTTGGGGTTGAGAATGCTGAGTCGTTGAGTCTATAAGATGTCGTTACACTAAAGTTATCCTACGTGATGCTATGTGATGCCGTTACTACTCTTGTGTATCATAAGAGCCCCTAAGTTAACCATTTTGATCTTAAACGTGATCTGAACTCATGTTTTAGAAAGAAACTACCTGTACATGACCTTCAGATGTTACAGCCCAATCGTCAGACCTTTAGATGCCAATTCAAGACGATGTGGTTGTTTACTATGCAGAAAGTCTGTTTCATTTTTAAAACAAGCTTAATATAATTTTCCACAGCAACTCATTTTCCCCTCTTCTATGCATTTGCCCTCGGTGCCTAAATAGAGTGAGTAGACGCATGGAGAGGATTTGTGAGGAGGAGACTGGATATCATAAGCCATTTTCTTTCGATTTGAATGATATAGTTGATCATTAAATGAAACCTTTTGGAATCCTATTGTGTAGATCATAGTTCGTGTGTGTGCATCTTGTGTTTGACTGAACTGAGCTTTGAAATTTCGGGGATAAAATTCTTTGAAGGGGGGCGAATGTAATAGCCGCGTTCTTTGTTTTTACATTACGTGACTGTCTTACCTTTTGACATTATAAAATTGTATTTTAGTAACTATATGAGTTATCTTATTATTGATGTGCTTGTGTGAGCGATAATTTTACTAAAAAGAATATTATTGCTGCTATTATTATTAGTTTTGAAAATTTTTCGATGATTTTAGTAAGCGTTAATAAGGATTATTAACGGGTACTAAATCGAGTAGGGACCCGAATACGATTAGCTTCTTAATCTTAGAATTAGTTTCGTTGTTTATTAAATCAAACCTGGACATAGAAGCAAATAATCGATGAAGGGTCGTATTATCGATTTGGGTTCAGATTTCGTGATACAAATTTGACTAGCGGTGTTAATTTGAGCAAGCGTGAAAAAAAAGGAAAAAGAGAACAAAAAAGGGCGCTGAAGCCCCCCTTTTCTTTGGTAAAAACACGAGTAGGGGGGTTCTTCTTCTGGCCCCCCGCGACCCTCGCCCCGACAGCCGAGAGAGAGAGAGATATGCACCAAGAGAGAGAAAGAGAGGGGTGGACTAAAAGAGAGAAGGGAGAAACGAGAGAGCCATGGCGGCAGCGCCACCTCTTTTTGCCCAGCAGCCATGACTCCTGAACCAGACCACCAAAAAGGGGAAACTCAGTGGAAAAGCGAGGGGGTAGTGGCACAACCGACACCGACGACGAGGCGGTGGTTGAGCCGGTTCCGACGACGACCGGTAGCAGCAGTGTCAACAGCAACGAAAAGGGGCTGAAACCGGGTCTAGGTGGTTGCTTCGGGCCTTAGTGTAGTGACAAAAACGGGAAATGTTTGGGTTCGTAAGCACTCAAATCAGACGAATTAGGCCAGGAGTCGGATCCTTAGCTTGGAATCGAGGGGGGTGTTTTCGCCGCCTAAGTTATTACTAATTTCCAATGAATTTTACTGATTTTAGTTGATGCATGTATGAATCTGAGTTAGTAATCAGCATTTGGAGATTTTAGAACGAAAATTGGGTAATTATAATGATGATGTTGATTTCGGGATTCTTGCATATTGAGTTGAAGCGTAGTTTACTGATCGATTAATTTGGAGAATTGTGAAACAAGCGAAGTTATGCTAGAAGTTACTGTTAGTTTGGTTTTGGTGCGCCTAAAATATGTTTTAAGGTCGCATATGAATGTTCTACCCTAAGTTGCTAACCATGTGGTTGAATTATTCGTAGAGCAAGCAGAGTTTAGGGATTATATGATTAGCAAATTGGGTACTTTGTGAGTAAAAAATAGCTTGAATTGATGTATGCTAATTGGGTTAATTCACGCTTGAAATGACCTTGAAACGACCTAACAACCTTGGTTAAATTAAAATAGACTCAAAAGCCTTAATGTGACTAAATTATGGTTTTGAAAATAACATGAATTGGACAAACTTTTCCCTAATTATGAATTATGAATACAAAGCTAGCTTCATGCCTTGTTAGTTCAGTATGGTCCACTGAGGCCCTTATTTAAGCTAATGATATATATATTTATACATGCTGTAATATGTCGCTGGATGGGTGCTGCTTGCTCGGTAAATTAATATGTCGCTATTGCACATTTCATTATGATCTCTGCGATAAAGTGCTATAAATTGCGAAATTGTAACCGAGTTGGTAGTTGGATGACTTTTGGTTGAACTAATGAAAGTTGTTGAAGTTCTTTGTAGTTGGTGTTGCGTGAGGAGGGAGCTTGGGTTGTGATTGACCGCAATCATATGGATTACAAGGCCATGTGTGGCTTATTATGCCAAATTGAATTATGAAGTGTTACGGATGTGCTACTTGTGAACCCTTCCCTCTTGATGTCGTTAAATGATACTGTGTGATCGATTTTTGAGCTGAGACATCTTTAAAAAGGGGTCGTTAAATGCCTGTTCTCATAATTGCGAATGTTTTAAACATATACCAGTTGCTATTAGTTTGTTAAGATGTTTGTAGCCTAGAAGATCCTAAATCGTCGAGCTACTCAGTGAGTGACTCAACTGAATAGTCCATAGGTTTAGGAAGTTAAAATGCAGACTAGTAGCAAGTTTGAAAACATTTTTGAGGCTTTGGTTTGATTAAGTCCCCTTCTATGAGTTTAAAAGGATTGAAACGATCCCAAAAAGGGCAGTAGAATGTGTTTATTACGAAACTTAGTTTGAATTATATGATACCCAATTACTTTAAGTTTTGAATTGCGAGTTAGTAAACTCATTATGATTTTAAGAAGCTTTTTAAGTTGAAAATGAAAGAGCCATGAACCGTTAGTGGGGTTATGGTCTATTTTGGCCAAATAAGCATGATTTCAATGAAGTAAGCAACTATAAAAGAGAAATGATTCGTGATTCACTTGAAGGTGAACTTACTGTGGGTGACAGTGGCATCTTTGTATAACTAAGAAGGTTTAATATGATTTTAATGGCTAAGATAGTGCTAGGCAAATGGCCAAGCCTAGGGAGTTAGACCTAGAAGTGGGAACCCCAGAAGACCCTGATGAGGGTAATGTTCGATGACATTTGATAAGACTTTAAGGATGGAAACTGGACGCAGGATAAGGCGTGAGCTGTTTCCTCCAAAGGTAATGTTCGATGTTGAGCGACGCATGATAAAACCTTGAGGGGGGACTGGATCGTAAGATAAGGCGTGAGCTGTTGCCCCGCAGAGGATAATATCGAAGTAAGAGCTATTATGTTGAGATGTGTTTTGCCCAAATGTTATGTTACGTATACCCTAAGGATAACGTGAGTTGTGAGTGACGACCTCACATAGGGAAAGTGTAGATCTCCCCTAGCCAGCACACTCTGAGATAGTATGCCTGAAATGAGAAGATATTTTCCTGATAAATGAGAAAATAATTTGAATTATTACCAGAATGGGTATTTTAGGAGCTTTTAGAAAGCAAATAAGCCTTAAAGAGGCCAGTATGATTTATAAACTATTTTCTAAGTATATCATGAGTCACTAACTTTTCAAATGCATATTTGAAAGCATTTTACTTTGTCCTCATTGCTTACTTGCTTATGTGCTTAAATGCATTTTTATTAAGGAAGTTTGGTCATTTTAAAAGCCTAGAAACGAGTTTGAGTAGCAAGTATGAAGTTTGCAGGTGATAATCCTTTCTTGGGGACTATGATTGCCTTATATGTTAGTAATGTATAAATGCGTGATATGTGACTATTATTGGTATTATTGCCTATAACTGTTTATGTTTTTAAGGAGTCGGGGATTATTCACTGAGCGTATGGTTGATC
The DNA here is from genome assembly GCA_029747015.1 of Carnegiea gigantea. Taxonomy (NCBI): domain Eukaryota; kingdom Viridiplantae; phylum Streptophyta; class Magnoliopsida; order Caryophyllales; family Cactaceae; genus Carnegiea; species Carnegiea gigantea. The sequence continues at coordinate 893,561 of JAKOGI010000074.1, forward strand.
ATCCCATTACTATTTCCCCTTTTTCCCAGGTTTTTATTGTGATCAGTAGCAGTTGATTCACATATGCCGAATTGTAGTCAACCCTTACTTGAAAAGATGTCATATACGTGTACATATAGAAGTGGACTTACATATTAAATGATGTCATATAATGTATCCCTAGAGTTGCATATGTATGTAAACAAAGTACTCTAGTTCATGTAATGCATATTGATCACAAGTCGCTCTGTATGGCCATGCGAGCCAACAATCTAATTAGCCAATTGTCTTCCTAGCTGAAGTTAGTTATATTTTGGGATGTAAACCCCAGCACTCTTGATGTATGATCCGTTGAGTTGTATCTTTTATTTGCTACTTTATTAATGAACTATATTGTTTGGTATACTCCGAGCGAGTGGCTTGTAAAGTCATGAACTCTGCCATGCAGCCGTTGAGCTTATTTCAGCATCCTTTTATACTTCTATTCATTGTAGAGATTTAATGTAAGGTTTTAAGCTTGGAAAATGGTCAATTTTTAGGCAAAACTCTGTTCGCTTGGGCCTAGAATTTAAGTAGATTTTAAGAAGTCGTTAATGCTCGTAACCCTAGGGGTTGGGGGTGCTACAGATGGTATCAGAGCAAGGTTCTGCGACCATACGCCGCGACCTGAGTCTTGCATTTCATATAGTTCCTTAGGAATAACAATATGATAATGTGACATATGTTGCACTTTGTATGCAGGTGTGCCTTATGGCATGGTTATTTTTGACTTAGATGTGACTTGGGTAGGCTGATTGATTAAAAGGTACGCGTTGCACATTATTTTAGGAGCTAAATAGCTTCCCATGCCCTTAGTAGGCATTGTGGATGCTCCATTGGTGCAATGTATTCCTAACGTGCTAGTTGGCCTGACTGATTGACCGTTATGTGATTTGGTTAAGTAGACCAGATAGATGTGAATCGTGTGTTAGAATGTGAACCCAATTAACTCGGACATTCTCGTGTGAGCTAAGTGATGGTTAAACTAGTAAATGTTTTCTCCGTGCGCCTTGATAAGACAACTGAAAGTTAAAGCACGTTGATTTAAACTCGAATGATTGCAAATTTTTTCAAAACTCATTCCTTGCCCCTACGTGCGGATTGCTCCTCGGGCCCTACAATAGAGAAGGCATATGTACCTAAGGATGGTAAAGAAGAGGCTCAAAATGGATAAGTTATTTTCCACCTTTGAAATTCAAGATTTTGAAATGTTAATGTCCTCCTCGCTATTGCGTTCAGCTTTACTTTGCACCAAAGGACTTGCACGCCTTTAGTGATGATGTGTGAGTTAGGTTTACAACTACATGTCTTTATTCTATGTGTGTCGGGATGCTATTTGCAAATGTGTACGTGCTAAAATGTGCACGTCAATGGAATCATTTGTAATGGGCTACGAGAGGAATGATTGAAGACCAATGCTATGATTAATGATCCTACTAAATGACACCTTCCTTTTATGAATTTTGAATTACCTGTGAAAGTTAGGGGATATTTTTGTATGCATGCTTAAAAGATTAAATGCTAGTGGTAGGACCTTGTTGAACATTGCATAGGTGTACCTATCCTTCCCCATCTTTGTCATTATTGCCTATGAAATGTATGACTTGCTTTCTATCATATAGACTGTAATCATGAGGTGGGGTGCCAATATTTTCGCTGGAATGAACCCTAATACACCTACGAGGCATAAGGGAGAAATAATCTAGCAGGCTTTGGAATTGTACATAGTAAATGATTCCTATTCAGATGAGTGACCTACACAATAAGACTCCTATGATTATATATGGGACAGTTTTGCCTCATGAGACCTCAACACATACCTATAAGACCATTACTATCAACCATGCTCAAACAATCATAGCTCGTCGGACGCTAATATTTCCTAAATCTGGACGAGCTTTAGGGCATGTAGATGACCACATGTTACAAATGGAGATTATGCACGTAGACATACGTCTAGGTGTTCTCCCTATGTGACAACCCCGAGACTTTATATGCCTTAAGGGATGTTTATGGCGTCTTGTGTTTTGTGAACCCGTAGGAGTATCTATGATACAATTATTGTAAATAGCCATCAATGTGTTTTCGATCAAATGCTAATAGAATGAGTTTTCGGTGATTACTTTGCTTGAACTTGATTAAACATATGACTATATTAGTCGAGCGATTTGATTCATGCAGTTAGTTGCATAACAAGACTCTTGAATCATCATTGACAGCCATTGAATTTCCCTTTCTCATGTTATTTTTGGAGTAATTGAACACAACGTATATAATGTATGACTTGATGATAATAGAGTTAATATTTGTATGTGTTTACATTTATAGATATGTATATCTTATAGGTAAAAAAGGTAGCATGGTAGAGCATCCACGTCATGTCAGCCTAAACATAGATACTCACGTTCGTTATGCACGGTCATCAACGCAATAAAGGAATTGGGTCACTGACTAGTTGTATGAGTGAACTATTAAGTGCATGAGCTTTTAGTGCCTGTTTTGAGCCTATGTAGGGTGCAATTGAGTTAGATGCATGGTCTAACATGTGCGGCTTATTTACGTGATATGATTATTGGCGTATTACTTGCATTACATAACTCTTATTGCTTCCTGTTATAGCTTGAGTGGCCGGATCTGTATATATGTATTGGGTACAAGACCTAATGACTAACGAAATTTGCATTCATATGCACTCACCATCGTATATCTTAGGTTATTAAGGATAACACACTAGTACCTCGCATTTAGGGGCCAACCTCTATTTGGATACGTAAATGCCTATGTGCTTCATGTGACACGATGGTGTGTAGGTGTACTTACGGTCATATGCGAGCCTTTACTGTACCCTATAGTCCCTAAAGCTATGGAAGATGGAGTCAAAGTGTTTAATTGAAGTGTTCTGGTGTGCTTTGACTATAGAGTGGTTGTATACTATGCAGATTGAGTCTAGATAATTAAAAGCCCATCTTCCTTTTTTAAACAAGCTTAATATGGTTTTCCACACTAACTTATTGCCCCTCTCCGATGCATTTTCGCTCGGCGCCTAAATAGAGTGAGTAGACGGTTGAAGAGCATTGGTGAGGAGGCTAGATACCATATGCCCCTTTTCGTTTTCAATTAACTGTAAACGAGATTTGGGATTTTAGTGCGATTTGTGTAGATTGTGTCAAGTGTGTGCACATCTTAGGTGCAACTTAACTAAGCTTTGCAATTTCGAGGACAAAATTCTTTTAAGGGGGGAAGAATGTAACACCCGCATTCTTTATTTTTATGTTAAGCTGACTGTCTCGCCTTATGGCATTCTAAAGTCGTAATTTTATTAACTATATAAGTTAAATTATTATTAATGTGCTTGTGTAATCGATAATTTTGTTAAAAGGAATATTATTGTTAGAATGTATAAGGTTTTGATGATAACAAATCCAAGTGTTGTACTAGTTGTTGTTGTTCCAAATAGGCTTTACCAACAAGGTCTTACTGTTGTTTTTCAATATATTAAAACTACTTGACTAATGGTTTATCAAGAACAGGTACTCAAGTCAGCGATGTAAGAACAACCATGAGGAACAGGCTCTGTAAGGTGTTTGAAACATGTCCTGTGAAGTGTTTGAAGCATAGGATATAAGTGCAGCCGTGAGGAACAAGTTCTGTGAAGTGTTTGCAGCAGATTCGTCTTTCTACAAGATGACTAGTGGTTACAACAAGATGTCTTGATTTAATTTGGTTTTATATTTTTAGACTCTTGTTAATATGCCAATCAGAAACTCTTAACTTACCACTTACTTGAAACGGTTTTGTTTTCTTTTGGTAAATATTTCGGATCACCCTTCAGAACAATCCTGGAAACAGGGTGATCAGGGTGTTTCCAGAATAAGCTGCAAAAAAAAACTGTTTTGCACGATTTTTATCTTTTGGATTTTGAGCAGCTTCTTCAAGGATTTGCAAGAAAGATTTTTTATGGAGTATCTTACCCCTTATCCTAAAAACGGTTATTAAAATCTAAGGGGATTTGCAAAATCTTTTTTGAATAAAAAGAATATCCAATTTTTGGCAAGTGGATAAGGTTGTTGAGAAAAACATGGGCTAGTTGCTGAGAATCACCGCCTTATGCACACGGTTTAGGAAGTGTTTCCAGCTCATGTTTCCTCATCCCTTGTGGCTAAAGAATTCTATATTCTTTAGGGATTTTAGTTTCCAAAAATTTGAGGAATTGTTTTTCCAAGCACTATATAAAGTCGCTTCTTAGAACGATAGAAGCATCGGTTTTCAAAAAGAAAAATTCAGTGTTCATGAGCTTAAAAGTTTGAAAAGAAAACCGTGTCTAGTAAGTGAGTTATTTGAGCTTTCAAAGTTGGCATACTAGGATTTCATTGTACCCTATATTAGCTTAGTTGAGAAGCATTGTAATAGGGTGTTTTTCTTTATACTCTTCTTTCACAAAAGTGAGTTGAGTGTGTGTCCAAATCAAGGGGATTTTGGACGTGGGGTAACCTGTCTTAGGGAAGACGGTTACGTGGGTTGCAATTTGTAACAAGGTGTGTTACTATTGTAACGTGATTAGCCCGTTTAGTGAAGTGTTTAAATCCTACAGGAGGTAGGTCGTGGTTTTTAACCTCAGTTGGGCTAGAGGTGTTTTCCACGTAAAAATCCTGTGTCCATTATTTCCGCATTCAATTTTGTTGGATTTTCGCTTCTGCTTATCTCAGAAACAACCTGTGCGAACAGGGCCTAAGACTGTTTGCCAGCAACTTGCGAAAATCGGACACCACAATTCACCCCCCTCTTGTGGTTGTGTACTCTCTAAATCAACAAGTGGTATCAGAGCAGGTTCTCCTTTGAAAGGCTAACACCTTGAGAGATCCTTGAAGATGAGTACCCCACAAGGCATGCTTGAAGGTCAATCCATAACTCGACCACCATACTTCAATGGCCAACACTATAGTTGGTGGAAGAATAGGATGGAAAACTACATCCAAGCCGAGGACTATGTGTTGTGGATGCTCATCAAGAATGGAGCACTCATCCCAAAGAAAATAACTGAAGATGGAAAGTTAATCCCCAAGGAGCCTGAAGAATTTAATACTGAAGATTACAAAATGATGGAGAAGAATGCCAAAGCCAAGAAACTTCTATATTTTGGCCTAGGCCCTGATGACTATACTCGCATATCTGAATGTGAGTCGGCCAAAAAAATCTGGGGGACCAATCAAGTAAAGCAATCCCGGATTGAATTGCTTATGAGAAAATATGAGCTGTTTGAGATGGGTGATCGTGAAAGTGTGATGGACATGTACACTCGCGTCACTCACATAACGAATGAGCTAAAACCCTTGGGAAAATCCTTCACCACCGAAGAATTGGTGAGGAAGATCCTAAGAATTTTACCTCATTCTTGGGAAGCGAAAGTAACGGCCATTCAAGGAGCTAAAGACATGAACAAGATCACCCTAGATGAGCTGATTGGCAACCTCCAAACGTATGAACTTAGGAAAAATTCTCAACAGAAAGATGAGACAAAGAGAGATCGAGGTCTTGCACTAAAGGCCTTAGAAGATGATTCTGATTCTGATGAGGAGGAGATTGCCATGATCACTCAAAAGTTCAAGAAGTTCTTCAAGAAAGTCAAAGAAAATAGCAAAAGGAAGGACTTCAGCAAGGCCAGGAACACCTCTCGGGAACAGTTCTCCGGGTGTTTCAAGTGTGGCAAATTGGACCACATTGTGAGAAACTGCCCACTGCACAAGGAAGAACAAGAACCTGAACACCCTAGAAAACAGGGGAGGAAACAGGGTGTAAGCAGCTCAGCGAAAAGGTTCTCAAAAGCTATGCTCGCGGCCTGGGGAGACTCAAGCGAGGATGAGGAAGGGTCTGAAGCTGGGGAAGCTGATGTAGCACTCATGGCAAGAAGTGACACTGATTCAGATGATGGATCAACAGATAGTCTGACTCAACTCAAGAACAAGGTACGTGGTCTAAATAAATCAACTCTTGAGGAATTAGTGTACACTATAATGGATATATGTGCTGAATTAAAAAGGGATGTTCGAGATCTAGAACTTGAAAATGAAACCCTTAAATTGGAAAAACTTGAAGTTGACAAAGAAACTCTTGCCTTGCATGAAAACATCAATGTGCTTAAAGAAACTCTACTCATGAAAGAAGAGACTTGTTCCACTAAATTGACTGAGCTGGAAAAAGAATCCCTTGACTTAAAAGGTAAGCTCGAGTCCTTGCTTGTAGAAAATAAAAACTTGCTTGAGAAAATGAAACAAATGGAATTAGACCTTGCCATAAACAAGCTCTGGAACATGTCCTCACAAGCACTTGAATGGTTAAACACCCATCATAGTCGAAATAGAAGAGGACTAGGTTTTGTGCCTAAGATGACCTACCTAGTGAATAGAAAATATGTAGGATTATCTGAGAATATTGTATGTTATCACTGTGGTAAAACGGGTCATTACCGTTATACTTGTCCCTCAAAAAAGTATGCCATTAAAAGGAACTCAGTGTACGTAAAACAAATATGGGCTAGGAAAGATGAGATTTGTACCTCTAAAGGAATGGGACCCAAGTGGATCTGGGTTCCCAAAACTAACCCTTGATTTATTTTGCTGGCTGAAGTGAGAGAGAGAACAACCCAGCAAACAACCCAGCAAACAGTGCAGGGAATAGTCTAGGGAACAAGCAGCTGTGGTATGTTGACAGTGGGTGTTCGAGGCATATGACTGGTGAAAGATCCAATTTTCTCTCACTTACAGCTTCAGAAGGTGGGAGTGTGGCATTTGGAAACGGCAAATCCGGGACAATTGTCGGCATAGGTAAGATAGGTGAGTCACTCTCCCATTCAATTGACAATGTTTATTTTGTGGATGGATTAAAACACAACTTGCTAAGTGTGTCCCAACTGTGCGACAAAGACAACCTAGTAGTGTTCTCACCAACACGTTGCTTGGTTGTGAATATGAACACAGGAGATGTTGTGTTGAGGGGGAAGCGACACAAGAATGTTTATAAAGTGTGTATCTCCACTCTTCCCCAAAATAATTTGACTTGTTTGAGTGCCCTAAATGATGATGTTATGCTTTGGCACAAAAGGCTAGGTCATGCAAGCCACTCACTTTTGAACAAACTTGTAACCAAAGACTTAGTGGTAGGCTTACCTTCCATCAAATTCAATGATGACAAGGTATGTGATGCATGTGCCAAAGGCAAACAAGTCAAAAATTCATTTAAATCTAAAAAATGTGTAAGCACTACTCGACCTCTTGAATTAATACATATGGATCTATGTGATCCAATGAGGATCATGAGCCGAGGTGGCAAGAGGTATGTGCTTGTGATAGTGGATGACTACTCTCGTTTCACTTGGACTTTGTTTTTGGCTTCTAAAGATGAAACCTTTGAAAAATTTCTTGCTTTCATTAAAAAGATTGAAAAGAGAGTAGGACATTCCTTGGTATGCTTAAGGTCTGACCATGGGACAGAATTTGAAAATTCGAGCTTTATTGATTATTGTAATGAGCATGGTGTTGATCATAATTTTTCAGCTCCAAGAACACCCCAACAGAATGGGGTGGTAGAACGCAAAAATCGCACTCTAGAGGACATGACTAGAACAATGCTTGTTGCTAGTGGTCTTCCTAGAAACTTTTAGGCTGAAGCTTTGAATACATCATGTTACATTATAAATAGATGCATGATTAGATCTATTCTTAACAAAACTCCTTATGAACTTTTTAAGGGAGGAAAACCTAATATTATGCATTTGAGAGTTTTTGGTTGTAAATGTTTTGTGCATAATAATGGAAAGGATGCCTTAGGAAAATTTGATCCAAGGAGTGATGAAGCAATATTCCTTGGTTACTCCTCGCATAGTAAGGCATACAAAGTGTTTAATAAGAGAACCTTGTGTGTTGAGGAAAGTGTGCATGTGCTTTTTGATGAAACTAACTCTCTAAGCGAGAATGATGCACAGGAAGAAGACTTCGAACTAGGTCTTGTTAGAAAAGACGTGCTGCTTCAAGGTGAACAAGGTAAGGATCAATCGGAGGAAGCCAGGTCTGAGGCTGTTCTTCAGGAAGGTAAGCAAGGTGTGAACCAAACAGGGGGAAACAGGGTGGAACCCTGTTTGGGACCACACCAGCCAAATCCTTCAGGGATAAATCCAGGAACAAGCTCCCAAACAGGCTCGAGAACTGGTTCTGAACCTGTTTCACCGAGTATTCCAATTAGGATGGAGAGCGAGTCTGTGAACCCACTTTCACCACGATCATGGAAATACCAAAGTTCACATCCTCTTGATCAAATTTTGTCTGATATTAATGCAGGAGTTCAAACTAGATCTAGACTCAAAAATTTCTGTGCTTTCTATGCTTTTCTCTCAAAAATTGAGCCTAAGAATATTAATGAAGCCCTTGCAGATTCAGATTGGGTCACAGCCATGCAAGAAGAACTCCATCAGTTCGAAAGGAACAAGGTATGGCACCTTGTGCCACAGCCAGAGGATAGAACAATCATTGGAACCAAGTGGGTGTTCCGTAACAAGCTGGATGAGTGCAGAACAGTCACTAGAAACAAGGCCCGGCTGGTGGTTCAAGGCTACAACTAAGAAGAGGGAATTGATTATGAAGAAACCTTTGCACCTGTTGCAAGGATGGAGGCTATTCGAATCTTGATAGCATTTGCAGCCCATATGGAGATCAAGTTGTATCAAATGGATGTCAAAAGTGCATTTTTAAATGGGTACCTCAAAGAAGAAGTGTATGTCAAACAACCCCCTGGTTTTGAAAGTAATGAATTTCCTAACCATGTTTTCAAACTTGACAAAGCACTTTATGGTTTAAAACAAGCCCCTAGAGCTTGGTATGAGCGGTTGTCAAGCTTTTTATTAGAAAATGGTTTTACAAGAGGCAAGGTAGACAATACCTTGTTTCTAAAATCTAAGGGGGAACATTTGTTGATTGTCCAAGTATATGTCGATGACATCATATTTGGTGCAACTCATCATGATTTGTGCAATGAATTTTCAAAAATGATGAGGAGTGAGTTTGAAATAAGCATGATGGGTGAGCTTAATTTCTTTCTAGGCTTGCAAATCAAGCAAACTTCAAACGGCACCATGATCCATCAACAAAAGTATATCAAAGAGTTACTTAAGCGCTTTAAGATGGAGTCGGCCAAGCCCATTGATACTCCCATCTCTCCCTCAACCAGGCTGGTAATGGATGATGGTAGTCCCTCAGTTGAGGAGAAATCCTACAAGGGCATGATAGGGTCACTCCTATACCTGACGGCTAGTAGACCTGACATTGTTTTCAGTGTTGGTCTATGTGCACGTTTTCAGTCTAACCTTAAAGAAACTCATCTTAAGGCTGTAAAAAGGATTTTAAGATACTTAAAACATACACCTGATCTAGCCTTATGGCATCCTAGAGGTTGCAACTTTGATCTTGTTGGGTATGCTGATGCTGATTATGCAGGTTTCTTGGTTGATAGAAAAAGCACCTCAGGTATGGCTTACTATCAGAAACAACTCTCTGTTGCCTTGTCCACAGCAGAAGCTGAATATGTGGCAGCTGCATCTTGCTGTGCTCAGTTATTATGGATAAGACAACAATGCAAGGACTTTTGTGTTGACATAGGATGCATTCCTATTTATTGTGACAATACAAGTGCAATTAACATTGCCAAAAATCCATGTCAACACAAAAGAACAAAACATATTGACATTCGTCATCATTTCTTAAGAGACAATGTTGAAAAAGGAGTGATCTCAATGAATTTCTGTGCCACTGAAAATCAAATTGCTGACATATTCACCAAGGCATTGAGTAGAGAACAATTTGAAAGGAATAGACTCAAACTAGGCTTAATTAGAACAACCTGACCAACCTGTTCTCTCACCCTGTTTGCAACATTTAAAAGTTATGGGTACAACATGTTAAAATTTTTTGTTTGCAATCAACTTCTGCGCTATGTTTAGCATATGTGAGGTTTGCAACCTGCTGACACTTGTTGAGGTCTAATGAGATTGCCCTTATTGTCCTATGTTACCGAGCAAGTAACCTCAAGAACAAGCACCAGGAACAGGTACGCCTCTTGTTTGTCAAATATGTGCAACAAATTGAAAATTGCTAATCTCTTCCCGAGGCGTGCGCGGCCTAAATAAATGCAAAAGCCCGTTGCAAAACGGGCAAAATCTTTTAAAGATTTCGCATGTCTCTCTCTTTAAAGCTCTCTTGCTCAATCTCTCACCTCCACCGAAACTCTCTTGCTCTGAAACTCTGTTCAAGAAACCCTAATCTCTCTCCTTCCTCTGAAAAATGACGTCTCCCATTAGCTCCGAGAGCTCCTCGACCTCGACTCAGGGCAACCAGACACATAGCACAGCCTTGCAAACAGCCACAGCCCTGTTTATGCCTACACAATTTCTGACAGCCCTCATGGAAGGTAAAATTACTAAACCTTCTCGACCCATTGTCTATAAACCTTTTGGGTTTTTGAAAAGCATCGACCTTAGAACAGTGAATCTGAAATTGGAAGACATCCCTTACAAATTTGGGTGGGAATTGATTTTGTTTGGAGAAACGGGGGCATGTAAACCCCAAGAACCTGTTGGGGCATCTGAAAGAGAAATTGGGCCTTTAGAGGAAATCTTTCCGTTCGATCATGGACTAGATGACATCAGTTTGCTTGGGCTGTTCCCAGAGCAGGAAACAGGGGCCGAAACAGGGCCTGAAGTTTTTAGGGATGACCTAGGGGAGGATTTGTCAAAAGAAGAAGGGGGTAGTAGTGATCAAATTGAGGAGTCTCCTGTGAAGCCTGAACAAGCCACACCGGTACCACTATCCGGTGAGAAACGTAAACGATACAAAATTGTGGCTCGGCGTACTAGAATGCCAAGAACACGACCACCATCAAGGTCTAAAAGCGGCCAGACTGAAGAATCCTCAAAAAGTGAAACCCCTGTCAAACCAAAACCACAAATCTCCTCTTCGGCCAAACCCACAACCAGGCCAACTCGAAAATCAGCCCGAATTGCTTTCCACTCCACACCTCGTCCTGTCAAACAGTCATCTCCTGTTGTTGAGGAAATTGATTCCTCCTCTGAGCCTTCATCAGATAGCGACCCTGAGAACACCACCTTCAAACAGGGCACTCCCGTGTCCTCAGAGTCCTCAGAGGATAAGCCTCTGCCTGCACCAAAATCAATCTCCACTTTACCCTCCAAACCATCACCCCTCAAAACTCCCAAGAGAAAAGCCTCTCTCAAACACGCCTCCACCTAAGACCCTCCTACTGAGCCTCAACCTAAAAGAGCCAAGAAGTCTACCCTGTCCGCAATCTTAGCCAAACTGACCCAACTGCTTCAGAGACGGGTAGTCAGGGGCAAAATTATCAAGGTAAAATATTTTGAGGAACAGGGTCTGGGGTGTTTCTGCACAAGCTGCGTGCACAGGGATGGCATGAGCTGTTTACAAACACCCAGTTGGGGTGTTCTGTACATGAGTTGGCAGAGTTCTATACCAACTGCACTGTCACCGAAGGAGTGGTGACAAGTATTGTTAATGGGCAACAGCTTCGCTTTGATGCGAAGATATTAGGGCAAATTCTGGGGATTCCCTCTACGGGCTTTGATATATATGTGAGAGAAGACAAGACTATTCTAGGGACAGCCAGGCTGCTGGAGCTCGCCCAAAAATTTTGCCAGCAATCAAGCCTCTAAACACCCAAGTCCGTGAAGAAAGGGACATGACATCGCTCCATCAATTGATATTCTGGTTTATCATCATGAATGTCATCCCCAGGGGCCAGGGTCGCAATCTTGCTGATGCCATGGATCAATGTTTGATGGATCTGATGGACAAGGAAGAGCAAATCAACCTTCCTGTCATCATGATTCGCCACATAGCAAGAATTGCAAACACCTTCAGGGAACATGACCTAAGATACGGCTTCCTCCTGACTAGTGTGTTTGAGCACTTTGGGGTGACTCTGCAGAAGAAGGTGGGTGCTCAGTTCATTGATGAGATTGGGAGTAACACCCTTATGGGGTGTGGATACACTTTAGTTGAAGGGTCTGCCTCAGAACAGGGGACCAGAACACCCCGTCCTCCTGTTCCTGGCAGTTCCTCAGTCAAGCTTGAGGCTACTTTGGAAGAAAACTCTCGACTCAGTGCTGAGCTTACTGTTGTAAAGGCTGCCCTGGATGAGGAAAAGGCTCTTAATGCAAAACGCCATGAAGATATCCTCGCCCTTCTCTCTTCCCTCTCAGCAAAATTTTCCCCTCCTGCTCTTTGATCACCCCCCATCTGTTGTTCTCATAGCCTGTTCTCACTTCTCTTGGTTATCCTCTCTTGCCAGTTTATACTTTCTGTTGCACTCGTTTGGTGAATGATAGGTTATCTTGTTTTTTGATTGGCTTTGCCTTGCTTGCTTTCTGTTGTGAATTGCTTGTGTGTGACTAGGATGGCCAATCTCATTACCGTACCAACACACTTGAGTGTATCGCCTGTTGACTTTCCTCCCTTACCCAAGTGGTGGTGATAGCAAACACCCTATGTTTGACTGTTCGCCCCTACTTTTTAATGATGCCAAAAGGGGGAAGATAGGATGACCAATATATTGTTTTAGTTTTGCCATGGACGAGTTAAATTTCCTACACTTTTTCGATACTGACTGCTTCATGTGAATTGTCGATCCTATAAATAATTGGCACTAATCACTTCAATTGTCCTCGAAAGTTAATATGGTCACTTGGTTTGTCATCATCAAAAGGGGAAAATTTGTTAGAATGTATAAGGTTTTGATGATATCAAATCCAAGTGTTGTAGTTGTTGTTGTTGTTCCAAACAGGCTTTACCAACAGGGTCTTACTGCTGTTTTTCAATATATTAAAACTACTTGACTAATGGTTTATCAAGAACAGGTACTCAAGTCAGCGATGTAAGAACAACCATGAGGAACAGGCTCTGTAAGGTGTTTGAAACATGTCCTGTGAAGTGTTTGAAGCATAGGATATAAGTGCAGCCGTGAGGAACAAGTTCTATGAAGTGTTTGCAGCAAATTCGTCTTTCTACAAGATGACTAGTGGTTACAGCAAGATGTCTTGATTTAATTTGGTTTTATATTTTTAGACTCTTGTTAATATGCTATTCAGAAACTCTTAACTTACCACTTACTTGAAACGGTTTTGTTTTCTTTTGGTAAATATTTCGGATCACCCTTCAGAACAATCCTGGAAACAGGGTGATCAGGGTGTTTCCAGAATAAGCTGCGAAAAAAACTGTTTTGCACGATTTTTATCTTTTGGATTTTGAGCAGCTTCTTCAAGGATTTACAAGAAAGATTTTTTATGGAGTATCTTACCCCTTATCCTAAAAACGATTATTAAAATCTAAGGGGATTTGTAAAATCTTTTTTGGATAAAAAGAATATCCAATTTTTGGCAAGTGGATAAGGTTGTTGAGAAAAACATGGGCTAGTTGCTGAGAATCACCGCCTTATGCACACGGTTTAGGAAGTGTTTCCAGCTCATGTTTCCTCATCCCTTGTGGCTAAAGAATTCTATATTCTTTAGGGATTTTAGTTTCCAAAAATTTGAGGAATTGTTTTTCCAAGCACTATATAAAGTCGCTTCTTAGAACGATAGAAGCATCGGTTTTCAAAAGAGAAAAATTTAGTGTTCATGAGCTTAAAAGTTTGAAAAGAAAACCGTGTCTAGTAAGTGAGTTATTTGAGCTTTCAAAGTTGGCATACTAGGATTTCATTGTACCCTATATTAGCTTAGTTGAGAAGCATTGTAATAGGGTGTTTTTCTTTATACTCTTCTTCCACAAAAGTGAGTTGAGTGTGTGTCCAAATCAAGGGGACTTTGGACACGGTGTAACCTGTCTTAGGGAAGACGGTTGCGTGGGTTGCAATTTGTAACAAGGTGTGTTACTATTGTAATGTGATTAGCCCATTTAGTGAAGTGTTTAAATCCTACAGGAGGTAGGTCGTGGTTTTTAACCTCAGTTGGGCTAGAGGTGTTTTCCACGTAAAAATCCTGTGTCCATTATTTCCGCATTCAATTTTGTTGGATTTTCGCTTCTGCTTATCTCAGAAACAACCTGTGCGAACAGGGCCTAAGACTGTTTGCCAGCAACTTGCGAAAATCGGACACCACAATTCACCCCCCTCTTGTGGTTGTGTACTCTCTAAATCAACAATTATTATTGCTATTATTCTTATTAATTTTGAAAATTTTTCTACGATCTTAGTAAGTATTGATAAGGACTATTAACCGGTACTAAATCGAGTAGGAACCCAAATACGATTAGAGTGTCGACCTTATAAGTCGGTTCCTGTTTACTAAATCGAACCCAGAGATATTTGGAAACGAATAATCGATGAAGGGTCGTATTATCGATTAGGGTTCAGAGTACGGGATACGAACTAAGGCAGTGGTGTTGATTTGGGCAAGCTTGAGACAAAAAACAAAAGACAAAAAAGGGGGCCGAATCCCCTTCTTCGGCCAAAATCATGACCGGAGGGGGGTTCTCAACCCAGCCCACGACCCCCAGACCAAGAGAGAGGAGAGAGGGTAAGTGTTAGAGAGACCGAGGAAGAGAGAGAGAGGGCGGCGGACGGCGGTGCCACCACCATGACCACCGCCTCCCCTCCCTCTCGGCCCTGGCAAGCCCGAAAACAGGGAGAGACCAAGTGAGAGTGAGAGTGAGGGAATGACTTGAGAGAGAATGGGGGCGCAACGGTGACATACTAGCAGCCTAGCAACCTTCGTGCAGCCGGTGGCCACCAGCCCTGGGCGTCTCGATTCGCTAAGCGTGAGCGCACGAACCAGGAATCGAGGGTTACTGTTTGAGACCTCCAATACCACCACCATCCGGCACAACCCATCAGCACCACCGCAACCGCCGCCACTATCAATGGTGGCTTAGTGCAAAACCGGCGACTTGAGTGGGAATAACGAAGGGTAACTGGGATAGAACTGAAGTAGTAGCAGTAGTAGGGGGAACACGAAACCCTAAATTGGGTCCTCAAGCTTGGAATCAAGGTGTGTGTTTCTTGCCTCCTAAATTATTACTAATTTCCAATGAATTTTACTGATTTTAGTTGATGCATGTATGAATCTAAGTTAGTAATTAGTATTTGAAGAATTTACAACAGAATTTGGGTAATTATAATGATGATGCTAATTTTGGGACTTTTGCATGTTAAGTTGGTTAGTTCATATTTGAGAATGGCCTTAAAACGACCTAAGAATGCTTTAAATTGATGAGTGCTAATTTGGTTAATTCATGCCTGAAATGACCTTCAAACGACTAATAACCTTCGTTAAATAAAAATAGACTCGGAAGCCTTGATGTGACTAGATTATGCTTTTGAAAATAACATGAATTGGACATGCTTTTCCCTAATTATCAATTATGAATACAAAGCTAGTTTCATGCCTTGTTAGGTTAGTTCGATCTGCTGAGGGCCTTATTTAGGCTAATCATATATATATTTATTTAACTTTTGAATTGCGAGTTAGTAAGTTGATTATGATTTTAAGAAACTTTTTTTGTTGAAAATTAAAGAACCATAAACCATTAGTGGGGTAATGGGTTATTTTGGCTAGACAAGCATGATTTTAATGAAGTAAGCAACTATCAAAGAGAAATGATTCGTGATTCACTTGAAGGTGAAACTTGCTGTGTGAGATAGTAACTTCTTTTTAACCTATGAGGATTTAATATGATTTTAATAGCTAAGATAGTGCTAGGCAAATGGCCAGGCCTAGGGAGTTACACCGATAAGTGGGAACCCTAGAAGACCCTGACGAGAGTAATGTTCGATGACATGTGATAAGACCTTGAGGGTGGAAACTGGACGCAGAATAAGTCGTGAGCGATTTCCCCCAAAGCTAATGTTCGATGACATGTGAGATGACCTTGAGGGTGAAAACTGGATGCAGGATAAGGTGTATGTTGTTTCCCCTAAAGGGAATGTTCAATGACTTGTGATAAGACCTTGAGGGTGGAAACTGGAGGTAAGATAAGGGATGAGTTGTTTCCTCCAAAGGTAATGTTCAATGATGAGTGGCGTGTGACAAAACCTTGAGGGGGATTGGGTGCAAGATAAGGCGTGAGCTGTTGTCCCACAGAGGACAACATCGAAGTTAGTGCTACTCTACTGAGATGCATTTTGGCTAAATGTTATGTTATGTATACCCTAGGGATAACGTGAGTTGTGAGAAACGACCTCACATAGGGAGAGTATAGATCTCCCCGAGCCAGCACATTATGAGATCTTATGCCTAAAATGAGAAGATATTTTCCTGATAAATGAGAAATGATTTAAATTATTACCAGCATTATAATAGCCGAACCCTAAATTATTTAATTATGTTTGTTTATTTAATTACCTCATGTTAATGATTTTTTTCTCATGTTTATTTATCGCATTTATTCACCCCGGTGGGAAAAAATTTATTTGGGCCCTCGCTTGATAATTCGTATTTTATTTGTTTATTTAATTCATTAACGAAAAACTTTGCAAGAATTGATAGTACACCATAACAAGTTTAATCTAAGTAATTTATTTTGTTTTTCATAACATCACAAAAAATTTTTTTTTGAGTTACGCAAAAATGTTATCGTTACGAAGCGTTTTATTCTCAAATCCAACTTTTTCAGCCCAATTTTTCCCATCATGCTTGCTTCTTAACCTAACTAATTACCATGATTAAGCTTAACCATGGTTAGCCAAAAAGTCATTTTCTAGTTAACTCAGCCAAGCTAAGTTGATTAGTCAAAAACACAACTCAATCCAAAACACAGTCTCTCTTTCTCCTTTCCCTCTCTTCATGGCCAGCCAGCCTCCAGCAGCATTTGGGTGTTTTCCGGCCAGTTTTTCGACCAGCCCTGGTGGTCTCTGATCCCCCGACATCCTAGTACCTCTAGCCACCATCCTCCGTCATCAAAACCACTAAACGTTACCTCCGTCTCTACTTATCTTCAAGCAAAGTGAGTAATCTTGAACTTGATCTAGTTGGTTTTTCCTTTTACTTTAGTTTTGATTCTTGTTTTGCTGTTTGTGATCTTTGATCATGATGTTTTGATAAGAAATAAGAGTTATTTTGGTGTTGGTCATAGTGGAGTTGAGGTTGGATCATGCTAGCATTAGGGTTAATCTTTAATCATGCAAGCTTAATGTGAAAGTGTTGGATTTTGATTGTTTTATCTTTGATTTGGTCATCTTCTAAGCTATTGGTGTTTATGATGATGTTTTTGGTGATTTAAAATGAGTTGGAGTGAGTCCAAGTTGGCCATAAACTAGGGTTTTGGCAAGTAATGTATGGTTTGGATTAAACTAGCATTAGGCTTGATTTATGTGTGTATTTGATTGAAAAAAGATCTTTATTAGATATGATTATAAAGTGGATTTGAGTGTGATGATTTTTTATGATGTTCGGATGAACCAAAGCTTGTTTACATGCTTTTAAGGAATGGTATAAGTTGAGGATTTGTGTAAAAAAGAGTGGGAAAAGCTAAAACAGTGAAGGCTGGAAATTTCAGGAAAACAGGAGAGATTTCGGGATTAAACGAGTAAAAATTATGATTTTTGGAGGTAGATAGTTCAGTGTGTTAGCTTTCAAATGCCATTTGAATTGCCTTAATTCGAGGTCTGTGGAAAGAGTTATGGTTGTTTTACTAAAACTGTGCAGAATGGACCAAAACTGACATGCTTGTATTCTAGCCTCATTTGGGAAATTCTATTGTGGGAATCAAGCTTGGTGTTCTAAATAAAAGATTTTTAGGACTTCCTAAGCTTTCTATATTAGGGTTTTGAGTCTCAATCAGAGGTTAGATGACTAAGTTATAAGTTATTCTTTCTAAGCCCCTGTTATGCTTTTGCTTTTCTTTTACTAAATTATTAGTTATGAAATAAATTTTCGCTAACCTTATTTCCTACAACGCTAATTTTGTGCAGATTCAGGGCCTAATCTATCATTCCCTCTACTTTTGTGCATAATATTATTTAGTGAGCTTACATTTAAAAAATTCCAGGTATGTTCATTATTTGTATCTTTAGAAATCAGCACGTTTTTATCAAAATTGTAATGTTTTGCGAAGTACATCAAAGAATCATATCAATCAGTGATTTATCACATAATTAGTGACCCCATCAGTTATCAGTTACAGAACATAGCCTTTTAGTTACCCGTGTGGCTTGAGGTCAGGTCCCGATCGGCTTGGCAGGTGTACACCTATTTTCAGATCGTAACAGTTACTAGGGATTCACTATCAGATAATAATTGGCGATGCAGTTTCATATTTATCTCAATCCCTATTTTTAATTAGAAATGAGTTGCAACAAGGGCCCAACCAGTTTTTCCATGAATACTTAACGATACAATAATGCATGCACTGAGCTTCAGCTCACAGTTCGAAACATTTTCATGTTTTATTTTAGGAAAGTGTTCAGTGAATCGCCCTCAAGCGGGCAGGATTGCTGAAGATGATAAGTGAGCCAGGAAGTCTATATGCAATGGTGATAAAACTTATGATCCAGTAGTATTAGAGGAATGGGTAAGGGGAATGGAGAAAATCTTTATAGTGGTAGTAGTGCCAGAAGAAAAGAAAGTAAACATTGGGACATATTATTTGACTTGTGGAGCTGATATTTGGTGGAATATTGTTAAGGATAAGCTCTTCGGGCCTGAATTCACCTAATGTAAATTCCTGAGTGAGTTGGTTGCAAAATTTTACCCACTTTTGGTCCAAAGGTAAAAGGGGAAAGAGTTTATGGAGCTAAAGATGAGCGGCACCATGACTATGATGCAGTATGCCAGTAAGTTCATAAAATTATCCAAGTTTATTCCTGAGTTTGTATCATCTGAAAGGTTAAAGATGACAAGGTCTGAAGAGGGTTTGGTTTTCTGTATTCGGAATTAGTTAGCTGGGCAACCAATTTAACTTACTAAGAACTACATAAGCGAGCGGCTGAAGTGGAGCATGTAAAGACAGAGTTGAAAGCACTGAATCCAATGAACTAAAAAGGAAAGAGGTTTGAGCGAGGAACTCCGAGTGAGAGTGTGAACCAAAAGAAACCTTCTTCTGCTCCCCCCAAGAGCCGTCCTGCAGGCTCCATAGTGCCATGTGCAAAATGCGATAGAACAAATCACACCATTCCTGAATCCCAAGTAGGAACTAATAAGTGCATGTGGCATGGAAGCCCTGAATACTTTATTGCCGCATACCCTAGAATGATGAAGGCTGTAGACAAAGTTGCAGCAAAACCCTCTACCACCAAGGCCTGCAGCAGTAGGATTGGCGAATGTAATGAGCAAGAAGGAAGCTGCCGCTTCTAGTACAGCAGTCACTGGAATTCTCTTTTAAATTCAAAGCCATTGTTGGGAAAAATTGAGAGTTTAAATAAAAGCCGCAAGCGTACGACTGACGTCGTAGTACTTGAGGGTCGAATCCTCAGGGACGATGGTCAAGTTTATGGTCACAGAGAAGGGTGAGTTAACTAGTTAATCTATACTAGACTAATTTAAACTTTTCAAAGTGAACTAATGCCTTAATTTAACATAACATTTGGCCATGTACTTGGCTTAGCATTCAAGCAGCCTACATGAACTAAAATGAACTAGACCTAGGCAAATAAACAAAACCTTATGAATGAGTTTGCACATTCAACATCAGTTTACTAAAGCTAAAACCCACAATCTAAAATCAACCTTCAGCCAACACCTTCTATCAAGCTACCAGATTCGATTTCAGCATCAATTTATAACATTAATCGCAAGCCATTTGAACCGACTAAATCACGAGGGGAAGGGAAGAAAAATCGAGCAGGACTATCAATAATTCAGGCACAATCACCACCTCACCACCAACAATCAACTTTTCAAAACTCAATCTCCATAGTCGAATACCCAGCTAGAAACATTATCACCAACAACTAAACATAGCACAGCTGTATCACCATAATCAATCAACTAGAAACGCTGCTAACTCATTAAATCAAAATCAAAATCATCATTATTCAACTATCAACAGTAACTTGTAAAATTAATAGAAGAGCTAAGGAACTGAAAGCAAACCGAAGCAGAACGCAGACCTCAGCGATGTACGAGCTTCAAAATTTTTCAAAAATGGTGGATTCACCGCGGATGGTTGCACGAATATAAAAACAGGGGGTGGGGATTCGAACGAAATTTGACAAACTAACATTCAATTGTTGCAAATTCGAACTAGTATTGTGAATTGCTACTGGGAAACTCGAAATTATAGCATAATTACAAGAAATTCGAAGCTAGGCAAACCGAAATCTATGAAACCCAAATTCTGAAAATCGAAATAATATCGAACTTAAAACCAAATCTAAACTTAAATTGACCCTAATCTAACCCTAAATTAAACCCTAAAATTACCAACCTAAGCTTCAATGGCGTCTGCGAGCTCCCTTTATACCCGAACTCTCGATCTTCAACCCTTCGATTTGTGGGTATCTGGACGGTGACGATGGGGGCAGATGGTGTGCGTCGTGGCGTTTGCAGCGTGAATGACGGATGGAGGTTCGAAGAGAGAGACCGGGTAGAGAGAGATGGAACGAGGATGGAGAAGACGAGGCAGGGACTCGGGTTTTTTCAGGGTTCTGGGTTTCGGGGAAATGTGGGGAAGAAGAGGATCGCGAGGAGAGAGAGAGTGAAGGGGAGGGGGTTTAATAACACTGAACCGAGTTGAATTGGCTGAGCCGGTTTTCGAAATGAACTAGTTCATCCTCAATGTTTTCGGTTCATGGTAATTTTGGGCCGGTTCAACTCAGTTTAGCCCGGTTCTTCAATTCCCGACATTTTTCACCATTTTTCTCGCATTTTTGGCCATTTTTTCGAAATTATTCAAAACCTGCAAAATAAAATAAAGTCAAATAAAAACGTTAAAAATACGATTATAATGAGCATATAATAGGTGTAAAAGTACCTTAAAAATAGCTCATTTTTTGTACGAGCAAATACCCCCACACCAAGATTTTACTCGTCTTCGAGTAAACAAACTAAACTAACTAAAAAGAAAATGAAAAATAAAGGAAAGAAATCCTAACTCACTGTGCAGTAATCACGGTTGCATTTAGCGTATGCAACAAGCCCTTTAAACCCCTCGGTCTCCCATGTGGACGAGTGAGGTCTCGTGAGAGTTTCCAAATGAAATACCCACAAAAGTATTTCAAAAATAAAGGAAAATCTTTTTGTGTTTTTTTCCTCAAAACAAACATGTACAAAATTTGGAAAAAAAATGTGCACACATCTCCAATCAACTAAATCACTCACGTACTCAATTATTGACCTGCATATACATAGAATGTACTTCAAAGCCCTCTACCTCCTAAATGACATCAAAGTACTAGTTTTTCACCCCACTGAATATCAAGATTCTGAATCCATCCCGGTGCTCATGTGTAATTGTATCATCATCTCAGGGCTTAGATTCACCAGAATTAGACTCAATCCCACTTGGCTGACACAACTACATTGTTATCATACTGACCTTGGAAGCAAGCTTTGCCAGTAGCAATATTGTCTCAAAGGGTAACACCCAGTAGTACGTGCCTCAAAGGATAACGCCCAGTAGCGCATGCCTCAAAGGGATACTTGTCATTCCAAATATTATTTTATCTCTTTTTCTTTCTTTCATTCTTATTCATAGTACACTTCTTTTCAAAGTATTTTTCAAAGTAATTGTGTCACAATCTAGTGGGAGAATCATTCATGAAAACCTAAGACCTAAAGATAATGATGAAGGAATAAATAACGACTGGATTACACAACCTATAATGAACAACTGGAGTTAGAATTAGGGCTTAGAAATCACATTTGAAGTTGGAGACTTATCATACATATCCTATTCATATACAAGCTAACAAATAAGGCACAGGGGATTCAAGCTAATCAGAAAAGGTAAAAATATTCCCAAAAACAAAATCAAAAATCTTCAAAAATTTCAAAAATGGGCACCGCACCCCCACACCAAAACTTCACAATGTCCTCATTGTGGGAGCTAAGGCCCTAAAAAGCAAGCACATCAGCTATGCAACTGTAAAACCACACTAAACTACAAATATATACAAACTAGGACACCACAAAAAATCAAAAACAAAACCAAAAACAAAACAAAACCACACACACACATATTTACAAAAGCCAAGAAAAATGAAATCACAAAAGAAAGCCAACATCGAAACTAAAACCACAGCAAACACACATCTTCACAAAAACTAAAACAAAACCCTCTAAAACATTCCAAACCACTACATAACCAAAACCAGAATATAAGGCAAACTAAAACAAAGTAAGACCCAAACATACTTATTTGCAAAAACCAAAGACCAAAATCACCAAAGAAAGCAAATGAAACACAAAAATCAAAAACAATAACAAACCAAACTAAAACAAGACAAAGCCTAAACATACTTAATCACCAAAATAAAAATCAAAACCACAACTGAAACCTAAATAAACAAAGACAAAAACAAAAGAAAACAAGAAAAACAAAAAAAAGACACTAAATAAAAGGCTAAATAAAGGTGAACCTAAAACAAAACAAAACGCACAAGAAAAGGAAAACACAACACACAACCAAAATAAAACCAAAAGAAAATATCAAAAAAAAAACAAAACACATTACTCGAATTTAGAAACAGTACTAGATATCCACAACCAATACAAAACGAAAGAAAATGGAAGAAGAGGAGAAGAGAGGAAAGTGGAACGATCATACCAGGTAGGATACAGATTGTACCCAAACTATGCCTCATGAAGATTATACAAATGAGGCTTATGCAGTATCAGCCACTCCATCACAACTCACAAGCAGCTACTCAGATCAAAACCAACCAATGCTCGTAGTAGCTTATCAAACATACGGGCACAATCCTCGCAGAAATGCAAATAGTACGAAACAGGATTTGCAACCCAAATAAGACGCATAAATTCAATGCAACTCAATGCTCTTTTGAGCTTATCAAAGCTCATAGCCCAATCAGAAGAGAGATGTGCATATGTAAAATCAGATGCACAAGTCAATGGTTTAATGAAGATATGACTACAGTGATCTGAATTATCTAAATGAAATCTCACATCTCTAAGAGGGTAGGGGAGAGGACTAAAACAAGGCCAATCAAAGGAAATAAGAAAATTAGAGCTCAAATATCGGCCTAAAGTCAAGTCTTCCATTTCAAAGTGATCCTTGAGTCTATCTATGCCATTATCATCAAGAGTCTGATTTAAATAAGGAATATCAAGTGCAAAATTCTCAGGCTAGACTTGGGAGGATCTGAAGAAGAAAGAAGAGGGGGAAGCGGAGAACTACAATATTCAAGAAGGAGGTCAACTTGGACAGGATCAACAGAAAATGATTCATATTCAGCACGGAGATGCTCATTCAAACTCATATCGATATCAAACCCATAAAAAGATTCATATTCTATATGCAGAATGTTATCATCTAATTTAAACCGAAGGTCAGGAATGATGGAATCAAAAGAAGAATGTTTCATATTCAATATGAAAACCCAAATCAAGACCTTCAGTAACATCAAACTCATATGAGAAAGATTCATATTCCGCACAAAGAATATCATCATCAAAGTCCAAAATAGTGGGTTCAGTTACCTCATCACATAACTCCTGTGAAATATCTTTAGAATCATCTAAATCATGAGGCTCAACTTCACGTATGATGCTTATATCTAACTCATTAACAGTATCAGATTGTTCACCCACATCAAATTCACAAAAGTCGTTCAAAGTGGTGTGTAGGTCAACATAGACTAAGATATCTTCAGTGACATCTTTGGGTGAGCTAGTGAGGCATGCAAGGTCTGTTGATAGAGACGTAGGGAGGTCACTCTCTAGTTCTAGATTAGGCAAAGGCATGTTTTCATTCAAATCAAGCCTAGTAGAATAAGAGGGTTCATAATCATCATAGAGAGTAATGTCCGGTTTAGGAGATCCTAAACTAGCATCAATCTCACTAGAAGTCTCCCTATTTTGATTAAAACATGGAGAGTATTCAGTAATTTTCTTTTTCATTGTCTCTACCATTTGATCAGTCAATTCATTAATTTTCTTTCCAAAACTTGCACAAGTAGCATCAACATAAGCATGAAAATGACAAGTATAAGCATCATGATCAGGAGATTCACAATAATCGCACAAGACAGGAGGCAGACAAGAATAAAATGGGTCATATGAATTCACAAAATGTTCTGAAGGGTAAGAATTAGCGTGAAAATCATACTCTCTATGAGTCATGTATCTAAAAGTCTCATTAGCTTGCTCAAACGCGTAAGTTTCCCAAGCTCATTTTTAAAGAAATCCCAAACTTCATTTTGAGTTTTAGATAATAATTCTATTAAACCTCTATGACAAAGCGATTCAATATAACTCCTTGACTCAATATTTAGACCCTCAATAATGACCTCACAAATTTTCCATTTTTGAAAATTATGATTCAGTTTAGCACGATAATCATTAAGCCTTGAAAAATAATTCCAAAAAGGTTCGTGCTCATATTGCGGGAAATTGGAAACCGGCATTTTGAAATTTTTAAAGTTTTTAAAGTTTTTCAATTTTTAGAGGTTTTCAATTTTTTAATTTTTTTGGGTTTTTTGGCTTTTCAAAAATTTTTTGTGGTTTTCAAGTTTTTAATGTTTTTAGATTTTAAGTTTTTCCATTTTTTTTGTGATTTTTGAATTTTTTTGAAGAAACGATTAAACTAAATGACAATTGATACCAAAATAAAGAAAGTTGGAATCTATGCCAAAATAAAGTTACGAAATGACCAAAACACATCATTTAAACAAATCATCACTAATAAACGAAATAGACAAATCAAAGCAACGAAATAAGAAAGTAGCTACGAAAATGAAAATATGACCTAATCTCATGCTGCCGTCCCCGGCAACGGCGCCAAAAACTTATTGGGAAAAATTGACAGTTTAAATAAAGCCCGCAAGTGTACGACTGACGTCGTAGTACTTGAGGGTCGAATCCTTAGGGACGATGGTCAAGATTATGGTCACAGAGAAGGGTGAGTTAACCAGTTAATCTATACTAGACTAATTTAAACTTTTCAAAGTGAACTAATGCCTTAATTTAACTGAACATTTGGCTATGTACTTGGCTGAACATTCAAACAGCCTACATGAACTAAAATAAACTAGACCTAGGCAAATAAACAACACCTTATGAATGCGTTTGCATATTCAACATCAGTTTACTAAAGCTAAAACCCACAATCTAAAATCAACCTTCAGCCAACACCTTCTATCAGGCTACCAAATTCGATTTCAGCATCAATTTATAACATTAATCGCAAGCTATTTGAACCGACTAAGTCACGAGGAGAAGGGGAGAAAAATAGAGCAGGACTATCAATAATTCAGGCACAATCACCACCTCACCGCTAACAATCAACTTTTCAAAACTCAATCTCCATAGTCGAATACCCAGCTAGAAACATTATCACTAACAACTAAACATAGCACAACTGTATCAACACAATCAATCAACTATAAACGCTGCTAACTCATTAAATCATAATCAAAATCATCATCATTCAACTATCAATAGCAACTTGTAAAATTAATAGAAGAGCTAAGGAACTGAAAGCAAACCGAAGCAGAACCCAGACCTCAGCGATGTACGAGCTTCAAAATTCTTCAAAAATGGCGGATTCACCGTCGATGGTTACACAAACATAAAAACAGGGGAGGGGGATTCAAACGAAATTTGACAAACTAACATTCAATTTTTGCAAATTCGAACTAGTATTATGAATTGCTACTAGGAAACTCGAAATTATAGCATAATTATAAGAAATTCGAAGCTAGGCAAACCGAAATGCATGAAACCCTAATTCTAAAAATCGAAATAATATCGAACTTAAAACCAAATCTAAACTTAAATTGACTCTTATCTAACCCTAAATTAAACCCTAAAATTACCTACCTAAGCTTCAATGGCGTCTGCGAGCTCCCTTTATACCCGAACTCTCAATCTTCAACCCTTCGATTTGTGGGTATCTAGACGGTGACGATGAGGGCAGATGGTGTGCGTCGTGGCGTTTGCAGCATGAATGACGGATGGAGGTTCGAAGAGAGAGACCGGGTAGAGAGAGATGGAACGAGGATGGAGAAGACGAGGCAGGGACTCGGGTTTTCTCAGGGTTCTGGGTTTCGGGGAAATGTGCGGAAGAAGAGGATCGCGAGGAGAGAGAGAGTGAAGGGGAGGGGGTTTAATAACGCTGAACCAGGTTGAACTGCCTGAGCTGGTTTTCGAAATGAACCGGTTCATCCTCAATGTTGGGTCGGTTCATGGTAATTTTGGGCCGGTTCAACTCAGTTTAGCCCGGTTCTTCAATTCCCGACATTTTTCACCATTTTTCTCGCATTTTTGGCCATTTTTTCGAAATTATTCAAAACCTGCAAAATAAAATAAAATCAAATAAAAACCTTAAAAGTACGATTATAACGAGCATAAAATAGGTGTAAAAGTACCTTAAAAATAGCTCATTTTTGGTACAATACCCCCGCACCAAGATTTTGGTCGTCCTCGAGTAAAATAATCTAAACTAACTAAAAAGAAAATGAAAAATAAGGGAAAGAAATCCTAACTCACTGTCACAGGAATCATGGTTGCATTTAGCGTATACAACAAGCCTTTTAAACCCCTCAGTCTCCCAAGTGGACGAGTGAGGTCTCGTGAGGGTTTCCAAATGAAATACCCACAAAAATATTTCAAAAATAAAGAAAAATCTTTTTGGGTTTTTTTCCTCAAAACAAACATGTACAAAATTTGGAAAAAAATATGCACACATCTCTAATCAACTAAATCACCCATGTACTCAATTATTGACCTGTATATACATAGAATGTACTTCAAAGCCCTCTACCTCCTAAATGACATCAAAGTACTAGTTTTTTACCCCACTAAACATCAAGATTCTGAATCCATCCCGGTGCTCATGTGGAATTGTATCATCATCCCAGGGTTTAGATTCACTAGAATTAGACTCAATCCTACTTGGCTGACACAACTACATTGTTATCATACTGACCTTGGAAGCAAGCTTTGCCAGTAGCAATATTACCTCAAAGGGTAACACCCAGTAGCACATGCCTCAACGGATAACGCCCAGTAGCGCACGCCTCAAAGGGATACTTGTCATTCCAAATATTATTTTATCTCTTTTTCATTCTTTTATTCTTATTCATAGTACACTTTTTTTTTAAAGTATTTTTGAAAGTAATCGTGTCACAAGCTAGTGGGAGAATCATTCATGAAAACTTAAGACCTACAGATAATGATGAACGAATAAATAAGGACTGGATTACACAACCTATAATGAACAATTGGAGTTAGAATTAGGGCTTAGAATATCACATTTGAAGTTGGAGACTTATCATACACATCCTATTCATATACAAGCTAATAAATAAAGCACAGGAAATTCAAGCTAATCAGAAAAGGTACAAACATTTCCAAAAACAAAATCCAAAATCTTCAAAAATTTCAAAAATTTCAAAAATGGGCACCGCACCCCCACACCAAAACTTCACAATGTCCTCATTGCAGGAACTAAGGCCCTAAAAAGCAAGCACATCAGCTATACAACCATAAAACCACACTAAACTGCAAATATATACAAACTAGGACACCATAAAAAATCAAAAACATAACCAAAAACAAAACAAAACCACACACACACATATTTACAAAAGCCAAGAAAAACGAAATCACAAAAGAAAGCCAAAATCGAAACTAAAACCAAAGCAAACACACATTTTCACAAAAACCAAAACAAAACCCTCTAAAACAATCCAAACCACTCCATAACCAAAACCAGAATATAAGCTAAACTAAAACAAAGTAAGACCCAAACATACTTATTTGCAAAAAGCAAAGACCAAAATCACAAAAGAAAGCAAATGAAAGACAAAAATCAAAAACAATAACAAACCCAACTAAAACAAGACAAAGCCTAAACATACTTAATCACCAAAATAAAAATCAAAACCACAACCGAAACCTAAATAAACAAAAATGAAAACAAAAGAAAACAAGAAAAACAAATAAAAGACACTAAATAAAAGGCTAAATAAAGGTAAACTTAGAACAAAACAAAATGCACAAGAAAAGGAAAACACAACACAAAACCAAAATAAAACCAAAAGAAAATATCAAAAAGAAAACAAAACACATTACTCGAATTTAGAAACAGTTCTAGATATCCACAACTAATACAAAACGAAAGAAAAGAGAAGAAGAGGAGAAGAGAGGAAAGTGGAACGATCATACCAGGTTGGATACAGATTGTACCTAAACTATGCCTCATGAAGATTATGCAAATGAGGGTTATGGAGTATCAGCCACTCCATCACAACTCACAAGCAGCTACTCAGATCAAAACCAACCAGTGCTCATAGTAGCTTATCAAACATACAGGCACAATCCTCATAGAAATGCAAATAGTAAGAAACAGGATTTGCAACCCAATAAGACGCATAAATTCAATGCAACTCAATGCTCTTTTGAGCTTATCAAAGCTCATAGCCCAATCAGAAGAGAGATGTGCATATGTAAAATCAGATGCACAAGTGAATGGTTTAATGAAGATATGACTAAAGTGATCTAAATGATCTAAATGAAATCTCACATCTCTAAGAGGGGAGGAGAGAGGACCAAAACAAGGCCAATCAAAGGAAATATGAAAATTAGAGCTCAAATGTCAGCCTAAAGTCAAGTCTTCCATTTCAAAGTGATCCTTGAGTCTATCTATGCCATTATCATCAAGAGTCTGATTTAAATAAGGAATATCAAGTGCAAAATTCTCAGGCTAGACTTGGGAGGGTCTGAAGAAGAAAGAAGAGGGGGAAGCGGAGAACTACAATATTCAAGAAGGAGGTCAACTTGGACAGGATCAACAGAAAATGATTCATATTCAGCACGGAGATCCTCATTCAAACTCATATCGATATCAAACCCACAAAAAGATTCATATTCTATATGCAGAATGTTATCATCTAATTTAAACCGAAGGTCAGGAATGATGGAATCAAAAGAGAATGTTTCATATTCAATATGAAAACCCAAATCAAGACCTTCAGTAACATCAAACTCATATGAGAAAGATTCATATTCCGCACAAAGAATATCATCATCAAAGTCCAAAATAGTGGGTTCAGTTATCTCATCATATAACTCCTGTGAAATATCTTTAGAATCATCTAAATCATGAGGCTCAACTTCAGGTGTGATGCTTATATCTAACTCACTAACAGTATCAGATTGTTCACCCACATCAAATTCACAAAAGTCGTTCAGAGTGGTGGGTAGGTCAATATAGACTAAGACATCTTCAGTGACATCTTTGGGTGAGCTAGTGAGGCATGCAAGGTCTGTTGATAGAGACGTAGGGAGGTCACTCTCTAGTTCTAGATTAGGCAAAGGCATGTTTTCATTCAAATCAGGCCTAGTAGAATAAGAGGGTTCATAATCATCGTAGAGACTAATGTCCGGTTTAGGAGATCCTAAACTAGCATCAGTCTCACTAGAAGTCTCCCTATTTTGATTAAAACATGGAAAGTATTCAGTAATTTTCTTTTTCATTGTCTCTACCATTTGATCAGTCAATTCATTAATTTTCTTTTCAAAACTTGCACAAGTAGCATCAACATAAGCACGAAAAGGATAAGTATAAGCATCATGATCAGGAGATTCACAATAATCGCACAAGACAGGAGGCACACAAGAATAAAATGGGTCATGTGAATTCACAAAATGTTCGGAAGGGTAAGAATTAGCATGAAAATCATACTCTCTATGAGTCAGGTATCTAAAAGTCTCATTAGCTTGCTCAAATGCGTAAGTTTCACAAGCTAATTTTTCAAAGAAATCCCAAACTTCATTTTGAGTTTTAGATAATAATTCTATTAAACCTCCAGGACAAAGTGATTCAATATAACTCCTTGACTCAATATTTAGACCCTCAATAATGACCTCACAAATTTCCCATTTTTGAAAATTATGATTCAGTTGAGCACGATAATCATTAAGCCTTGAAAAATAATTCCAAAAAGGTTCGTGCTCATATTGCGGGAAATTGAAAACCGGCATTTTGAAATTTTTAGAGTTTTTAAAGTTTTTCAATTTTTAGAGGTTTTTAATTTTTCAATTTTTTTGGGTTTTTTGGCTTTTCAAAATTTTTTTGTGGTTTTCAAGTTTTTCAAATGTTTTTTGATTTTAAGTTTTTCCATTTTTTTTGTGATTTTTGAATTTTTTGAAGAAACGATTAAACTAAATGACAATTGATACCAAAATAAAGAAAGTTGGAATATGCCAAAATAAAGTTACGAAATGACCAAAACACATCATTTAAACAAATCATCACTAATAAACGAAATAGACAAATCAAAGCAACGAAACAAGAAAATAGCAACGAAAATGAAAATATGACCTAATCTCATGCCGTCGTCCCCGGCAACAGTGCCAAAAACGTGTTGGGAAAAATTGAGAGTTTAAATAAAACCCGCAAGCGTACGATTGATGTCGTAGTACTTGAGGGTCGAATCCTCAAGGACGATGGTCAAGATTATGGTCACAGAGAAGGGTGAGTTAACTAGTTAATCTGTACTAGACTAATTTAAACTTTTCAAAGTGAACTAATGCCCTAATTTAACTGAACATTTGGCTATGTACTTGGCTGAACATCCAAGCAGCCTACATGAACTAAATTAAACTAGACCTAGGCAAATAAACAACACCTTATGAATGAGTTTGCATATTCAACATCAGTTTACTAAAGCTAAAACCCACAATCTAAAATCAACCTTCAGCCAACACCTTCTATCAAGCTACCAGATTCGATTTCAGCATCAATTTATAACATTAATCGCAAGCCATTTCAACCGACTGAATCACGAGGAAAAGGGGAGAAAAATAGAGCAGGACTATCAATAAATCAGGTACAATCACCACCTTACCACCAACAATCAACTTTTCAAAACTCAATCTCCATAGTCGAATACCCAGCTAGAAACATTATCACCAACAACTACACATAGCACAACTGTATCAACACAATCAATGAACTATAAACGCTGCTAACTCATTAAATCAAAATCAAAATCATCATCATTCAACTATCAATAGTAACTTGTAAAATTAATAGAAGAGCTAAGGAACTGAAAGCAAACTGAAGCAGAACCCAGACCTCAGCGGTGTACGAGCTTCAAAATTCTTCAAAACTGGCAGATTCACCGTGGATGGTTGCACAAACATAAAAACAGGGGAGGGGGATTCGAACGAAATTTGATAAACTAACATTCAATTTTTGCAAATTCGAGCTAGTATTGTGAATTGCTACTGGGAAACTCGAAATTATAGCATAATTACAAGAAATTCGAAGCTAGGCAAACCGAAATGCATGAAACCCTAATTCTGAAAATCGAAATGATATCGAACTTAAAACCAAATCTAAACTTAAATTAACCCTAATCTAACCCTAAATTAAACCCTAAAATTACCTACCTAAGCTTCAATGGCGTCTGCGAGCTCCCTTTAAACCCGAACTCTCGATCTTCAACCCTTCGATTTGTGGGTATCCGGACGATGACGATGGGGGCAGATGGTGTGCGTCGTGGCGTTTGCAGCGTGAATGACGGATGGAGGTTCGAAGAGAGAGACCGGGTAGAGAGAGATGGAACAAGGATGGAGAAGATGAGGCAGGGACTCGGGGTTTCTCAGGGTTCTGCGTTTCGGGGAAATGTGGGGAAGAAGTGGATCACGAGGAGAGAGAGAGTGAAGGGGAGGGGGTTTAATAACGCTGAACCGGGTTTAATTGCCTGAGCCGGTTTTCGAAATGAACCGGTTCATCCTCAATGTTGGGTCGGTTCATGGTAATTTTGGGCCAGTTCAACTTAGTTTAGCCCGGTTCTTCAATTCCCGACATTTTTCACCATTTTTCTCGCATTTTTGGCCATTTATTCGAAATTATTCAAAACCTGCAAAATAAAATAAAATCAAATAAAAACCTTAAAAATATGATTATAATGAGCATAAAATAGGTGCAAAAGTACCTTAAAAATAGCTCATTTTGGTACGAATAGCCATTTTGTGTATTATTTGTTTCAGGTGCTACTCATTCATTTATATCCACTCGATCTGCCATGCAATTGAACCTGGAAGATAAAAGGATGGAAACCAATTATAGGATCAAGCTACCTAATGATTGTGTGATTAAGTGCCCTATCTCCTATAATCTTGTTCCCATTACCACTGGTGGAACCACCTTCCCTGTGGATTTGATTTAATTTGATTAGTCGGATTTTGACATCATTCTGGGAATAAATTGGTTGCACGCCTATGGAGCTGAGATTAACTGTGAGGATCTTAAGGTTATTTTAAAAGATAAAAATGGAGAGAAGTATTCTTCTATGGGCAGAGAGAGGAAAAATCCTATCCCTTGATTTCTGCTATGAAAGCAAGTAAGCTATTATGTCAAGGGTGTATGAGATATTGGTGCTATGCTATTGACACCCAAGCAAAAGAAGAGAAAGATGGAAATATTTCTGTAATCTGTGAATTTGAGGATGTTTTCCTTGCAGAGTTACCAGGATTACCCCCACAGAGGGAAATTGATTTTGAAATTGAATGAATCCCTGATGCCGAACCTATTTCCAAAGCCCCATATCGTATGGCCCCAACTAAGCTTAAGGAAGTGAAGTTTCAATTAGATGAGCTATTGCAGAAGAGCTTTATAAGGCCAAGTGTGTCACCATGAGGTGCCCCAGTGTTTTTCATAAATAAAAAGGATCGAACTTTAAGGCTGTGTATTGACTGCATGGACTTGAACAAAATCACCATCAAAAACAAGTACACTTTGCGGCGAATAGATTACTTATTTTATCAATTGTAAAAAGCAGGAGTCTTCTCTAAGATTGATTTGAGGTTAGGATACCATCAACTTAGGATTAAATCTGAAGACATCCCCAAGGTTGCATTTAGAACTAGGTATGGTCACTGTGAGTTTACAGTGATGCCATTTGGCCTCACCAATGCTCCCATAGCCTTCATGAATTTGGTGAACAGAGTCTTCAGACCTTACCTAGACAAATTTGATGTGGTGTTCATAGATGACATTCTTATCTATTCTAAGGACAGAGATGAACATGCCGATCAGTTGAGGATGGTGTTACAAACCCTAAGAGGGTATCAACTTTATGGAAAATTAAAGAAGTGTGAATTTTAGTTGGAAGAAGTGATGTTTTTGGGTCATATGGTTACAAAAGAAGGAATCAAAGTTGACCCCCAGAAGGAGAAGGCAATTACGGAGTGGTCAAGGCCTATGAACATCACTGAGATTAGAACCCTTCTAGGTTTAGCAGGTTATTATCGAAGGTTCATCAAGGACTTTTCAAAAATAGCTTCACCCCTGATCAATCTGCTGAAGAAAGCGAACAGCAGACCGAAAAATGTCAGAAAGCCTTTCAAGAGCTAAGGCAGCGACTAACTACCACCCCAATCCTAATGCTACCAATGGAAGGTAAGGAGTGTACCATTTACAGGGATGCTTCAAAGAATAGATTGGGGTGTGTTCTGATGCAAGAAGATAAGGTAGCACCTTATGTCTCTCGACAGCTCAAGCCCTATGAGAAAAACTATCCTATCCATGTCTTCGAGTTAGCAGCTATGGTCTTTGCGCTGAAAATTTGGAGACATTACTTATATGGAGTAGCATGCAAGATTTATACTAACTATCAAAGTTTAAAGTATATCTTCACCCAGAAGGAGCTCAACTTGAGGTAACGATATTGGCTTGAGCTGCTTAAGGATTATGATTTGCAAATTCAATGTCATCCAAGAAAAGCAAAGGTTGTAGCAGATGTCCTGAGTAGGAAAGCGCAACATAGCTCAAATGCTATGGTGATTACTCAACTGAGTCTCTTGAAAGAACTTAAGGACTTGGGAATTCAACTAGTGTCCCATGGGCAAGCACATGTTCAATTATCAGCACTTACCTTACAGCCTTGCACAGTGGAGGAAATTTGAGTGAACCAAAAAAGTGATCCTGAACTCCAAGGAATAAAGCAAAATTTAGAGAAAGGAAAGTCTCTTGGGTTTGTAGTACATAAGGATGGAACACTGCGATTCCAGAATCACCTATGTGTACCCCAAAATAAGAAATTAAGGAAACAGATCCTAGAGCAGGCTCATAATAGTCGCTACTCGATGCATCCTGGAGGCACCACGATGTACAGAGATTTAAGGCAATATTCTGGTGGAATAATATGAAAAAGGAGGTTGCAAAATATATAGACAAGTGTCTGACCTGCTAGAAAGTTAAAGCAGAGCATCAGCATCCCATGGGTGAATTACGACCCCTAGAAATTCCCACTTGGAAGTGGGATTCGATCGCAATGGACTTTTTTATAGGTTTACCGCTTTCTGCCTCGAAGAAGAACGCTATCTGGGTTTTTGTCAATCGACTTACCAAGTCGACCCATTTTCTGCCAATCAAAGATGCCTGGGGAGTTGAAAAACTAGCCCAATTGTATGTTAAAGAGATAGTCTGACTACAAGGAATCCCCTTGGACATAGTATCAGATAGGGATCAAAGATTCCAAGCCAATTTTTGGCAAGCACTTCAAAAGGCCTTTAGGACTAAATTGAACTTTAGCAGCTCTTATCACCCTGAAACAGATGGGCAAACTGAAAGAGTGAATCAAATTATAGAGGACATGTTAAAAGCTTGTGTATTAGAGTTCCAAGGGAAATGGGAAGACGATTTACCCTTGGTGGAGTTTTCTTATGACAGTAGCTACCTGTCTACCAACAGAATGGCCCCGTTTGAAGCTTTATATGAAAGAAAATGTAGAACCCCATTGTGTTGGAGTAACTTGGATGAAGCATTAATTATAGGCCCTGAAATTATCCAGGAAATCGTGCAAACAATAAGAAGGATTCAGGAGCACATTAAGGTTGCCCAGAGTCGGCAAAAGAATTATACGGACAAGAGGTGGAGGCCTTTGGAGTTTCAAGTAGGTGATAAAGTTTTTCTAGAAAGTATGGCCAACTAAGGGTATCAAGACGTTCTGGGTATGAGGCAAATTGAGTCCAAGATATATTGGCCCTTATAAAATCATTGAAAAGTTAAATCCTGTAGCATATTAACTAGATCTGCCGGTAGAACTAGAACACGTATATAACGTGTTTCACATCTCTCAGCTTAGAAAGTATACCCCAGATCCAAACCACACCATTGCATCTGAACCTATTGAAATCACTGCGGATTTAGTACATAAAGAGCAACTAATCTAGATACTAGATCGCAGGATTTAGTAGTTGTGCAACAAGCAAATACCTGTAGTCAAAGTGCTAATGGTCAAATCGTACCTCCCAAGAAGCTACTTGGAGACTGAAGACGAAATAAAAGCAAAATATCCACAATTATTTGAGGTAATCTTTCATTACATGGTAAAGTCATAAGTTTTGAGGGTGAAACTCCTTAAGGGGAGAAGGCTGTAATAGCCGAACCCTAAATTATTTAATTATATTTATTTATTTAATTACCTCATGTTCATGATTTTGTTCTCATGTTTATTTATCGTATTTATTCATCCTGGTGGGAAAAAATTTAATTGCGCCCTTACTTAGCAATTCGGATTTTATTTGTTTATTTAATTTATTAACGTAAAACTTTGGAAGAATTGATAGTAGGCCCTAACAAGTTTAATCAAAGCAATTTATTTTGTTTTCTGTAACATTACAAAAAGACTTAATTTTGAGTTACGTACAAACATTATCGTTATGAAGCGTTTTATTTCCGAATCCAACTTTTTTTGGCCTCATTTAAAGTCCATCATGTTTGCTTCTTAACCTAATTGATTACCATGATTAAGCTTAACCATGGTTAGCCAAAAAGTCATTTTCTAGTTAAAAATTCAGCCAAGATGAGTTGATTAGTCAAAACCCACAACTCAATCCAAAACACACTTTCTCTCTCTCCTTTCTCTCTCCACACGGCCAGCCAGCCTCTAGCAGCATTTGGGTTTTTTTGGCCAGTTTTTTAGCCAACCTTGGTGGTCTCTAATGCCGCCAACATCCTAAGACCTCTAACCACCATCCTCCATCATCAAAACCACTAAACATCACCTCCATCTTTACTTCTTTTCAACCAAAGTGAGTAATCTTGAACTTGATCTTGTAGGTTTTGCTTTTTACTTTAGTTTTGATACTTGTTTTGGTGTTTGTAATCTTTGATCATGATGTTTTGATAAGAAATAAGAGTTATTTTGGTGTTGATCATGGTGGAGTTGAGGTTGGATCATGCTAGGGTTGGGGTTAATCCTTAATCATGCAAGCTTGGTGTGTAAGTGTTGGATTTTGATTGTTTTATCTTTGATTTGGTCATCTTCTAACGTAGTGACATTTATGACAATGTTTTTGGTGATTTGAAATGAGTTGGATTGAGTCCAAGCTGGCCATAAACTAGGGTTTTGGCAAGTAATATATGGTTTGGATTAAACTAGCATTAAGCTTGGTTTATATGTGTATTTGATTGAAAAATATTCTTTATTATACTTGATTACGAAGTGGATTTGAGTGTGGTGATTTTGTATGATGTTGGATGGGCCAAATCTTGTTTAAATGCTTTTAAGGAATGGTATAAGTTGAGGATTTGTGTAAAAAAGAGAGGGAAAAGCTAAAACAGTGAGGGTTAGAAATTTTAGGAAAGTAGGACAGATTTCGGGATTAAACTGGTAATGATCGAACAACTGGAAAGTTATGCTTTTTGGTGGGTAGATATTTCCTTGTGTTAGCTTTCAAATTCCTTTTGAATTTCCTTAATCCGAGGTCCGTGGAAAAAGTTACGGTTGTTTTAGCAAAACTGTGTAGAATGTACTAAAACTGACATGCTTATGTTCTAGCCTCATTTGGGAAATTCTATTGTGGGAATCAAGCTTGGCGTTCTAAATGAAAGATTTTTGGGACTTCC
This sequence comes from Carnegiea gigantea, assembly GCA_029747015.1. NCBI lineage: Eukaryota > Viridiplantae > Streptophyta > Magnoliopsida > Caryophyllales > Cactaceae > Carnegiea > Carnegiea gigantea. Next base: position 930,631 of record JAKOGI010000074.1, read on the forward strand.
TAAGCTTTCTATATTGGGGTTTTGAGTCTAAATTAGAGGTCAGATGACTAAGTTATGAGACAGTCTTTCTATGCCCCTGTTATGCTTTTACTTTTCTTTTACTAAATTATTAGTTATGGAATAAATATTTTTGCTAACCGTACGTTTCTACAACAATAATTTTGTACAAAATTAGGGCCTAATCTATCATTCCCTCCACTTTTGTGCATAATATTATTCAGTAAACTTACATTTAAAAATTTCAGGCATGTTCATTGTCCGTATCCTTAGAAATCAGCACGTATTTATCAAAATTATAATGTTTTGGTAAGTACATCAATGAATCAGTTTAATCAGTAATTTATCACATAATTAGTGACCCCATCAGTTATTAGTTACAGGGCATAGCCCCTTCGATTACTCGCACGGCTTCAGGTCAGGTCTCGATCGGCTTGGCAGGTATACACCTATCTTTAGATCGTAACAGTTACTCAGGGTTCACTATCAAACAATAATTGACAACACAGTTTCGTATTTATCTCATTCCCTATTTTTAATTAAAAATGAATTACAATATGGGTCCAACCAGTTTTTTCATGAACGTCTAATAATACAGGAATGCATATACTAATCTTTGGCTCATAGTTGAAAATGTTTTCATGTTTTGTTTTAGGGAAGTGTTCAGTGAATCGCCCTAAGGCAGGCAGGACCGCTAAAGATGGTAAGTGAGCCAGGAAGTCTATATAGAATGGTGGTGTATTATCGTTGAGATGCTTATAACACCGTATTATGTTATATTTTGGTGTGAGAACTATATATTTTATCAGAATTCTGTATTTTGGTGTAATCCTTGAGATGTTTAAATGAATCTGATGTTAGAACAGTTTCTACATTTGTCTAAATAGTCTGATGGATTGTGATGGTGTGAATGCCTTTGATTGTAAACGTCGATTTTTATGGCTTAGTTTATTATATACAAGCAAAGCCTTGTCCTTGCTGGACGCCGGTAACACTAGATCATATGGGTTATCATGTCTAATTTGGAAAACTAATGAAAGAATTGCAAACAGTGATTTATGTACATTTGGAGCGTTATAAGCATGGGTATTTTAAGAGCTTTTAGAAAGTAAATGAGCCTTGAAGAGGCTAGCATGATTTATATACTATTCTTTGAATATATCATGAGTCACTGCATTTTCAAATGTGTATTTGAAAGCATTTTACTTTATCCTCATTGCTTACTTGCTTATGTGCCTAAATGCTTGTTTATTAAGGAAGTTTGGTTATCAAGGGCTCCGAAATGAGCTTGAGTGGCTACTATGAAGTTTATGAGTGATGACTCTTCTTTAGCGACTATCATTACCTAATATGATAGTAATGTATAAAGGCGTGATATGTGACTATTATTGGTATTACTGCCCACAACTGTTTTGGTTTTTAAGGAGTTGGGGAATGCTCACTAAGCATTTGGTTGCTCATCCCATTACTATTTCCCCTTTTTCCTAGGTTTTCATTGTGATAAGTAGAAGTCCATTAACTTATGTCGAATTAGAGTACACCCTTGCTTGAGAAGGCGCCATATATGTGTACACATAGAAGTGGACTTATATGTTAAACGATGTAATATAATGTATCCCAAGAGTTATAAATGTATGTAAACAAAGTACTCTAGTTCATGTAATGTATATTGTTATAACCCGCTCTGTATGGCCATGTGAGCCAATCATCTAATTAGCCAGTTGTTTTTTTAGCTGAAGTTTGTCACATTTTGGGATATAAACCCCAGTACTCCGAATGTGTGATCCGTTAAGTTGTGTCTTTTATTTCCTTCTTTATTATTGAAATATATTGTTTGGTGCACTCTTGGCTAGTGGCTCGTAGAGTTGTGGACTCCGGCGTGTAGTCGTTGAGCTTATTTTAGAATTCTTTACGCTTTTATTCATTGTAGGGATTTAATGTAAGCTTTAAGCATGGGAAATGGTCAATTTTTAGGTGAAACTCTGTCCTCTTGGCCTTAGAATTTAAGTAGGGTTTGAAAAGTCATGCTACTAACCCTAGGGGGCGACCTAAGAATGCTTTAAATCAATGCATGCTAATTTGGTTAATTCATGCTTGAAATGACCTTGAAATGACCTAATGATGGAGGCTCATCCCCTATCATGATCCAAGGCCATCAAGGAAGCTAAAAAGGTCCAAGTCTCATGTCCAAGGTACAAGAAATTAGCCTAGGAGAGCAAGGGAATTATTTTGTCAAAACTGGAATTTCAGCCGTGCACAAACCTGGTTTTGTGCACGTTCTTTACTAATCTTCCCGGGGCTAAAATGGGGTTTCAGGAAGCCTAAGTTTAAGTTCAAGATGTGCTCTTTCCATCAAGACCTCTTGCAAGTCATTTGGAGATCATTTGATACCTCAAATCATCAAGCAAAGTCAGGAGCTCCAACCTGGCGCTGAACTGGACATGTCCGAATCAAGGAGCTGTTTGGTGGCCCATTTCTCCTCCATTTGGTTTGAAACTTTTATGGTTTGAAAGTACTTTAAAAATATTATCAAGTGGCCATAAAAAAACCTCAGCCAAATTACACATATGAGGAGCTATTAACCACCAAAACAAGACACAAAACACCCTTTTACCCAAAACCTGCCAGCCGGGTACAAGGGGAAGGAATTGAGGTGATTTTGCTCTAATCTATGCTTAGCCACTTGCAAGAGCCATCATGAAGAGTACTTAGCTACCAAAGAAGCTTCCCTTGGCCCCCAAGTCGACACCTCATCCTCAAGATTAGCATTGAAGAGTTATCAAGAGGAGGATGCATCTATCCTTTTATGTTTTGATTTGATCTTTGTATTTTTGCCTAGTTTAGCTTGTGATGTAGCCTAGGGCCTATGTTTTGAAGCTTGAAAGCTTTGTATTAAAGCCTCCAAGGCCCCTTTGGCCGGCCATCATGCTGAATTGGTGAATGAAGTTGAGCTTTGCTCCTTTGAACTCCCAAACTCTCTTCTAGCTTATCTCTTCCTTTGGCCAGGTTGAGTGGTGATCTAGTAAAAGTCTTAACTTCCTTCTTGGTGGTGTTTCTGTATCCAAGGGGTTGTTAAGGGCCCTAACATCGTTCCTTGGTGGTGTTTCTGTATCCAAGGGTGGTGTTAGTTCCGATTTTACTATCCACAATCAAGGTGAGTTTGTGAATTCAAAGTTGCCTTGCTTTCTTTCCTTGCATTCTTCTTCCACTTTTCCCATCCTCTTGGTTTTCCCCTTGAGGATACATCATACTTGGTATCAGAGCTAAGGCTTCCCTAGGCCTAAGCTTATCACCCAACACCCTTCCAAACACCCAAACACATTTTCCCCACAAAACACCAAAGCCGTGCCCACGGTTTTCACAGGCCAGAACATCAGCACGGTCACCCCGTGCCAAGGTGCACGCCCGTGCCACGCTTCTTTCCCAGCAACATTCCAGCTTCACCACATCCAGCACTTGAGCACGGTCACCCCGTGCCAAGGAACACGACCGTGCAACTCCTGTTCCAGCCACATCCCAACTTCACCCACATCCAGAACTTGAGCACGGTCACCCCGTGCCTAGGAGCACGCCCGTGCCACATCCAGCCCATGAAGTTCCACCTTGTTTCAACATGAGTGCAACTAGCATGACCTTAGAAGAGAAGTTTGAGGCCCTCATGAAGAGCTATGCGGCCTTGAGGAAACAAAACGAAGAGATCAAAGGTCAAAATGACTACTTAAAGCGACAACTCGGAGAATCTTTGAAGCAAAAACGCAAGGAGATTAGGAGTTCCCGATCATCTAACTCCTCCGATTCCGAGCAAGAAATGAGAGCAGCCCCATGCTTGAGCTCATCAAGTGAAGAAGAGGCCTATGGAAGAATGAGGAGAGGAGGAAAACCACCTCACACCATGGAGACATCAGAGTGGAGATCCCGGAGTTCGAAGGGAAACTAGACCCCGATGAGTTTTTGGAATGGTTGCAAACCGTTGAAAGGATCTTCGACTACACGGAGATTTCGGAGGGAAATAAGGTAAAACTTGTTGCCCTTAGACTTTGTAAATATGCTTCTCTTTGGTGGTCTAACCTTTGTGCTAAGAGAGCTAGGCAAGGGAAGGGAAAGATTCGAACATGGGAGAAAATGAAAGCCAAACTTAAAGCCCGTTTCTTACCCCCATCTTACCTACAAGATAATTACTCCCAACTTCACAACCTTACCCAAGGTAACATGAGTGTTGAGGAGTATACTAGAGAGTTTGAAAAGTTGTTGATCAAGTGCAATTTAAGGGAGCCCGAAGAACAAACCATAGTGAGATATTTGGGAGGGTTAGATCCTAGATATGCTCATGTGGTAGAATTACAACAATATACTACTTTTGATGAGGTGTGTGTCCTAGCCCACAAAGTAGAACAACAAAGAAAATCCAAGCTCCACAAAAGAGAACCTCTCAAGCCCTTTCCCAAGAGCCAACCTTTCAACAAGGGGAGCTCTTATCCACCTCCTAAACCCACGGTTTCTGCACCCTCACCTCCACAAAAGAACCAAGCTCCACAAAAAAGTCCACCACCCCAAAACCGTCCCAATCCTCAGCCATATGACCAAAGAAGGTGTTTCAAGTGTCAAGGTCTTGGGCACATTACTTCGGAGTGTCCAAATAGGAGGATTATTACCTTGGCCGAGTAGATGAGAAGAGGGAAGAAGAGGGAGTAGAGGAGGAAGAAAGGGAAGGCGTGTACTACATGGAGGAACAAGAGGAAGTAGTTGAAGAGGCGGATGAAGGAGAGCTACTTGTATTAAGGAGAGCCTTGAGTACTAAGAGAGGAGAACTTGAAGAACAAAGAGAGAACATCTTTCATACAAGAGGTACCATTCAAGGCAAAGTGTGTTCCCTCATCATTGATGGAAGGAGTCGTGCAAATGTAGCATCATTGACTATGGTGGAGAAGCTTGGTCTTCAAGCTTCGGCTTATCCTCACCCCTACAACATTCAATGGCTAAATCAAGGTAAGGGGTTGCAAGTTAATTCAAGATGCTTGATCTCATTTTCAATTGGAAAGCATTACCATGATGAGTTGTGGTGTGATATCATCCCCATGGATGCATGTCACCTCTTGTTGGGTAGACCTTGGTTGTTTGACCGGAAAGTCATGCATGATGGCTGTTTGAATACCTACACCTTCCACAAGGATGGGAGGAAGATCACCCTTGCCCCATTAAGCCCTTCCCAACTCTACAAAAGCAAGCCCCAACCAAGCCATGACCATTCGGACATGCTCTTGGCCGTGAATGAGCCTCTCCTTAAGGCTTCTCACCATGAATTCAAGGCCTTTAAGGAGTGGATGCTAGCCACCCTTGAAGAGTCCGAAACCCCCACACTATCACACCCCCTAGCCCTTTCCCTCCTTGAACGCTTTAACCATGTCTTTTCCGAAGAGATACCCCCCGGCTTACCTCCATAAAGAACCATCCAACACCACATTGATCTTATACCCGGTTCCATCCTCCCAAACAAACCGGCTTACCGAACAAACCCCAAAGAAACCATGGAGATCCAAAGGAAAGTTGATGGGCTTATGGTCAAGGGGTTGATTAGAGAGAGCTTGAGCCCTTGTACGGTTCCGGCCCTCCTTGTGCCAAAGAAAGACGGGAGTATGCGCATGTGTGTTGATAGTCGGGCAATCAACAAGATAACCATCAAGTATAGATATCCAATTCCCTGCCTTGAAGACATGCTTGATGAGTTATATGGTTCTAGTGTGTTCTCTAAGGTGGATTTGAGGAGTGGTTACTACCAAATCCGCATTAGAGAAGGAGATGAGTGGAAGATGGCTTTCAAGACCAAAGGAGGCTTGTATGAGTGGCTAGTTATGCCACTCGGTTTATCAAATGCTCCAAGTACATTCATGCGGCTCATGAATCAAGTGTTTCGGCCTTTCATTGGAAAGTTTGTTGTGGTGTATTTTAATGACATCCTCATCTATAGCAAGAATGAAGAAGAGCACCTTCAACATCTCACTCAAGTCATGAAGGTTCTAGAGAAGGAAAAGCTCTATGGTAACCTCAAGAAGTGTACATTTTTCACTCATGAGGTAACCTTCCTTGGTTACATTGTTACAAGTGAAGGCATCAAAGTTGATGAGAGTAAAGTGGAAACAATTCGGTCTTGGCCAACCCCAATGAGCATCCATGATGTACGAAGTTTCCATGGGCTTGCCTCCTTCTATAGGCGGTTCATTAGAAACTTTAGCACTATTATGGCCCCTATGACCGAGGTTATCAAAGCTACAACATTCAAATAGACTCCCAAAGCTCAGGAGGCCTTTGAAACCATCAAGTCCAAGCTCACCCAAGCACCGGTTCTTGCCTTGCCTTGCTTTGATAAAGTGTTTGAGGTAGAGTGTGATACATCGGGAGTTGGCATTGGAGGAGTTCTCACTCAAGAGGGGCGGCCCTTAGCCTTCTTTAGTGAGAAGCTTTGTGACTCAAGGAGGAAATACTCAACCTATGATAAGGAGTTTTATGCCATAGTGAGGTGCCTTGAGCACTGGAATCATTACTTGGTGGCTAGTGAGTTTATCTTGCACTCGGATCATGAAGCCTTGAAATACATTCAAGGGCAACATAAGCTTAACTCACGGCATGCCAAGTGGGTGGAGTTCCTCCAATCTTTCAACTTCACCATCAAGCACAAATCTGGAAAGCTCAATCAAGGAGCCGATGCCTTGTCAAGGAGGCACTTACTTCCATTTCAACTTGATGCTTGCATTCTTGGCTTTAAGCACTTAAAGTCCCTCTATGAGAATGATGAAGATTTGGGAGAGCTCTACAAGGAGTGCCTTCGGCATCCCAAAGGTGACTTTCTTGTCCAAGATGGCTTTTTGTTTAAAGGCTCAAGGTTGTGTGTGCCTAAGTGTGGCACAAGAGAGCTACTCATACGTGAGGTTCATGGTGGATCTCTAGCCGGTCACTTTGGAGAAAACAAGGCCCTTATGATGCTAAGGGAACATTACTATTGGCCGAGTATGAGCAAAGATGTACAAGATGTGTTGAAGAGGTGTGCAACTTGCCAATTTGCCAAAAGCCACCTCCTATCCCACGGCCTATACACGCCCTTACCCATTCCCAATCATCCTTGGGAAGATGTAAGCATGGACTTTGTTCTTGGCGTTCCAAGGACACAAAGGGGTAAGGATTCAATCTTTGTGGTTGTTGACCGTTTCTCTAAGATGGCCCAGTTCATACCTTGCACCAAGACCAACGATGCCACCCACATTGCCGACTTATACGTCAAGGAAGTGATAAGGCTACATGGCATTCCTAGATCCATTGTTTCGGATAGGGATACCAAGTTCCTTAGCCATTTTTGGGTCACACTTTGGAAAAAGATGGGAACCAAGCTCAAGTATAGCACTTCATGCCACCCTCAAACGGATGGGCAAACCGAAGTCACCAACTGGACTTTGGGAACTCTCTTGAGAGTGCTAGTAAAGTCCAACATCAAAGCTTGGGACTTAGCCTTGCCACATGCTGAGTTCGCCTTCAACAAGTCACCTAGCAAGCCCACGGGTTTATCTCCATTCAAGGTAGTTTATGGGTTGGATCCTTTGAGTCCCCTTGATCTTATCCCAAGAGAAATGAATGAGAAGCCTCACATGGAGGCTAGCAAACGAGTGGAAAAGATTCAAAAACTCCATGAAACCGTGAGGGCCAAGATTGAAAAGGCAAATGCATCATACAAGGACCATGCCAACAAGCATAGAAAGAAGATGGTGTTCCACCCCGGTGATTTGGTATGGATTCATTTAAGGAAGGAACGGTTTCCTTCTAAGAGGAAGAGCAAATTGATGCCAAGAGTCGATGGCCCCTTTGAGGTGTTAGAGCGCATCAATGACAATGCTTACAAGATAAACTTGCCCGGTGATTATGGAGTTTCGGCCACTTTCAATGTAGCCGACCCTAGCCCTTATGAGGAGGATGATCATCTTATCAATTTGAGGGTAAATTCTCTTCAACAAGGGGAGGATGATGGAGGCCCATCCCCTATCATGATCCAAGGCCATCAAGGAAGCTCAAAAGGTCCAAGTCTCATGTCCAAGGTACAAGAAATCAGCCTAGGAGAGCAAGGGAATTATTTTGTCAAAACCGGAATTTCAGCCGTGCACAAACCTGGTTTTGTGCACGTTCTTTACTAATCTTCCCGGGGCTAAAATGGGGTTTCAGGAAGCCTAAGTTTAAGTTCAAGATGTTCTCTTTCCATCAAGACCTCTTGCAAGTCATTTGGAGATCATTTGATACCTCAAATCATCAAGCAAAGTCAGCAGCTCTAACCTGGCGCTGAACTGGACATGTCCGAATCAAGGAGCTGTTTGGTGGCCTATTTCTCCTCCATTTGGTTTGAAACTTTTATGGTTTGAAAGTACTTTAAAAATATTATCAAGTGGCCATAAAAAACCTCAGCCAAATTACACACATGAGGAGCTATTAACCACCAAAACAAGACACAAAACACCCTTTTACCCAAAACTTGCCAGCCGGGTACAAGGGGAAGGAATTGAGGTGATTTTGCTCTAATCTATGCTTAGCCACTTGCAAGAGCCATCATGAAGAGTACTTATCTGCCAAAGAAGCTTCCCTTGGCCCCCAAGTCAACACCTCATCCTCAAGATTAGCATTGAAGAGTTGTCAAGAGGAGGATGCATCTATCCTTTTATGTTTTGATTTGATCTTTGTATTTTTGCCTAGTTTAGCTTGTGATGTAGCCTAGGGCTTATGTTTTGAAGCTTGAAAGCTTTGCATTAAAGCCTCCAAGGCCCCTTTGGCCGGCCATCATGCTGAATTGGTGAATGAAGTTGAGCTTTGCTCCTTTGAACTCCCAAACTCTCTTCTAGCTTATCTCTTCCTTTGGCCAGATTGAGTGGTGATCTAGTAAGAGTCTTAACTTCCTTCTTGGTGGTGTTTCTATATCCAAGGGGTTGTTAAGGGCCCTAACATCGTTCCTTGGTGGTGTTTCTGTATCCAAGGGTGGTGTTAGTTCCGATTTTACTATCCACAATCAAGGTGAGTTTGTGGATTCAAAGTTGCCTTGCTTTCTTTCCTTGCATTCTTCTTCCACTTTTCCCATCCTCTTGGTTTTCCCCTTGAGGATACATCACCTAATAACCTTGGTTAAATTAAAATAGACTCGAAGGCCTTAATGTGACTAAATTATGCTTTTGAAAATAACAAGAACGGGACATGCTTTTTCCTAATTGTGAATTATGAATACAAAGCTAGTTTCATGCCTTGTTAGCTCAGTTCGGTCGACTACGGGCCTTATTTAAGCTAATGATATATGTATTCATTTATACATATCGTAATGTGTCGCTGGACGGGTGCTGCTTACTCGGTAAGTTAATATATCGCTATTACACATTTCATTATGATCACTGTGACAGAGTGCTAGGAATTGACCGCAATCGTGTAGATTGCGAGGCCGTGTGTGGCTTATTCCTCCAAGTTAAATTATGAAGTGTTACAAACGTGCGACTTGTGAACCCCTTCCCTCTTGATATTGTTAAATGATGCTTTGGGATCCATTTTTAAACTTACGCATCTTTAAAAAGGGGTCGTTAAAGGCTTGTTTTCATAATTGCGAATGTCTTTAACATTTACCAGTTGCCTATTAGCTTGTTAAGATATTTGTAGCCTAAAAGATCCTAAATCATCGAACTACTCAGTGAGTGACTCAACTGAATAGTAGATAGATTTGGGAAGCTAAAAAGCAGACTAGGAGCGAGTTCAAAAATGTTTTGAGGCTTTGGTTTGATTAAGTCCCCTTCTATGAGTTTAAAAAGGATTGAAACGAATTGCAAAAGGGCAACTGAAGATATTTATTATGAAACTTAGTTTGAATTATATGCTAGCTAATTACTTTAAGTTTCGAATTGTGAGTTAGTAAACTCATTAGGATTTTAAGAAACTTTTTATGTTGAAAATGAAAGAACCACAAACCATTAGTGGGGTTACAGGGTATTTTGGCTAGACAAGCACGATTTTAATGAAGTGAGCAACTATTAAAGAGAAATGATTTGTGATTCACTTGAAGGTGAATTTTACTGTGTGAGATAGTGACTTCTTTTCAACCTATGAGGATTTAACATGATTGTAATGGCTAAAATAGTGCTAAGCAAATGGCCAGGCCCAGGGAGTTAGACCCATAAGTGGGACCCTAGAAGACCCTAACAAGGGTAATGTTCGATGACATGTGATAAGACCTTGAGCCTGGAAACTAGACGCAAGATAAAGCATGAGCTATTTCCCCCAACGGTAATGTTCGATGACATATGATAAGACCTTAAGGTTGGAAACTAGATGTAAGATAAGGTGTGAGCTGTTTACCCCAAAGCTAATGTTCGATGACATATGATAAGGCCCTGAGGGTGAAAACTGGACGCAGGATACGGCGTGAGCTGTTTCCCCTAAAGGTAATGTTCGATGATGAGTGATGCATGACAAAACCTTGAGGGGGGACTGGACGCAAGATAAGGTGTAAGCTATTACCCCACAGAGTATAATATTGAAGATAGAGCTACTCTGATGAGACGCATTTTGGCCAAATGTTATGTTACGTATACCCCGAGGATAACGTGAGTTGTGAGTGATGACCTCACATAGGGCGAGTGTAGATCTCCCCTAGCCAGCACATTATGAGATCCTATACCTAGAATAAGACCATATTTTCCTGATAAATGAGAAAATGATTTGAATTATTACCAGCATGGGTATTTCAGGAGCTTTTAGAACGTAAATGAGCCTTGAAGAGGCCAGTGTGATTTATAAACTTTTCTTTGAATATATCATGAGTCACTGCATTTTCAAATGCGTATTTGAAAGCATTTGACTTTATCCTCATTGCTACTTGCTTATGTGCCTAAATACTTGTTTATTAAGGATGTTTGATCATTTAAAGTCCTAGAAATGAGTTTAAGTGGCTAGTATGAAGTTTATGGGTGATAGGGGCTATGATTGCCTAATACGATAGTAATGTATGAATGCGTGATATGTGACTATTATTGGTATTATTTCGTATAACTATTTTGGTTTTTAAGGAGTCGGGAAATACTCACTGAGCGTGTGGTTGCTCATCCCATTACTATTTGCCCTTTTTCCAAGGTTTTCGTTGTGACAGGTAGAAGTCGATTCACTTATGCCGAATTGGAGTCTACCATTGCTTGAAAAGATGTCATATATGTGTACATATAGAAGTGGCCTTACATGTTAAACGGTATAATATATATGTATCCCTAGAGTTGTAAATGTATGTAAACAAAGTACTCTAGTTCATGTAATGCAAATTCATCACAAGTCACTCTGTATGGCCATGTGAGCCAGCCATTTGATTAGCCAGTTGCTTTTCTAGCTGAACTTAGTTATATTTTGGGATGTAGAGCCCAGCACTTTGGTATACTCCGAGTGAGTGGCTCATAAAGTTATGAATTCCGGCACTTAGCCGTTGAGCTTATCTCAACATCCTTTTATACTTTTATTCATTATAGGGATTTAATGTAAGGCTTTAAGCCTAAGAAATGATTAATTTTTAGGCAAAACTCTGTCCGCTTGGCCCTAGGATTTAAGTAGGATTTAAGAAGTCATTAAAGCTCCTAACACTAGGTGGTTGGGGGTGTTACATATAGTCTTACACTTTTACTCCTTAACTAAATCCATGACATTAAAACTAGCCTTGGGAGGGAAACACAAGTGAGAAAGCCTTGTTTTTAAGTGGAACATGGGTGGAGAGATCCATAAGTAAAGGTAAACCAGTTTATGCCTTACTTATTTGGAAGAAGGCGAGGGAGAGATAACTTTACATCCCCTCACTCCGCCCCTTATACATGTGTCTGGATGTGTTTCCAAGTGATTTGCCCCCTGGATTATCCCGACTTAGAGGGATTGAACATCAAGTTGACCTACTGCCTGAGGCTGCCCTCCCAGACAAACTCACCCATAGGTGTAACCCCACTAAAACCAAGGAACTTCAATGGCAAGTCCAAGAGCTTATTAATAGAGGTTACACAAGGGAAAGCATGAGTCCTTATTCTGTTCTAGCATTACTTGTGCCTAATAAAGATGGGACCATGAGAATGTGTGTCGATAATCGAGCCAAAAACAGCATAACTAACAGGTATAGGTATCATATCGGTAGGATTGATGATATGTTAGATGAACTACATGGCTTATAGGTATTTTCATGCATAGACTTGAGGAGTGGATACCACTAGATTAGAATGAGGGATGGGGATGAGTGGAAAACAACCTTTAACATGCCATTTGGTTTGTCTACTACCCCTGGTGCTTTTATAAGGCTAATGAATGAAGTCCTTAAACCTTTCATTGCTCACTTTGTGGTGGTTAACTTTGATGATATTCTGGATTATAGCCAGAATGAGAGGGAACATGAGGATCATCCGAAATGGGTTTTTGAGGTTCTAAGAAGACAGAAGTCATATGCCAAGATAGAGAAGTGTGAGTTTTTCACTCTATAACTCAATTTTCTTGGTTATGTTATTTTAGCCCAAGGTATTTAGGTTGGTCAAAGTAAGATTGAGGCAATCCAATCCTGGCCTCAACCCAAGTCAGTCACAGAGGTGAGAAGCTTTCACGGTTTACCTTCCTTTTAAAGGAGGTTTATCAAGGATTTCAATTTAGTTATGGGTTCCATTACTGAATGATTGAAGAAAGGAGTATTTGAGTGGTCCAAGGCTGCCCAAAAGGCCTTTGAAGAGATTAAATAGAAACTATGCCAACCACTAGTTTTGGCCCTTCCTAACTTTGAAGATCTGTTTGAATTAGAGTGTGATGCAAGTGGAGTAGGAATAGGAGCTGTTCTATTCCAATCCAGAAGACCTATTGCCTATTTCAATGAGAAATCGAATGGGTCTAGAATCAACTACAGTACCTATGATAAAGTGTTTTATGCTACTATGAGCGCCTTGACTCATTGGGGTCACTACCTTAATGCTAAGCCTTTTATCTTACATTCTGATCACCAAGCTCTCAAGTGCATCAATAGTTAACATAAACTCAACCCCAGGCATTCAAAATGGGTGGAGTTCCTCCAATCCTTCAACTTCACTTGCAAGCGCAAGAGTGGGAAAGAGAATGTGGCCGCGAATGCCTTATCTAGAAGGTACACACTACTTTCTATTTTGAAAGCAAAGGTACTTGGATTTCACTCAATCCAAGCTATCTACAAGGAGGATCTAGATTTCTAGTCCCTAATAGAAAGAGTTCCAAAAGATAGCCCCTAAATTGTCCAAGAAGAATACCTATTCAAGTATAACAAGTTGTGTATCCCTAAATGGTCACTAAGGGAACTATTAGTCTGAGAGGCTCATGGTGGTGCTATTGTTGGTCATTTTAGCCTGAACAAAACAATTGATATTGTGAAAGAGTAATTCTATTGGCCTAAGATTGGAGGGGATGTTCACAAGATCATTTCAGCTTACCCTATATGCCACAAAGCGAAGAGTCAGTTCTACCAAGGCTTGTACACCCTATTGCACATACCCTTAAAGCCTGGGGATGATGTTAGTATGAATTTCATTGTGGCTCTTCCTAGGGCCCAAAGGGGAAAGGAAGTAATCATGGTGGTTGTGGACAGACTTTTTTTATAATGACACACTTTACTCCATGCCACAAAACTGATAATGTAGGTACATTGCTGAGTTGTACTTCCAATAGATCATTAGGCTCCATAGGGCGCCTAAAACCATTGTGTCTAATCGAGACTCAGTTTCTGGCCCACTTTTGAAGGAGTTTATAGAAGCTTTTAGGCACTAAACTCTTGTTTAGTACAGCCTATCATACCTAAACTGATGGCCAAATAGTGGTAATAAACCAATCTCTTACTACTTTGCTTAGGAGTTTGCTAATTAAAAGCTTAAAGGATTAGGATTTGAAACTTCCCCATGTTGAGTTTGCCTATAATAGGGCCCCATCCTATGCTAGTAAGCACTCTTCCTTTGAGTGTGTGTACAGGGTGAACCCTCTTACACCCATTGACTTGCTGTCTTTGCCTAGTGAGTAAAGGGTACACCATGAGGTTGAACTAAGAGTAAAAGAGATGAAATGGTTGCATGAACAAATAAGAAATCACTTAGAGAAGACTAATATAGCTTACAAAGCAAGGGCAAACAAACATATGAAGAAACTAGAATTAGTCTCGGAGATCTCATTTGATTACACCTTAGAAAGGGAGGTTCCCATTTAGAGGAAAAAAACAAGCTCATGTCAAGAGGGATGATCCATTCAAGATCATTCAAAAGGTATGAAATAACACATATAAGCTCCAACTTCAAGGAGATATGGCTGTTTCAGCCACATTCAACATTCTTGACTTAAGTTCTTATGTGGAGGATTATTTCGGAGACCCTTCGAATTTGAGGTCAAATCCTCTTGAAATAGGGGAGGTTGATGCAAAGCATAACACCCAAGAGGTCTCCCAAGATCCAAATTAAAAGCTACCAACTAAGGCTAAGGAGATCAAGGCAACCAAATCACACCCAGCCAGATTAAAGCCTTATTCTCTTATTCTAAACCAAAATTAAGCACTGTTTTGGATGACATGATTTTGGGAGTTTTGAAGACCTCCTATAGGCAAATCCTACTTTGTTAGACTCCCTAAGAAGTCTATTTAAAAGAAGGGAATTGAACTTTTACCTATACTATAGGCATTTTGCTATATTGGTCCAAAATAGTAAAGGTATACCAAGGAAGTCCAGTTTACCTGTCTTGGAAGATCTGGTGGAATCACCATCTAAACCAAGACTAAGGCCCAATATTTTTATGTAGGATGATAACCAACATCCTAAGGATCCAAATCATAAAGAGAAAATAAAATAATGACTAGTTCTTTATGGTGATTCAGCCCCATGTTTTTCACCGTTGCAAGCTGGGTGCTAACCTGACCCATTTTGGAAATTAGCTTGGTTGTCCTATCAAAGCTGATTTAGAGCCAATCTTTTCACTTAAGATGTTAGCCAACATCCTAAGGTATCGAGTCATGAAGATAAATCAAAATCATGACCTGTCCTTCATGGTGGTTCAGCCATATTTTTTTAATCGTTGTAGTCTGGGCTCTAATTTGACCTGTTTTAGAAGTTAGCTTGGTTCTCATGCCAAAAGCTGATTTAAGGCCAATCTTTCTACTTAGGATGTTAACCAACATCCTAATGTATCAATCAATGGGAAGAAATCCAAATCATGACATGTTCTTCATAGGGGTTCACATTGCTCAATTTCAGCGCTCAAACAGACCCGTTAAGCTAAAACTGATTATTTTGGCTTTTCTTAAGGGTTTCCTGCATCTAGAGGATTTGATCACCTACTTGCTTGCTTTCCTTGCTATTTGGACCTCCAGGAACATCATCATGGTTAATTTGAAGCTTTGCCAGCCCACTTGGCCAATGGGAAAGGAGTTGACAGCAACTATTTCCAGGATAGGCTAGCCGTAAAGTGTGACCTACAGCCTACCTTTTCTCTCTCCTACATGTGCAAGTGGATGTTTATCATTAACTAACCATGTTTGAGGGCTTGGTTAGTCATAAACAAGATTATATTAGATACACTCAAAGCGTGTAATCAACTTAGGCTAAAGTTGTTTTGTAAACATATTAGCTTAAGCCGAATTAGCTTAGGCTAACAGCTAGCTTGCTTGGTTTCTAGCTTAAGACATGTATATATACTTAGTTGTTTGCTCATTTAAAGCAGATTACATGAACATAAACCTTCATTTTTGAGTTTAGCTTAAAACTCCCCCAAATCTCTCTCTCGTCAATCCAAACAGATTATTAATTTAGAGTGGCTTCCTTTAATCCAATTCTGGTGGCCTTGCCTTTATGACTTAGAGGGTGAATTCCTAACTAGCTTGCATGGTGGTGTGGCCTTTATCCCATTCATATCCTCTGTTCTTCTTCTTATTTATTACTGATTCAAAGGATAGCTAAGTTTAGATTGCAAACAAGTTCCATTGCTTGAGTTTCCTTAAGGCTCATACATCACTTCATGCTTAGGAAACCTCTAACTAAACTTAAAACTAGATTAAATGAAACTTAAGTATAAAGCATGCTTAACTAAGCTAATTACAACTAATGAGTCTGCACAATTGAAGAATCTTACCAAAATTGAGAACCAACTTTAACTCTAGTTTTATTTTCAATTGGGACTCCAATTGCACCAACAAAGACAAATTAAATGCCTTAAAATGAGTGCAAAAAAATGAAAGGTGTGACTATAAACCAAGAACCTCACTAAACTTAAGAACCTTTCTTAACTCGAGTTTCTCCAACTACACCGACAAAGTGCTCCGAAAAATGGAATGAGTCCAATGAAAATGAAAGGTGTGGCTATAAATTAAGAATATAGCTAAACTTAAGAACTTTCTTTCACTCTAGTTTTCTCCAACTGCACATAAAAAGTGGTCCTAAAAAGGGAATACAAATGCACTAAAATGAGTGCAAAGAATGAAAGCTGTAACTACAAATTAAGAACCTTGCCAAAGTTGATAGCTTCAATTCCAGTTTACATTTTATTTGCAGCGCCAACTACATTCACAAGCATCTACCAAGTAGACAATACAAATGTACTAAAATGACGGCAAAAAAATGAAAGTGAGGCGACAAAGCAAGAACCTAGCTAAACTTAAGAGCTGGCTTAAATACTTTTTCACTTCTCAATTAGGGTGTAAATGACCCCTGCAAAGGGTTGTCGTCAAGGGAAAACAAATGCCTTAAAATAAGTGCAAAAGAATAAATATTGTGGTCATAAATCGTGGATGTAGCCAACTTTACGAACTTATTTTTAACTCGAGCTCTGTTTTTAGTTTGGGCAATAATTGCACTTATAAAGAGCTACCGATGAGAGGAAAAAAATGACCAAAAAGGAGTGGAAAGAATGAATGTAGTTGCTACAAATCAAGAATCTGGTTAAACATAAGACCTAACTTTGAACCTTATTTGTTTTCATTTGGAGCTCTAATTCCACCCTTGAAGAGCTACAAACCAGGAGGAAGTGAATACCCAAAAAAGAGTGTAAAAAGAATGGATGGTGTCTCTACAAATAAATAAACTTACCAAATTTGGAACTAACTTTAACACTAGTTTTGTTTCATTTTAGGCTCCAATTACACCGGTAAAAAACTCCCACAAAGAGAAAATAGTTGCCCTAGATGAGTGCAAAAGAATGAAAGCCGTGTCTGTAAATCAAGGAACTCGCCTAACTCAAGAACTTCAATAGTTGTTTCCTTTTCTTTTGGCGCCCCACTTGCACAGATAAAGAGCTCCCAAGAAGAGAACACAAATGCACTAAAATGAGTCCAAAAGAATGATAGTGTGGTAATAAATCACAAATGTGCCCAAACATAAGAACATACATTAACTCTTGTCCACTTTTCATTTAGGGTGTGAATAATAACCGCAAAGAGCTACCGCCAATAAAAAAATAAATGCCTCAAAATAAGTGTAAAAGGATAAATGTTGTAGTTACAAACTGAGGATGAAGCAAAATTTAGGGGGTCACTTTAGCTCAAGTTCTATTTTCATTTAGTGTACTAATCATACCTGTAAGGATCTCCCAACAGGAGGAAACAAATGGTTTAAAGGGCGTGGAAAAGAGTGAATGGTATGGCTACAAATCAAGAATCTCGTAAAAACATAAGAACTAACTTTAACTATTGTTCTATTTTCATGTGGAGGTCCAATTACACCCATAAAGAGCTCCCATCAAGAGGAAGTAAATGCTTAAAATTAGTGCCAAAGACTGGATGGTGTCTCCACAAATCAAGAATCTTGCCAAAATTGGGAACTAATTTAGCTCTAGTTTTCTTTCATTTGATTCTTTACTTACACCCACTAATAGCTCCTACAAAATGAAAATAACTGCCCCAAACAAGTGTATAGGAATGAAAGATGTGGTTATAATTCAAGGACCCTGCCAAACTCAACAACTTACCTTAACTCTAGTTTTCTATTTCACTTGGGACTCCACTTGCACCCGTAAAGAGGTTACCAAAAAAGAGAACACAAATGACCTAAAATTGCCATAATCCAAGGTATGTCGAAAACGCTATGGCCATTTTACCAGAACTGTGCAGAATGGACCAAAACTAACATACTTGTGTTCTAGCCTCATTTTGGGAATTCTATTGGGGGAATCAAGCTTGGTGTTCCAAATGAAAGATTTTTAGGACTTCCTAAGCTTTCTATATTAGGATTTTGAGTCTTAATTAGGAGTCAGATGACTAAGTTATGAGTCATTCTTTCTAAGCCCGTGTTACGCTTTTACTTTTCTTTTACTAAATTACTAGCCATGAAATAAATATTTTTGCTAATCGTATGTTCCTGCAACAATAATTTTGTGCGAAATCAGGGCCTTATCTATCATTTCATCCACTTTTGTGCATAATATTATTCGGTGAGCTTACATTTAAAAAATTCTAGGAATGCTCAATGTCCGTATCTTTAGAAATCAGCACGTATTTATCAAAATTATAATGTTTGGTAAGTACATCAATGAATCAGTTTAATCAGTGATTTATCACATAATCAGGGACCCCATTAGTTATTGGTTACAGGGCATCACCC
This sequence comes from Carnegiea gigantea, assembly GCA_029747015.1. Classification (NCBI taxonomy): domain Eukaryota; kingdom Viridiplantae; phylum Streptophyta; class Magnoliopsida; order Caryophyllales; family Cactaceae; genus Carnegiea; species Carnegiea gigantea. The sequence continues at coordinate 949,227 of JAKOGI010000074.1, forward strand.
CTCAGTTACCCGCGCAGCTTCAGGTCAGGTCCCGATTAGCTTAGCAGGTGTACACCAATCTTCAGATCGTAACAGTTACTAGGGGTTCACTATCAGATAATAATTGACAACACAGTTTCATATTTATCTCATTGTCGGTTTTTAATTAAAAATGAATTGTAATACGGGCCCAACTAGTTTTTCCATGAACATTTAACAATATAGGAATGCATGTACTGAGCTTCGGCTCACAGCTCGAAATGCTTTTATGTTTTGTTTTAGGAAAGTCTTCAGTGAATCGCCCTCAAGCGGGCATGATGGCTTAAGATGATAAATGAGCCAGGAAGTCTATATGAAATGGAGGTTTATTATTGTTGGGATGTTTATAATGTCGTATTGTAATATATTTTGGTGTGAAAAACTGTATATTTTAATAGAATTCTATATTTTGGAGTAATGGTTGAGATGTTTGAATGGTTTTGATGTTAGAACAGTTTCTATATTTATCTAAATGGCCTAATGGGTTGTAATGGTGTGAATTCCTTTGATGGTAAGCATATATTATTATGGCTAAGTTTATTATGTACAAGCAAAGCCTTGTCCTTGTTGGACGGCGCTAACGCCTTATCATTTGGGTTATCATGTCTTAAGAAAACTAATGAAAGAAACACAAACAGTGATTTATGTACATTTGGGGCGTTACATAGACCAAGAAAGTGCTCCGAAACACGGAATGAGTTCGAAAAAAATGAAAGGTGCGGCTCTAAATCAAGAACATTGCTAAACCTAAGAACTTTCTTTAACTCTAGTTTTCCCCAACTAGATCCACAAAGTGCTCCTAATAAGGGAATACAAATACGCTAAAATGAGTGCAACGAATGAAAGCTTCAACTACAAACCATGAACCTCGCCAAACTTATGAGCTTTAATTCTAGATTACATTTCATTTGGGGCCCTAATTACACTCACAAAGATCTCCCAGGCAGAGAATACAAATGCACTAAAATGTGTGTAAAAGAATGAAAGCGATGCAATAAATCAAGAAGCTAACAAAACTTAAGAACTGGCTTAAATGCTTGTTCACTTTTCAATTAGGGCATAAATGACCCCTAGAGAGGGTTGTTATCAAGCGAAAACAAATGCCTAAAAATAGGTGCAAAAGAATCAATGTTGTGGTCACAAATTGAGGATGTGGATAAATTTACAAACTTACTTTTAACTCCAGTTCTGTTTTCATTTTAGGCAATAATTTCACTTGTGAAGAGCTCCCAGTAAGTGCAAAAAAATTACCGAAAAGGGGTGGAAAGAATGAATGGAGTCGCTACAAATCAAGAATCTGGTTAAGCACATGAACTAACTTGAAGCCTTATCTATGAAGAGCTGCAAACCAAGACGAAGTGAACACCCAAATTAGAGCGTAAAAAGAATGAATGGTATCTCCATAAATAAATAAACTTATAAAACTGGGAAATAACTTTAACTCTAGTTTCCTCTCATTTTGCGCTCTAATTATACCAACAAAGAACTCCTATAATGAGAAAATAGTTGCCCTAAATGAGCGTAAAGGAATAAAGCTATGGCTGCAAATTAAGGAACTCCCCTAACTCAAGAACTTACTTTAGCTACAGGTTTCTTTTCATTTGGAGCCCTACTTGCATAGATAAAGAGCTCGCAAAAAGATAATACAAATGCACTAAAATGAGTGCAAAAAGAATGATAGTGTTGCGATAAATCATGAATGTTCTCAAACATAAGAACATACATTAACTTTTGTCCGTTTTTCATTTAGGGCGTCAATAAAACTCACAAAGAGCTGCCACCAATAAAGAAACAAATGTCTTAAAATGAGTGTAAAAGGATAAATGTTACGGTTATAAACTGAGGATGAAGCAAATTTAGGAGCTTACTTTTGCTCAAGTTTTGTTTTCACTTGGTGTACTAATCATAACCGTAAGGATATCCCAACAAGAGGAAAGAAATGCTTTAAAAGGCATGGTAAAGAGTGAATGGTGTGGCAACAAACCTTGTATCTCGCGAAAACATAAGAACTAACATTAATTATTGTTCTATTTTCATGTGGAGGTCCAATTACACCGACAAAGAGCTCCCATCAAGAGGAAGTAAATACATAAAATTAGCGGCAAATGAGTGAATAGTGTCTCCACAAATCAAGAATCTTACAAACATTGGGGACTAATTTTAAGTCTAGTTTTCTTTCATGTGATTCTTTACTTACACCCACTAATAGCTCCCACAAAAACAAAGCAATTTTCACAAATGAGTGCATAGGAATGAAAGATGTGGCTATAAATCCAGGACCATGCTAAACCCAAGAACTTACTTTGACTCTAGTTTTCTATTTCATTTGGGGCTCCAATTGCACCCGTGAAGAAGTTGCCAAAAAAGAGAATACAAACGACCTAAAATAAATAAGTGCAACAGAATGAAAGTGTGCCTATAAATAAAAAACCTAGAAAAACTTAAGTACTTACTTCTACTCTAGTTCACATTTCATTTGTGGCTCCAATTGCACCTGCAAATCCTGTCAAGTGGAAACAGAGGCCCTAAACACTGAACTCATATTCAAAGAGAATGCAAAGTTAGCTAAGAATGCGAACTGAATTCAAGCTCTAGTTTTAAGTGAATCCAAATGCAATGTAAAGGATATATTGAATCTAAACTTACACTTGGATACAGATATCACCATCAAGAACAAGCTTAGGGCCCTTAACCTTTATTAGCATACAGAAACACCACCTAAATAAGAGTTAAGACTCGCTTGATCACTTCCTAACTTAGCCTAAGCTATGATACGCAAGTAAAGGATGTCAGTTTCGGCTTGAGGAGCAATGCTCGACTTTTCATTCAATGCTCAATGTGTGTGTACATAATGAGCTCCTTGTTGTCCTTATACAAACATTCCCTTGCTACCTGGGAAGGATTATAGGTTCCTTCATGCTTAGGAAACCTCTAACTGAACTTAAAACTGGCTTAAATGAAACTTTGGTACAAGGCATGCTTAATGAAGCTAATTACAACTAATGAATCTCGACAATTGAAGAATCTTACCAAAATTGAGAACTAACTTTAAGTCGAGTTTTATTTTCAATTTGGGGCTCTAATTACACCAACAAAGAAAAATTAAATGCTTTAAAATGAGTGCCAAAAAAAATGAAAGGTGTGACTATGAATTAAGAACCTCACTAAACTTAAGAACTTTCTTTAACTCGAGTTCGCCAACTACACCGATAATGTGCTCCGAAAAATGGAATGAGCTGAAAGAAAAACGAAAGGTGCGGCTATCAATCAAGAACATTGCTAAACTTAAGAACTGTCTTTAACTCTAGCCTTTTCCAACTACTCCCACAAAGTGCCCCTAAAAAGGGAATACAAATGCACTAAAATTAGTGCAAAGAATGAAAGGTGTAACTACGAATCAAGAACCTCACCCAACTTGAGAGCTTCAATTCTAGTTTACATTTCATTTGGGGCCCCAATTACACTCATAAAGATCTACCATGTAGAGAATACAAATGCACTAAAATAAGTGCAAAAGAATGAAGGCGAGGCGATAAATCACGAACCTAGTGAAACTTAAGAACTGGCTTAAATGCTTGTTCACTTTTCAATTAGGGCATAAATGACCCATGCAAAGGGCTGGCATCAAGGGAAAACAAATGCCTTAAAAAAAGCACAAAAGAATAAATGTTATCATCACAAATCGATGATGTAGCTAAATTTACGAACTTACTTTTAACTTAAGCTCTGTTTTCATTTTGGGTAATAATTGCACTTGTGAAGAGCTGCTAATAAGTGGGAAAAAATGGCCAAAAAGGAGTGGAAAGAATGAATGGAGTCGCTGCAAATTAAGAATTTGGTTAAACATAAGATGTAAATCTAACCTTTATCTGCTTTGATTTGGAGCTCCAAAATCACCCGTGAAGAGCTGCAAACCAACAGGAAGTGAATACCCAAAAAAGAGCGCAAAATGAATGAATGGTGTCTCCATAAATAAATAAACTTACCAAACTAGAAACTAACTTTCACTCTACTTTTCTTCCATTTTAGGCGCCACTTACACCAACAAAGAACTCTCATAAAGAGAAAATAGTTGCCCTAAATGGGTGCGGAGAAATGAAAGTTATGGCTGTAAATTAAGGAACTCGCCTAACTCAAGAACTTACTTTAACTACAGCCTTCTTTTCATTTGAAGCCCCACTTACATAGACAAAAAGCCCTTGAACAGAGAATACAAATGCAATAAAACGAGTGCAAACGAATGATAGCGTGGCAATCAATCAAGAATGTGCCAAAACATAAGAACATACATTAACTCTTGCCCACTTTTCTTCTAGGGCGTCAATAACACCCGCAAAGAGCTGCCACCAATAAAAAAAACAAATGTCTCAAAATGAGTGTAAAAGGAAAAATGTTGTGGTTGCAAACTTAGGATGAAGCAAAAATTAGGTGGTTAATTTAGCTCAACTTCTGTTTTCATTTAGTGTACTAATCACAGCTGTAAGGATCTCCTAACAAGAGGAAAGAAATGCTTTAAAAGGTGTGGCTAGGAAAAAGGAATCTCACAAAAACATAAGAACTAACTTTAACCATTATTCTATTTTCATGTGGAGGTCCAATTACACCTACAAAGAGCTACCGTCAAGAGGAAGTAAATGCCCACAAATTAGCGCCAAATGAGTGAATAGTGTCTCCACAAATCAAGAATCTTACCAACATTGGGGACTAGCTTTAACTATAGTTTTCTTTCATTTGGTGCTTTACTTACGCCCACTAATAGCTCCCATAAAAGGAAAATAATTGTCCCAAACAAGTGCATAGGAATGAAAGACGTGGCTGTAAATCAAGGACCCTGCCAAACTCAAGAACTTACTTTAACTCTAGTTTTCTATTTTACTTGGGGCTCTACTTACACTCGTGAAGAAGTTTCCAAAAAAGAGAATACAAATGACCTGAAATAAATAATTGCAAAAGAATGAAAGTATAGCTATAAATCAAAAACTAGAAAAACTTAAGTACTTACTTTAGCTCTAGTTCACTTTTCATTTGCAGCTCCAATTACACCCACAAATCCCGCCAAGTTGAAAGAGAGGCCCTAAAATTGATTGATGCACGTACACTCAACTAACATTCAAAGAGAATGAAAAGTTAGCTAAGAATGCAAACTGAATTCTAGCTCTAGCTATAAGTGAATCCAAAAGCAATGTAATGGATAGATTGAATATAAACCTATTCATGGATACAAATATCACCATCAAGCACAGACTTAGGGCCCTTAACCTAGATTAGGATACAAAAATACCACCTAAACATGGGTTAAGACTCACTTGATCACCACCTAACTCAGCCTAACCTAGGGTATGCAATTAAAGGATTTTAGTTTTGGTTTAAGGAGCAATGCTTAACTTTTCATTCAATACTCAATGTGTGTGTTCAAAGTGAGCTCCTTGTTATCGTTACAAAAACATTCCCTTGCTGTATGGGAGGGATTAGAGGCTTCCTCATACTTAGGAAACCTCTTACTAAACTTAAAACTGGCTTAAATGAAACTTAAGTACCAAACATGCTTAACTAAGTTAATTGTAACTAATAAGTCTCCGCAATTGAAGAATCTTACCAAAATTGAGAACCAACTTTAACTCAAGTTTTATTTTCAATTGGGGCTCCAATTACACCAACAAAGGCAAATTAAATGCCTTGAAATAAGTACAAGAAAATGAAAGGTGTGACTATAAACCAAGAACCTCAATAAACTTAAGAGCTTTTTTAACTCAAGTGTCTCCAACTTCACCAACAATGTGCTCTGAAAAACGAAATGAGTCCAAAAGAAACAGAAAGGTCCGTCTATGAATCAAGAACATTGCTAAACTTAAGAACTTTCCTTAACTCTAGTTTTCTCCAACTACACCCACAAAGTGCCCCAAAAAAGGGAATACAAATGCACTAAAATGAGTGCAAAGCATGAAGGGTGTGACTACAAATCAAGAACCTCAGCAAACTTGAGAGCTTCAATTCTAGTTTACATTTCATTTGGGCCCCCAACTATACCCACGAAGATCTCCCATGTAGAGAACACAAATGCAGTAACATAAGTGCAAAAGAATGAAAGCGAGGCGATAAATCAAGAACCTAGCCAAACTTAAGAACTGTCTTAAATGCATGTTCACTTTTCAATTAGGGCATAAATGACCCATCCAAAAAGCTGGCATCAAGGGAAAACAAATGCCCTAAAATAAGCGCAAAAGAATCAATGTTGTGGCCACAAGTCGATGGTGCAGCCAAATCTAAAAACTTACTGATGTACCTGCCGAGGGTCCAGGCTAATACTCAAGTTAAGAGTGAAAGCTTATAAACCAAGGTAGATACAATCAAGGGAAAACCAAGGAAAGTGGACACATAATATGATGGTTGTGAAGCATCAAACATGTGAGGGAGGAATGGAACTTAGAATCAAGTGATTCTAAATGAGAAAACAAAGAGAATTTGATGTGAATTGATGTATGTCTCAAGGGATGGAAGGAACCAAGTAGCAAGCTACCAAGTACACGAAGCTAGCAAGTGAAATCAACACAAAAGGGGGACGTTCAAGGGAGGCACGGTCGTGCCTATAAGCACGGTATGGCCGTGCCAACTTGCTGCCATGTTCGTCAAGTTTAGTGGTGTTTCACGGTTTGAGATGGGCTTAGTGTTTGGGTTGCAAGCTAAATCAAAAGGGATACCTTTAGCCTGGGTCAAGCATGAAAATGGATGTAAGAAGGATTATGGTTGTGTGAAATGGAAAGAAGAATCAAAGTTAAGAATTACTAACTCAAGATTAAGCTAGCAAACTTACTTTAACTATCTTTGAACACTTGAGATAAAACACCAAATGAGATAGAACTAAACTTGAAGAATGGATACAGAAACACCACCAAACTCAAGTTTATGGCCCTTAAACTATGATTAAGATACAGATATCACCACTTAATCAAGCTTAAGACTTCACTTGAACACCACCTTAATCGGCCAAAATTAAGGATAAGCAAGCTAAGTGTTTGGAGTGTGCCTAAGCACCGAAAGCACAATGCTCTCAACTTTTAGTTTGATTCAAATCTGGTATATCTCATACAAAGGGCGTGCAAGCTCTTTAAATAGAGCTAAGCTAGCAAGCAAACACACATACAAGCACCTTGACCTTTCCCTCCTAAGGAGGAAAGCTATTAAGAGCAAAACAAGCTGATTTGTGCTAATCTAAAATACATGCTTGCTTAAACTAGTCTAACACATTTGAAACAACAAGGAAAGCAAGACTAATAGTTATTACAACTTTAATTGACTTGTACTTAAGCCCAAGCAGCTGGAAACTCAGCAAGAATGCAGATGCTTTAGCCGAAAAGCACAAGCCACTTTACGGCTGGCCAATGAGAATCAAGGGAGCACCTTCTTTGTCTTCCAATGAGATTCAAGAGACAAGCCTTCTTGCAGCCCTTCCCTCATTGGTTGTTGTCTTCCCTAGGTTGCCTTGGACGTGTGCCAAGCCTTGGAAGGTGTGCCACTCAGCTGAAGAGAAGGAAACCCTTTGGAGAAGGAAAGCTGCTTGCTGCTGTAAACTGTAATGTGCTGGCAGCTTACAGGGTCGATTTGCAGGCCATGTATTCCAGGGCAAACGTGGTCATAACTTGCGTTGCCACACATGGATGGAAAGCTTGAGAAGTCTTCTAACAGCTCCAAGTGGAATTACTCAATTTGGAGTTCATTTGCCTGATCAAAATATCAAAATGGCCAGACTGGTCTGAACTGGGTCTCAGTCTGCACGGTTTGGGAGATTGACCTGGTTCTTCATCTTCCACTTGACTTAACTTGCTTTTATCACTTGGACCACATAGATAACATCTTGGGGACCCAAAATATGTAAAAATACAAGACTTATACCAAAATATAGCTTAAGAAATGAAAAGAACAAAACCGGGTACATTCTGACCCTGCTGGGCAGTGTTGACACCTTGGGTTTAATTGCTGATTTGAATGACCAAATGAAGTCCAAATTGGATGAAACTTGATTTGTTGGAAAGCTAACATCTTGAACTTCATATCCATCAGAAAATATTAGATGTAAACCCTTAGTATGTTTGAGAAATTAAGCACGCAAAAATGGGTTAGCTGCTGGAATTAACCCTTGCCCTGCAGTTTCAAGGGCTTTGGTCACTTAGCATCAGATTGTACAAACCGAAGGTATGTTACCTTGGCTGAATGGAAGGCAACTAAGGAGGTCGAAATAGAAGAGGAAAAGAAAGAGGATGAAAAAGATGATCTTGAGGAGATAGAAATTGAGGCGGATGAAGGTGAAATGCTCACCTTAGACACTTACCACCCACCAAAATACAAAGAGAATCGAAGTATTCTTTTCATGACCTTTGGTGAACCATCAACCTTTTCCCCCATTCCACCCACACCCAAAGCACTCAAACGAACCTTCTGTCAATTCAATTCAGAATCATTCCTTACAGTTCCTAATCCTGGGTTAAGAGCATGTGGGAAAGTGGTTCCAATCATGTTCAAGGAGTCCCCTACGCCCACCATTCCAATCAACAAGGGGCAGGTAAAGAAACGAGTCTCTAAGTTCAAAAGAGACTTGTTTTCATGGTTGATTTTATTTCAACCAGAATGGAAGCAAAAGAGGAGTTCATTACCTACTATGATTTGAGGGCAAATCATTTTTAACAAGGGGAGTATGATGGAAATCCCTCCATCCCTTTTGTTAAAAAAGAATCAAATCAATTAGGTAATCTTATTATGCTGGTTTAAGGATGAATAAATCATCTAAGTTTTGATTAAGCATTGAAACTGCAGGGCAAGGGTTAATTCCAGCAGCTAACCCATTTTTGCGTGCTTAATTTCTCAAACATACTAAGGGTTTACATCTAATATTTTCTGATGGATATGAAGTTCAAGATGTTAGCTTTCCAACAAATCAAGTTTCATCCAATTTGGACTTCATTTGGTCATTCAAATCAGCAATTAAACCCAAGGTGTCAACACTGCCCAGCAGGGTCAGAATGTACCCGGTTTTGTTCTTTTCATTTCTTAAGCTATATTTTGGTATAAGTCTTGTATTTTTACATATTTTGGGTCCCCAAGATGTTATCTATGTGGTCCAAGTGATAAAAGCAAGTTAAGTCAAGTGGAAGATGAAGACCAGGTCAATCTCCCAAACCGTGCAGACTGAGACCCAGTTCAGACCAGTCTGGCCATTTTGATATTTTGATCAGGCAAATAAACTCCAAATTGAGTAATTCCACTTGGAGCTGTTAGAAGACTTCTCAAGCTTTCCAACCATTGTGGCAACACAAGTTATGACCACGTTTGCCCTAGAATACATGGCCTGCAAGTCGACCCTGTAAGCTGCCAGCATATTACAGTTTACAGCAGCAAGCAGCTTTCCTTCTCCAAAGGGTTTCCTTCTCTTTAGCTGAGTGGCACACCTTCCAAGGCTTGGCACACGTCCAAGGCAACCTAGGGAAGACAACAACCAATGAGGGAAGGGCTGCAAGAAGGCTTGTCTCTTGAATCTCATTGGAAGACAAAGAAGGTGCTCCCTTGATTCTCATTGGCCAGCCGTAAAGTGGCTTGTGCTTTTCGGCTGAAGCATGTGCATTCTTGCTGAGTTTCCAGCTGCTTGGGCTTAAGTACAAGTCAATTAAAGTTGTAATAACTATTGGTCTTGCTTTCCTTGTTGTTTCAAATGTGTTAGACTAGTTTAAGCAAGCATGTATTTTAGATTAGCACAAATCAGCTTGTTTTGCTCTTAATAGCTTTCCTCCTTAGGAGGGAAAGGTCAAGGTGCTTGTATGTGTGTTTGCTTGCTAGCTTAGCTCTATTTAAAGAGCTTGCACGCCCTTTGTATGAGATATACCAGATTTGAATCAAACTCAAAGTTGAGAGCATTGTGCTTTCGGTGCTTAGGCACACTCCAAACACTTAGCTTGCTTATCCTTAATTTTGGCCGATTAAGGTGGTGTTCAAGTGAAGTCTTAAACTTGATTAAGTGGTGATATCTGTATCTTAATCATAGTTTAAGGGCCCTAAACTTGAGTTTGGTGGTGTTTCTGTATCCATTCTTCAAGTTTGGTTCTATCTCATTTGGTGTTTTATCTCAAGTGTTCAAAGAGAGTTAAAGTGAGTTTGCTAGCTTAATCTTGAGTTAGTAATTCCTAACTTTGACTCTTCTTTCCATTCCACACAACTATAACCCTTCTTACATCCATTTTCATGCTTGACCCAGGCTAAAGGTATCCCTTTTGATTTAGCTTGCAACCCAAACACTAAGCCCATCTCAAACCGTGAAACACCACTAAACTTGACGAACATGGCAGCAAGTTGGCACGGCCATACCGTGCTTATAGGCACGACCGTGCCTCCCTTGAACGTCCCCCTTTTGTGTTGATTTCACTTGCTAGCTTCGTGTACTTGGTAGCTTGCTACTTGGTTCCTTCCATCCCTTGAGACATACATCAATTCACATCAAATTCTCTTTGTTTTCTCATTTAGAATCACTTGATTTTAAGTTCCATTCCTCCCTCACATGTTTGATGCTTCACAACCATCATATTATGTGTCCACTTTCCTTGGTTTTCCCTTGATTGTATCTACCTTGGTTTGTAAACTTTCACTCTTAACTTGAGTATTAGCCTGGACCCTCGGCAGGTACATCACTTACTTTTAACTCGAGGTCTATTTTCATTTTGGGGAATAATTGCACTTGTGAAGAGCTACCAACAAGAGGAAAAGAACGACTAAAAGGGAGTGGAAAGAATGAATGGGGTCACCACAAATCAAGAATCTGGTTAAACATAAGAACTAACTCTAACCCTTTTCTATTTTCATTTGGAGCCCCAATCGCACCCGTGAAGAACTGCAAACCACGAGGAAGTGAATACCCAAAAAAGAGTGCAAAAATAATGAATGGTGTCCCCACAAATAAATAAACTTACCAAACTGGGAACTCACTTTCACTCTTGTTTTCTTTCATTTTAGGTGCCAATTACACCAACAAAGAACTCTCACAAAGAGAAAATAGTTGCCCTAAATGAGCACAAAAGAATGAAAGTTATGGCTTCAAATCAAGGAACTCGCCTAACTCAAGAACGTACTTTAACTATAGCTTTGTTTTCATTTGAAGCCCCACTTTCATAGACAAAAAGCTCCTGAACAGAGAATACAAATGCACTAAAACGAGTGCAAAAGAATGATAGTGTGGTGACAATTTACGAATGTACTCAAACATAAGAACATACATTAACTCTTGTCCACTTTTCTTCTAGGGCATCAATAACACCCGCAAAGAGCTGCCAGCAATAAAAGAAACACAAATGCCTTAAAATGAGTGTAAAAGGATAAATGCTGCGATTCCAAACTTAGGATGGAGCAAAAATTAGGAGGTTACTTTAGCTCAAGTTCTGTTTTCATTTAGTGTACTAATCACACCTATAAGGATCTCCGAACAAGAGGAAAGAAATGCTTTGAAAGGCGTGGAAAGGTGTGGCTAAAAACCAGGAATCTCGCGAAAACACAAGAACCAACTTTAACTGTTATTCTATTTTCATGTGAGGTCCAATTACACCCCCAAAAAACTACAATCAAGAGGAAGTAAATGCCTAAAAATTAGTGCCAAAAGAGTGAATAGTGTCTCGATAAATCAAGAATCTTACCAACAATGGGGACCACCTTTAACTCTAGTTTTCTTTCATTTGGTGCTTCACTCACACCCACTAGTAGCCCCACAAAAAGAAAATGACTGCCCCAAATGAGTGCATAGCATTCAAACATGTGGCTATAAATCAAGGACCCCACCAAAGTCAAGAACTTACTTTAACTCTCATTTTCTATTGCATTTGGGGCTCTACCTGCACTCGCGAAGAAGTTCCCAAAAAAGAGAATACAAATGACCTAAAATAAATAATTGCAAAAGAATTATAGTGCGGCTATAAATTGAAAACTTAGAAAAACTTAAGTACTTACTTTAAATCTAGTTCACTTTTCATTTGGAGCTCTAATTACACTCACAAATCCGGTCTAGTGAAAAGAGAGGCCCTACAATTGATGGATGCATGTACACTCAACTCACATTCGAAGAGAATGCAAAGTTAGCTAAGAATGCAAACCACATTCTAGCTCTATTTTTAAGTGAATCCAAAAGCAATGTAAAGGATAGATTAAATATAAACCTATTCTTCGATATAGATATCACCATCAAGAACAAGCCTAGGGCCCTTAACCTTGAATAGGGTACAGAAGCATACCCTAAACAAGAGTTAAGACTCACTTGATCACCACCTAGCTCAGCCAAAGCTAGGATAGGCAAGTAAAGGATTTTAGTTTCGGTTAAAGAGCAATGGTGAACTTTTCATTCAATACTCAATGTGTGTGTTCAAAGCGAGCTCCTTGTTGTCCTTATACAAACATTCCTTGCTACATGGGAAGGATTAAATGTTTCTTTATACTTACGAAACCTCTAACTAAACTTAAAACTGGCTCAAATGAAACTTAAGTACCAAACATGCTTAACTAAGCTAACTGCAACTAATCAGTCTCTATAATTAAAGAATCTTACGAAAATCGAGAACCAACTTCAACTCTAGTTTTATTTTTAATTGGGGCTCCAATTACACTAACAAAGACAAATTAAATGCCTTAAAATAAGTATAAGAAAATGAAAGGTGTGACTATAAATCAAGAAGCTCACTAAGCTTAACAACTTTCTTTAACTCGAGTTTCTCTAACCACACCAACAAAGCGCTCCGAAAAATGGAATGGGTCCAAATGAAAAAAAACAAAAGTTACAGATGTAAATCAAGAACATTGCCAAACTTAAGCACTTTCTTTAACTCTAGTTTTCTCCAGCTACGCCCACAAAGTGCTCCTGCAAGTGGAATACAAATGCATCAAAATGAGTGCATAGAATGAAAGATGTACCCACAAACCAAGAACCTCTCCAAACTTGAGAGCTTCAATTCTAGTTTACATTTCATTTGGGGCCCCAATTAAACTCTCAAAGATCTCCCAAGCAGCAAGTACAAATCCACTAAAATGGGCACAAAAAATGAAAGCGAGGTGATAAATCAAGTACCTAGCGAAACCTAAGAACTGGCTTAAATGCTTGTTCACTTTTCAATTAGGGCGTTAATGACCCCTACAGAGAGCTGTCATCCAGGGAAAACTGATGCCTTAAAATAAGTCCAAAAGGATAAATGTTGTGGTCACAAATCGAGGATGTAGCTCATTTTACAAACTTACTTTTAGCTCGAGTTCTTTTTTCATTTTGGGCAATAATTGCACTTGTGATGAGCTGCCAATAAGAGGAAAAAAATGACCAAAAAGGAGTGTAAAGAATAAGTGGAGCTTGCTACAAATCAAGAATCTGGCTAAACATAAAAACAACTCTAACCCTTATATGTTTTCATTTGGAGCCCCAACCGTACCCTGCAAGAGCTGCAAACCAAGAGGAAGTGAATGCCCTCTCCACAAATAAATAAACTTAATGTTGAGTTCGTGAGTATCCAACCACAAGAAGAGGGTGAATTGTGGTATCTGATTTTCGCGTTGTAGATAACAAACACCCTCACAGAGGTTGTTCTCAAGTGACAAACACCCTGATAGCTTGTTTGCACGGGGTGTTCTCAAATATTGCAGAGGCGAAAATCACCAAGATAGATGCGGAAAATAAAGCACACACAATTTTTACGTGGAAAACACCTCTAGCCCAACTGAGGTGTGAAAAACCACGACCTACCTCGTGTAGGATTTAACCACTTTCACTAACGGGCTTCACATGTTACAAATGTAACACACCTTGTTACAACTTGCAACCACGTAACCTTCTTCCCAAAGACAGGTTACACCACGTCCAACCTTCGCAAGATTAGACACGTCCAAGTCCACACGACTAGGACACACTCACTCACTTTTCTGATCCAAGATCAGGGTTACAAACACCTTACAGGGGTGCTTCTCACTAAGCAGATGTAAGGTACAATGAAGATCCTATTATGCCAATGGTATGAAAACTCAAAATCAAACACAGCTTGTCACGGTTTGCTTTTCAGAATGAAGCTCAAGAATCTTTGAGTGTAAACCGAGTTTTCTGATTTTCCTGGATTTTTCAAAAGGCTGTGTTTATGCAAATTCAAACCGAGTTTTCTATCTCTTTGTTTTTCGAGTGTTTTGAATATCTGTATATATCTGTCTGTGTGTATATGCTGGGAGAGAAAAAGCTGAGGCTTTTAAACAAAAAAACCAACGGTCATAAACCACAGAATCAGCTAAGTATGGAAATTGTTTTGCAAAATTATCCAACGGCTAATGATTAATTTATCCCAAAATATAAGGGATTTTGTTATCTTAAAAGATAACCCTTATCTTCCCATAACCGTGAAGAGGTTTAAAGAGATTTTCAGCTTTTACCAAATCCGAAAATATAGTCAAAGGAAATTTTTTCCTTTAAGTTTTGGCAAATCTCCAAAACTTATTTTCGAAATTCTCCCAAAATATTTTCAGGAAATATCCTTTCCAGAGAAATAGCAGTTTTGAAATTCAAGGAAAGTATTCTAGAGATCTTGGCCAACCAAAATGAATTTTTCAAAAATAATCGGGTATGGCCACTGCAGTTCAGAAACACCCTAGGCACCCTGTTCGCAGGGTTGTTCGCAACTGGTGTTCTGAAGCACTTAGCACAAGTACCAATTCAAGAAGTGTTTAAAAATGATGTTTTCAATATTGGCATATTAACAAGAGTCTAATTAAATAAAACCTATATACCCAAGACTTCTTGTTTTGAACCAGTCATCTTGTCCGAGATTTGTAGAGCTGCTGTGAACACCAAGGCCACCTTGTTTGCTGGGGTTGTTCTTTGCATTGCTAGAGTTCAGGAACACGCTTTACAATCAACTGTCGAGATGGTGTTCTTGACTTAATATAGAATCACCAAGTAAAACCTGTCTAGAAGACATTCTCACATGTAGCAAACCAGTTAATACAATAAAGATCACAAACACCAGTTAGGCCTGTTTGGAGATCGTGTTCGGAGCAACATTACTTGGACAGATTTTTACACTTGGATTTGTTATCATCAAAACTAAATATAATAACACAACAAATTCCCCCTTTTTGATGATGACAAACCAAGTGACCATATTGACAAAAAAATGAATGAATGCTGATGGGGATAAGTCAATGCTAAGGTCCACTCGTCAAGTCGTCAATAGGACTACTTCCCCCTTTTGGCATCATTAAAAAGCATAAACAACATTATGAATGCAAGAAAAGAAGTAAATAGCAGAAGTTGCAAGAGGCAGTAATAAAGGGATATTGCATTAAAAACCTTACAAATGCCAAAAACGAAAGTAAGGAAGGAGGAGACTAGAGAACAGCCTAGACAATCAGGGAGCAGGGGGTGGTTGCGTTTGCAGAGGAGGGATGCTAGGGGCAAGAGTGGAGAGAAGTGCAAGCAAATCTTCATGGCGTTTGGCCGAGAGAGCTCGTTCCTCAGCAAGAGCAGCCTTGACAGCTAAGAGGTCATCTTTGAGGAGAGCATTGTCCTCAAGAACAGCCTCAACCTTGACGGAAGGTTGTCTAGAAACAGGTGGTCGAGGTGGTCGACGACCCTGTTTGGAGACTGACCCTTCGCCAACCCCATAGCCACACCCTAGTAGGGTGTCAACGCCAATTTCATCAATGATTTGGGCCGGCACTCTTCGTGTGAGCACGATCCCAAAGTACTCAAGCACCCTTGTCAACAAAAACCCATAGCCAAGATCATGTGCCCGGGTGGTGTTCGCAATTCGCTCTATGTGGCGAATCATGATTGCAGGGAGGTTTACTGGTTCCTCCCGATCCAGTAGGTCCACCAGACATTGATCAAAGGCATCTGCTGAGTTTCGCCCTTGACCTCGCGGTATTATGTTCTTGATGGTGAACATAAACAGTAGTTGGTGCAGGGAGGTCATTTCACCCTTCTTAACCGAGAGGGGTGTTCTCAGGCCCTGTTTTTGACTAAGGCGTTTGGACACCTCTAAGAGCCTGGCTGTTTCCAGGGCCGTTTTGTCTTCCCTCACATACACAGCAAATCCACGAGAGGGGATGCCCAGAATATCACTCAGGGTGGCTTCATCAAAGGAAAAATGACACGCATTGACAGCACTTGTCACCACCCCATTTGTGACAGAGCAGTTGGCATAGAATTCAGCCAACTCGGGCACAGAACACCCTTGCTGGGTGTTTGCAAACAACTCAAGCCAGCCTTGGGCTCGAAGCTTGTTCAAGAACACCCCCAGACCCTGTTCCTCGAAAAAGCTTACATTCACTACCTTCCCCCTGACGACATTGCGCTTCAGCAACTGCGCATGTTTGTCAGACATAGGAGAGGGAGTGAACTGCTTTGGGCGTTTAAGGACAGGAACAGAGGTGGTAGTTTCTGGTAGGGGGGCTGTTCTGGGCTTTCGCTTGAGGGGTGTTTTGGCAGGAGAGGGCTTCACAGCAGGTTTATTGGTTGGTTTTGGAGGAGCTTGGTCTTCAGAGGACTCAGAAAACACCGGTGTCCCCTGTTTGAAGGTGGTGTTCTCAGAGTCAGAACTCGAGAACCCTTCAGAAGAAGAAGAAATCTCCTCGATGATAGGAGTAGAGGGTTTGGAGGTACGAGGAGCGGATTAAAAAGCGATTCTCGCAGACTTGCGAGAGGGCTTAGAGGATTGAGGAGAAGAGGGAGTTTGTGAGGGTTGAGACCTTGGTTGTGGCCTTGTTCTTGGCGTTCTACTACGCCTAGCCACGATTTTCACCCTCTTCCTTTTCTCTCCAGTTCGAGCGACCGGAGTGGGGGTTTCAGCCTCATGGAGAGAATTCTTCTCGAGACTTTCCTCGGACGACTCATTCGACTTCCCTTGGAAGTCAACAGGCAGATCCTCCACAACCACACCTTCGATAGAGGCAGCCCCTGTTTCTGTCGCGGTGTCAGAGAAACAGGGCTCAAAATTAAACCCTTCAGGGGTTTCCAAGAATTGTTCTTGAGACCCCGACTTTATTCCCTTTGACTTAACTGAAATGGGACAAGCAATTGCCCCTACGAGGAACACCAATTCCCTTCCACATTCAAAGGGAATACCATCCATCCCCATTCCCACTGATTTTAGAGACAAGCGATTCAGAAATTGGAAAGGCTTGTAAAGAATTGGGCGAGAAGGAGCAGGAATTGAGGAAGAAAGAACGAGGGCTTTTGATTGAAGAGTGTTATTGGAAGCCATTGTTGCTAGAGGAGAGAGATTAGGGTTTAAGGAGTTTGCAGGATGTTCGGTTTTTGCTTGAGGGCAAGACGAACGATAGTACTAAGAGCAGGGCATAAGAGAGAGAGAGAGAGAGAGCAGCCGAATCTTTGAGAAGATCTCTTGAATTGCAACGGGTAGGAGCAATAACATCTTGTGCCTTGGGAAGGAAAGCAAACACACCGAGCAACCAAGGGGCGTACCTGTTCTCTGTATTATGCCACCGAGCAACCAAGGGGCGTACCTGTTCTCTGTGTTATGCATGTTCTTTGCCGTCTGATCTGATTCAACTGAATGGCATTAAGACGGCTCCAGTACATCCCCTTATGTTGTACTAAGTAGATAAGGAAAAAAAATGCATGCAATACGGGCATATGCAATCACATCCGTTATTAATAAAATTTGCAAACAGGGGGAGAGAACAGGGTGTAAAGGTTGATCTTACCAAACCCAGTTCATGTTCTGGAAACAGGTATCTCAGGGTGTTCTCACCAACCCTAGTTCCAGTCTATTTCTCTCAAAAAGGTCTCTAGCTAGTGCCTTAGTGAATATATCAGCAATTTGACTTTCCGTTGAGCAAAAATTCATAGAGATTAAACCCTTTTCAACATTATCTCTCAAGAAATGATGTCGAATGTCAATATGCTTTGTTCTTTTATGTTGACATGGATTTTTGGCAATATTAATTGCACTTGTGTTATCACAAAAATAGGAATGCATCAAATGTCAACACAAAAGTCCTTAAGCTGTTGCCTTATCCACAACAGTTGAGCACAACATGAAGCTGCTGCAACATATTCAGCTTCTGCCGTGGACATGGCAACTGAATGTTGCTTCTTGGTAGCCCAAGATACCAAACAAGGTCCAAGAAAGTGAGCCATACCTGAGGTACTCTTTCTATCAACTAGGAATCCAGCATAGTCAGCATCAGCATATCCAACAAGATCAAAATTGCAACCTTTAGGATACCATAGAGCTAAATTGGGTGTATGTTTCAAATACCTTAGTATCCGTTTAACAGCCTTAAGATGAGTTTCCTTAGGATTAGACTGAAAACGGGCACATAAACCAACACTAAAAACAATATCAGGTCTACTAGCGGTTAGGTATAAGAGTGACCCAATCATACCCCGATAGAGTTTCTCCTCAACTGAGGGACTCCCATCATCCATAACCAACTTGGTTGAAGGAGAAATAGGAGTGTCTATGGGTTTGGCCGACTCCATCCCAAAACGCTTAAGTAATTCCTTGATATACTTTTGCTGATGGATCATGGTGCCGTTTGGAGTTTGCTTGATTTGTAAGCCTAAGAAAAAATTAAGCTCACCCATCATGCTCATCTCAAACTCACTCCTCATCATATTTGAAAATTCATTGCATAAATCATGATGAGTTGCACCAAATATGATGTCATCAACATATATTTGGACAATCAAAAAATGTTCCCCCTTAGATTTTAGAAACAAGGTATTGTCAACCTTACCTCTTCTAAAATCATTTTCAAGTAAAAAACTTGACAACCGTTCATACCAAGCTCTTGGAGCTTGTTTTAAACCATAAAGTGCCTTGTCAAGTTTAAAAACATGATTTGGAAAATCACCATTTTCAAAACCAGGGGGTTGTTTGACATACACCTCTTCTTTAAGGTATCCGTTTAGGAATGCACTTTTAACATCCATTTGATATAGCTTGATTTCCATATGAGCTGCAAAGGCTATTAAATTCGAATAGCCTCAATTCTAGCAACTGGTGCAAAGGTTTCTTCGTAATCGATCCCTTCTTCTTGATTGTATCCTTGTACAACCAGCCGTGCCTTGTTCCTGGTGACTGTTCCTGACTCATCCAGTTTGTTTCGGAACACCCACTTGGTTCCAATGATTGTTCTCTCTGCAGGTTTAGGTACAAGGTGCCATACCTTGTTTCTTTCAAATTGATGAAGCTCTTCTTGCATAGCCGTGATCCAATCTGAATCTGCAAGAGCTTCATTCACACTTTTTGGCTCAATGTTAGAAAGAAAAGCATAGAAAGCACAAAAATTCTTTAGTTTAGATCTAGTTTGCACTCCAGTATTAATATCTGACAAGATTTGATCAAGAGGATGCGAACTATGGTGCTTCCATGGTCGTGGAGTAAGAGGATCCACAGACACATGCTCTGTTCTAACTGAAATGTGTGTAGGATCAGGCTCAAGAACACCTCCTGATCCTGTTTCTGCACCTGTTTGTAACCTTATTCCTGAAGAACATGGTTCCGAACAGGGTTCAGCGGTGTTTTCCCCTGTTTGGTGTTCACCTTGCCTGCTGTTCTGAGGAACACCTTCAGGAGTTGTTTTCTCCATGGTGTTCTTACCTCGTTTATCTTGGAGCAACACTTCTTTTCGAACAAGACCTAATTCAAGTTCATCTTCCTGTGCATCATTCTCACTCAACACGTTAGATTCATCAAAAAGTACATGCACACTTTCCTCAACACATATGCCTTGCTGTGAGAAGAATAGCCAAGAAGTATTGCCTCATCACTTCTTGGATCAAACTTTCCTAAGACATCCTTCCCATTATTATGCACAAAACACTTGCAACCAAATGTCCTTAGGTGCGTAATATTGGGTTTTCTGCCTTTGAAAAGTTCATAAGGAGTTTTATTCAACATAGGTCTGATCATGCATCTATTTATAATGTAACATGAGGTGTTCAATGCTTCTGCCCAGAAATACCTAGGAAGACCACTGGCAATAAGCATTGTTCTGGTCATGTCTTCCAGGGTGCGATTTTTGCGCTCAACCACCCCATTTTGTTGGGGTGATCTTGGGGCTGAGAAGTTATGATCAACACCATGTTCATTACAATAGTTAATAAAACTTGCATTTTCAAACTCAGTTCCATGATCAGATCTTAAGCTGATTAAGGAGTGTCCTACTCTCTTTTCAACCTTTTTGAGAAAGGCAATAAAATTCTCAAAGGTTTCATCCTTGGATGCCAAAAACAAGGTCCAAGTAAATCGAGAGTAATCATCCACTACCACAAGCACATACTTTTTCCCACCTCTACTAGTTATCCTCATGGGACCACACAAATCAATGTGTAGCAATTCTAGAGGTCGAGTAGTGCTTACACACCTTTTTCGATTTAAAAGAAGATCTGACTTGTTTGCCTTTTGCACAAGCTTCACATACCTTGTCATCATTAAATTTGATGGAAGGTAGTCCAATAACTAGGTCTTTTGAAACAAGTTTGTTTAACAAGGATAAGCTTGCATGACCTAGTCTCTTGTGCCATAACATTATATCATCATTTAATGCATTTAAACAAGTCAGATTATTTTGGGGAAGAGTGGAAATACAAACTTTATAAACATTTTGACATCGCTTCCCCCTCAACACAACATCTCCTGTGTCGTCATTTACAACCAAGCAACGTGTTCGTGAAAACACCACTAGGTTGTTCTTGTCACACAGTTGGGACACACTTAGCAAATTGTGCTTTAAACCATCAACCAAGTGCACATTATCAATTGAGTGGGAGAGAGTTTTACCAATATTACCTATACCGACAATTGTCCCAGACTTGCCGTTTCCAAATGCTACACTCCCACCATTCAAAGCTGTAAGTGAGAGAAAATTTGATCTTTCTCCAGTCATGTGCCGCGAACACCCACTATCAACATACCACAGCTGCCTGTTTTCAAGGTTGTTTTCTGATCTGTTTGACAGGGTGTTTCTTACCCTGTTTGCTGGGTTGTTTGTGGGATTGTTCTCTCTCACTTCAGCCTGCAAAACAAATCACGGGTTAGTTTTGGGAACCCAGATCCACTTGGGTCCCATTCCTTTAGACATGTAAAGCTCATCTTTTCTAATCCAGATTTGTTTCACATACCTTTCATTCTTTTCATTGGCATGTTTTCTTAAAGGACAAGAATATCGATAGTGACCAGTTTTACCACAATGAAAGCAAACAATGTTTTCAGGTAATCCCACATACTTCCTATGAATTGGGTAAACTGTTCGTTTAGGCTTATACCCAAGTCCCTTTCTGTTTCGACTGTGGTGAGTGTTTAACCAAGCAAGGGCCTGTGAAGATTTGTTCCGTCGTTTGTTTGTGCTAAGCTCGATTTCCAGCTTTTCTTTATTAGCATGCAAACCCTTGTTCTCTTTGAGCAGGGACTCAACCATTCCTTCCACCTCAAAGAGTTTTTCCTCTATTCGAGAGTAATCTCCTTCTTTTATAAGGAGGTTTTCTTTGAGCATATTAACATTTTCATGTAAACCGAGTTTTTCATTTTTAAGAATTTCATTTTCAAGCTCTAGGTCACGAACTTCTCTTTTTAGATCAGCACATGTGTCTATCAAATTATATAGAAGTTCTTCTAAAGTGGCTTTGTTAAGACCATGTACCTTGTTCTTGAGATCTGAGAAGCTGATTGTTGATTCATCATTTGAATCTGAATCACTTTGTGCCATAAGTGCTACAACTCCTTCTTCAGCTTCAGATTCTCCCTCATCCTCAGAGGAATCTCCCCAAGTAGCCAGCATAGCTTTCGAGAATCGCCTGCCCAGATTGTTTATAGGGTGTTTTCGACCCTGTTTTCGAGGGTGTTCAGGCATTTGATCTTCTCGAAGCAGAGGGCAATTCTTGACTAAGTGATCTGGTTTGCCGCACTTGAAACACCCTGTGAGCTATTCTTTGGAGGTGTTTCTGGACTTGCTGAAGTCTTTTCTTTTGTTGTTTTCCTTGACCTTTTTGAAGAATTTCTTGAATTTTCTGGACATTAGGGCCATTTCTTCATCTTCAAGGTCAGAGTCAGTGTCCTCATATGCTTTCAAGGCAAGCCCACGATCCTTCTTTTGCTCATCTCTTTGCTGTGAGTTCTTTCGGAGTTCATAGGTCCGGAGATTACCAATCAACTCATCGAGGGTGATCTTGTTCATGTCTTTAGCCTCTTGGATGGCTGTTACTTTGGCCTCCCACGTGCGAGGTAAAATTCTGAGGATTTTCCTCACCAACTCTTCAGTGGTGAAAGATCTTCCCAGGGATTTTAACTCGTTCGTGATGTGGGTGAACCGTGTATACATGTCCATCACAGTTTCATGATCACCCATATCAAACAACTCATATTGTCGCATAAGTAGCTCAATTCTAGATTGTTTAACTTGACTCGTACCTTCATGAGCAACTTGCAGAGCATTCCAGATAGCTTGGGCTGATTCACACTCAGAGATGCGAGTGTATTCATCGGGTCCTAGGCCAAAATATAGAAGCTTTTTGGCTTTGGCATTTTTCTCCATTTTCTTGTAGTCCTCGGTATCAAATTCTATGGATTCCTTGGGAACCTTCTTACCATCTTCAAGCACCTTGGTGGGAACAAGGGGCCCGTTCTTGATGAGCATCCATAATTCATAATCTTCTGCCTGAATATAGTTCTCCATCCTATTCTTCCACCAACTATAATGTTGGCCGTTGAAATAGGGTGGACGAGTAATGGATTGCCCTTCAAGAATTCCTTGTGGGGTACTCATCTTCAGAATCTCTCAAGGTGTTAACCTTTTGTAAGAGAACCCGCTCTGATACCACTTGTTGAGTTCGTGAGTATCCAACCACAAGAGGGGGGTGAATTGTGGTATCTGATTTTCGCGTTGTAGATAACAAACACCCTCACAGAGGTTGTTCTCAAGTGACAAACACCCTGATAGCTTGTTTGCACGGGGTGTTCTCAAATATTGCAGAGGCGAAAATCACCAAGATAGATGCGGAAAATAAAGCACACACAATTTTTACGTGGAAAACACCTCTAGCCCAACTGAGGTGTGAAAAACCACGACCTACCTCGTGTAGGATTTAACCACTTTCACTAACGGGCTTCACACGTTACAAATGTAACACACCTTGTTACAACTTGCAACCACGTAACCTTCTTCCCAAAGACAGGTTACACCACGTCCAACCTTCGCAAGATTAGACACGTCCAAGTCCACACGACTAGGACACACTCACTCACTTTTCTGATTCAAGATCAAGGTTACAAACACCTTACAGGGGGTGCTTCTCACTAAGCAGATGTAAGGTACAATGAAGATCCTATTATGCCAATGGTATGAAAACTCAAAATCAAACACAGCTTGTCACAGTTTGCTTTTCAAAATGAAGCTCAAGAATCTTTGAGTGTAAACCGAGTTTTCTGATTTTTCTGGATTTTTCAAAAGGCTGTGTTTATGTAAATTCAAACCGAGTTTTCTATCTCGCTGTTTTTCGAGTGTTTTGAATATCTGTATATATCTGTCTGTGTGTATATGCTGGGAGAGAAAAAGCTGAGGCTTTTAAACAAAAAAACCAACGGTCATAAACCACAGAATCAGCTAAGTATGGAAATTGTTTTGCAAAATTATCCAACGGCTAATGATTAATTTATCCCAAAATATAAGGGATTTTGTTATCTTAAAAGATAACCCTTATCTTCCCATAACCGTGAAGAGGTTTAAAGAGATTTTCAGCTTTTACCAAATCCGAAAATATAGTCAAAGGAAATTTTTTCCTTTAAGTTTTGGCAAATCTCCAAAACTTATTTTCGAAATTCTCCCAAAATATTTTCAGGAAATATCCTTTCCAGAGAAATAGCAGTTTTGAAATTCAAGAAAAGTATTCTAGAGATCTTGGCCAACCAAAATGAATTTTTCAAAAATAATCGGGTATGGCCACTGCAGTTCAGAAACACCCTAGGCACCCTGTTCGCAGGGTTGTTCGCAACTGGTGTTCTAAAGCACTTAGCGCAAGTACCGATTCAAGAAGTGTTTAAAAATGATGTTTTCAATATTGGCATATTAACAAGAGTCTAATTAAATAAAACCTATATACCCAAGACTTCTTGTTTTGAACCAGTCATCTTGTCCGAGATTTGTAGAGCTGCTGTGAACACCAAGGCCACCTTGTTTGCTGGGGTTGTTCTTTGCATTGCTAGAGTTCAGGAACACGCTTTACAATCAACTGTCGAGATGGTGTTCTTGATTTAATATAGAATCACCAAGTAAAACCTGTCTAGAAGACATTCTCACATCTAGCAAACCAGTTAATACAATAAAGGTCACAAGCACCAGTCAGGCCTGTTTGAAGATCGTGTTCAGAGCAACATTACTTGGATAGATTTTTACACTTGGATTTGTTATCATCAAAACTAAATATAATAACACAACACTTAATAAA
The DNA here is from genome assembly GCA_029747015.1 of Carnegiea gigantea. Classification (NCBI taxonomy): domain Eukaryota; kingdom Viridiplantae; phylum Streptophyta; class Magnoliopsida; order Caryophyllales; family Cactaceae; genus Carnegiea; species Carnegiea gigantea. Next base: position 973,702 of record JAKOGI010000074.1, read on the forward strand.
CTGGGAACTTTAACTCTAGTTTTCTTTCATTTTGGGTGCCAATTACACCAACATAGAACTCCCGTAAAGAGAAAATAGTTACCGTAAATGAGTGTAAAAGAATGAAAGCTGTGGCTGCAAATCAGAAAACTCACCAAACTCAAGAACTTACTTTAACTACAACTTTCTTTTCATTTTTAGCCGCGCTTGCCCAGAAAAAGAGCTCCCAAAAAGATAACACAAATGCACTAAAATGAGTGTAAAAGAACTATAGTGGCACAATAAATCACGAATGTGCTCAAACATAAGAACATGCATTAACTCTTATCAAGTTTTCATTTAGGGCGTCAATAACACCACAAAGAGCTGCCCCCACAAAAAACAAATGTTTGAAAATGAGCATAAAAGGATAAATGTTGCAGTTATAAACTGAGGATGAACCCAAATTTAGGACCTTACTCTAGCTCAAGTTCTATTTTCATTAAGTGTGCTAATCACACCCGTATGGATCTCTCTACAAGAGGAACGAAATGCTTCAAAAGGCTTGGAAAAGAGTGAATGGTGTGGCTATAAATCAAGAATCTCGTGAAAAGATAAGAACTAATTTTAACCATTGTTCTATTTTGATGTAGAGGTCCAATTACACCCATAAAGAGGTCCTATCAAGAGGAAGTAAATGCACAAAATTTACCACCGTAAGAGAGAACAGTGTCTCTATAAATCAAGAATCTTACCAACATTGGGGACTAACTCTAATTCTGGTTTTCTTTCATTTGAATGCTTTACTTACACCCACTAATATCTCCCACAAAAATAAAATAATTACCCCAAACGAGTGCACAGGAATGAAATATGTAGCTATAAATTAAGGATCCTACCAATCTAAAGAACTTACTCTAACTCTAGTTTTCTATTTCATTTGGGGCTCTAGTTGCACCCGTAAAGAAGTTGCAAAATAGAGAATGCAAATGACCTTAAACAAAAGAATGAAAGTGTGGCTATAAATCAAAAACCTAAAAAAACTTAAGTACTTACCTCAACTCTAGTTCACTTTTCGTTTTTGACTCCAATTACACCCAGAAATGCCGCCATGTGGAAATAGTGCCCTAAAATTAATGGATGCACGTGCACTCAACTCAAATTTAAAGAGAATACAAAGTTAGCTAAGAATGGAAACTGAATTCAAGCTTTAGTTCTATATGACTCCAAAGCAGTGTAAAGGATAGATTGAATCTAAACCTACTCTTGGACATAGATATCTCCTTCACGAACAAGCTTAGGGCCCTGAACCTAGATTAGGATATAGAAACACCACAAAAACACGAGTTAAGACTCACTTGATCACCTCCTAACTTAACCTAAGCTAGGATAAGCAAGTAAAGGATTCAGTTTCGGTTTAAGGAGCTATACTTAACTTTTCATTCAATGCTCAATGTGTTTGTACAAAGTGAGCTCCTTGTTGTCCTTATACAAACATCCCCTTTCTACCTAGGAAGAATTAGTGGTTTCTTCATGCTTAGGAAACCTCTAGCTAAGCTTAAAACTGGCTTAAATGAAACTTTGGTACAAAGCATGCTTAACTAAGCTAATTACAAATAATGAGTCTTAGCAATTGAAGAATCCTACCAAAATTGAGAAGCAACTTTAATTCTAGTTTGATTTCCAATTTGGGCTCCAATAACACCAACAAAGGCAATTTAAATGCCTTGAAATGAGTATAAGAAAGTGAAAGGTGTGACTATAAATCAAGAACCTCACTAAACTTAAGACCTTTCTTTAACTCAAGTGTCTCTAACTAGACCAACAATTTGCTTCGAAAAATGGAATGAGTCCCCAAAAAAATCAAAAGGTACAGCTATCAATCAAGAACATTGCTAAACTTAAGAACTTTCTTTAACTTAAGTATTCTCTAACTACAACCACAAAGTGCCCTTAAAAAGGGAATACAAATGCACTAAAATGAGTGCAAAGAATGGAGGGTGTAACTATGAATCAAGAACCTCACCCAACTTGAGAGCTTCAATTCCAGTTTACAATTCATTTTGGGCCCCAATTACACTCACAAAGACCTCCCATGTAGAGAATGAATGGAGTCGCTACAAATCAAGAATCTGGTCAAACATAAGAACCAATTCTAACCTCTATCTGTTTTCATTTCGAGCTCCAATTGCACCCGTGAAGAGCTGCAAACCAATAAGAAGTGAATACCCATAAAAGAGTGCAAAACGAACGAGTGGCGTCTCCATAAATAAATAAACTTACCAAAGTGGGAACTAACTTTCACTCTACTTTTCTTTCATTTTAGCCTCCAATTACACCAACAAAGAACTCCCACAAAGAGAAAATAGTTGCATTAAATAAGAGCGAAAGAATGAAAATTATGGCTGCAAATCAATGAACTCGCCTAACTCAAGAACTTGCTTTAACAACAGCTTTCTCTTCATTTGAAGCCCCACTTGCACAGACAAAAAGCTCCTGAACAGAGAATACAAATGCACCCAAATGAGTGCAAAAGAATTATAGTTTGGTGATAAATCCCGAATGTGCCCAAACAAAAGAACATACATTAACTCTTGTCCACTTTTATTCTAGGGCGTCAATAACACCCGCAAAGAGCTGCCACTAATTTAAAAAAAAACAAATGCCTTAAAATGAGTGTAAAAGGATAAATGTTGTGGTTATGAACTTAGGATAAAGCAAAAATTAGGAGGTTACTTTAGCCCAAGTTCTGTTTTCGTTAAGTGTAGTAATCACACCCGTAAGGATCTCCTAACAAGAGGAAAGAAAAGCTTTAAAAGGCATGGAATGGTGTGGCTAGAAATCAAGAATCTCGCAAAAACATAAGAACTAACTTTAACCATTATTTTATTTTCATGTGGAGGTCCAGTTACACCCACAAAGAGCTACAATCAAGAGGATGTAAATGCCAAAAAGTTAGTGCAAAATGAGTGAATAGTGTCTCCATAAATAAAGAATCTTACCAACATTGAGGACTACCTTCAACTCTGGTTTTCTTTCATTTGGTGCTTTACTTACACCCACTAGTAGCTCCCATAAAAAGAAAATAATTGCCCCAAATGAGTGCATAGGATTGAAAGATGTGGCTATAAATCAAGGACCCTGCCAAACTCAAGAACTTACTTTAACTACAGTTTTATATTTCATTTGGGGCTCTACTTGCACCAGTGAAGAAGTTTCCAAAAAAGAGAATACAAATGAACTAAAATAAATAATTGCAAAAGAATTGAAGTGTGGATATAAATCAAAAACCTAGAAAAACTTAAGTACTTACTTTAACTCTAGTTCACTTTTCATTTGGAGCTCCAATTACACCCACAAATCCCGCTAAGTGGAAAGAGAGGCCCTAAAATTGATGGATGCATTTACACTCAATTAACATTCAAAGAGAATACAAAGTTAGCGAAGAATGCAGACTAAATTCTAGCTCTAGTTTTAAGTGAATCCAAAAGCAATGTAAAGGATAGATTGAATATATACCTATTCTTAGATACAGACATCACGATCAACAACAAGCCTAGGGCCCTTAACATTAATTGGGATACAGGAGCACCACCTAAATAAGAGTTAAGACTCACTTGATCACCACCTAACTTAGCCTAAGTTAGGATACGCAAGTAAAGGATTTCAATTTCGGGTTAAGGAGCAACAGTCAAGTTTTCATTCAATGCTCAATGTGTGTATTCAAAGTGAGCTCCTTGTTGTCCTTATTCAAACATTTCCTTGCTGCAGGGGAAGGATTAGAGGTTTCCTCATGCTTAAGAAACCTCTAACTAAACTTAAAACTGGCTTAAATGAAACTTAAGTACCAAACATGCTTAACTAAGCTAATTACAACTAATGAGTCTCCACAATTAAAGAATCTTGTCAAAATTGAGAACCGGCTTTAACTCTAGTTTTATTTTCAATTAGGCCTCCAATTACACCAACAAAGACAAATTAAATGCCTTAAAATCAGCATAAGAAAATGAAAGGTGTGACTATAAATCAAGAACCTCACCAAACTTAAGAACTTTCTTTAACTCGAGTTTCTCCAACTACACCAACAAAGTGCTCTGAAAAATGAAATAAGTCCAAATGATTAAAAAAAAAAAAACGAAAGTTGCGGCTACAAATTAAGAACATTGCTAAACTTAAGAACTTTCTTTATCTCTGGTTTTCTCTGGCTACACTCGTAAAGTGCTCCAACAAAGGGAATACAAATGTACTAAAATGAGTGCACAGAATGACAGGTGTAACCACAAACCAAGAACCTTGCCAAACTTGAGAGTTTCAATTCTTATTTACATTTCATTTGGTGCCCTAATTACACTCACAAAGAACTCCAACGTAGAGAGTACAAATGCACTAAAATAGTTGCAAAAGAATGAAAGTGAGGCGATAAATCAAGTACCTAGCGAAACTTAAGAACTGGCTTAAATGCCTGTTCACTTTTCAACTAGGGCATAAATAACCCCTACAGAGGGCTATTATCAAGGGAAAACAGATGCCTTTAGATAAGTGCAAAAGAATAAATGTTGCGGCCACAAATCAAGGATGTAGCCAAATTTACAATCTTTTTTTTTTAACTCGAGTTCAGTTTCCATTTTGGGCAATAATTGCACTTGTGATGAGCTGCCAATAAGAGGGGAAAAAATGACCAAAAAGGAGTGAAAAGAATAAGTGGAGTCACTACAAATCAAGAATCTGGTTAAACAAAGGAATTAACTCTAACCCTTATCTGTTTTTATTTGGAGCTCCAATTGTACCCGACAAGAGCTGCAAACCAAGATGATGAATACCCAAAAAGAGTGCAAAAAGAATCAATGGTGTCTCCACAAATAATTAAAATGAATGAACTGAAAACTAACTTTAACTCTAGTTTTATTTCATTGTGGGTGCCATTTACACCAACATAGAACTCCCACGGAGAGAAAATAGTTGCCCTAAATGAGTGCAAAAGAATGAAAGTTGTGGCTACGAATCACGAAGCTCGCCAAACTTAAAAACTTACTTTAACTACAACTTTCTTTTCACTTAGAGCATCACCTTCACAAATATAGAGCTCCCAAAAAGATAATACAAATGCACTAAAATGAGTGCAAAAGAACTATAGTGTGGTGATAAATCACGAATGTGCTCAAACATAAGAACATCCACAAAGAGCTACCCTCAACAAAAAAAACAAATGTCTTAAAATGAGCGTAAAAGGATAAATGTTGTGGTCACAAACTGAGGATGAACCCAAATGTAGGAGCTTATTCTAGCTCAAGTTCTGTTTTCATTTAGTGTACTAGCCACACCCATATGGATCTCCCTACAAGAGGAAAGAAATGCTTTAAAAGGCGTGGAAAAGAGTGAATGGTGTGGGTACAAATCAAGAATCTCGCGAAAACATAAGAACTAATTTTAACCATTATTCTATTTTCTTGTGGAGGTCCAACTACACCTATAAAGAGCTCCCATCAAGAGGAAGTAAATGCACAAAATTTACCACCAAAAGAGAATGCCTCTATAAATCAAGAATCTTACCAACATTGGGGACTAACTCTAACTCCAGTTCTGTTTCATTTGAAGCTTTACTGACACCCACCAATATCTCCCGTAAAAAGAAAATAATTGCCCTAAATGAGTGCACATGAATGAAAGTTATAGCTATAAATCAAGGATCCCGCCAAACTCAAGAATCTACTTTAACTCTAGTTTTCTATTTCATTTAGGGCTCCAGTTGCACCCGTAAACAAGATGCCAAAAACTAGAATATAAATGATTTATAATAAATAAGTGCAAAAGAATGAAAGTGTAGTTATAAATCAAAAACCTAGAAAACCTTAAGTACTTACTTTAACTCTAGTTCACTTTTCATATGGGGCTCTAATTACACCCAGAAATCCTGCTAAGTGGAAACAAAGGGCCTAAAATTGATGGATGTATGGACACTTAACTCACATTCAAAGAGAATGCAAAGTTAGCTAAGAATGCAAACTGAATTCTAGATCTAGTTTTAAGTGAATTGAACAGCAATGTAAAGGATTGATTGAATCTAAACCTATTCTTGGACACAGATATCACCATAAAGAGCAAGCTTTCCTTAACCTTGGTTAGGATATAAAAACACCACCGAAATGAGAGTTAAGACTCACTTGATCACCTCGTACTGCAACCTAAGCTAGGGTACACAAGTAAAGGATTTCAGTTTCGGTTTAAGGAGCAATGCTTAACTTTTCATTCAATGTTCAATGTGTGGGTTCAAAGTGAGCTCCTTGTTGTGCTTATGCAAGCATTCCCTTGCTGCCCGGGAAGGAATAGAGGTTTCTTGATGCTCAAAACCTCTAGCAAAATTTAAAACTGGCTTAAATGAAACTTAGTTACAAAGCATGCTTAACTAAGCTAATTACAGCTAATGAGTCTCGACAATTGAAGAATCTTACCAAAATTAAGAATCGACTTTAACTCTAGTTTTATTTTCAATTGGGGCTCCAATTGCACCAACAAAGACAAATGAAATGCCTTAAAATGAGCGCCAAAAAATGAAAGGTGTGACTATAACTCAAGAACCTCACTAAACTTAAGAACTTTCCTTAACTCGAGTTTCTCCAACTACACCTACAAATTACTCCGAAAAAGGGAATGATTCCAAGAGAAACAAAAGCTGCGGCTATAATTCAAGCACATTGCTAAACTTAAGAACTTTCTTTAACTCTAGTTTTCTCTAACTACACCCACAAAGTGCTCCTAAAAAGGGAATACTAATGCACTAAAATGACTGCAAAGAATAAAAGGTGCAACCATAAATCAAGAACCTCGCCAAACTTAAGAGCTTCAATTCTAGTTTACATGTCATTTGGGTCTCCAATTGCACTCACAAATATCTCCAAAGTAGAGAATACAAATGCACTAAAATGAGTGCAAAAGAATGAAAGCAAGGCGATAAGCAAGAACCTAGCCAAACTTATAAACTGGCTCAAATGCCTGTTCACTTTTCAATTAGGGCGCAAACGACCCCTGCAAAGTGCTATCATCCAGGGAAAACAAATGCCTTAAATAAGTGCAAAAGAATAAATGTTGTGGTTACAAATCGAAGATGTAACTAAATTTACGAACTTACTTTTAACTCGAGCTCTGTTTTCATTTTGGGTGCTAATTGCACTTGTGAAGAGCTGCCAATAAGGGGGAAAAATGACCAAAAAGAAGTGGAGAGAATGAATGGAGTCGCTACAAATTAAGAATCTAATTAAACATAAGATGAAAGTTTGAACCTTATCTGTTTTCATTTGGAGCTCCTATTGCACCCGTGAAGAGTTGCAAACCACGAGGAAGTGAATACCCAAAAAAGAGGGCAAAATGAATGAATGGTGTCTCCACAAATAAATAAACTTACCAAACTAGGAATTAACTTTAATTCTAGTTTTCTTTCATTTTGAACTCCAATTACACTAACAAAGGACTCCCACAAAGAGGAAATAGTTGCCCTAAATGAGTGCAAAAGAATCAAAGCTGTGGGTGCAAATCAAGGAACTTGCCTAACTGAAGAACTTACTTTAACTACGACTTTCTTTTCCACTTGGAGCCCCATTTGGATAGATAAAGAGCCCTAAAAAATACAATGCAAATGCACTAAAATGAGTGCAAAAGAATATTAATGTGGCGATAAATCACAAATGTGCTCAAGCACAAGAACATACATTGACTTTTGTCAACTTTTCATTTAGGACGTCAATAACACAAGCAAAGAGCTGCCACCAATAAAAAAAACCGATGCCATAAAATGAATGTTGAACGGTAAATGTTGTGGTTATAAACCGAGGATGAAGCCAAATTAAGGAGCTTACTTCAACTCAAGTTCTGTTTTCATTTGGTGTACTAATCACACCCATACGGATCTCCCAACAAGAGGAAAGAAATGCTTTACAAGACGTGGAAAAGAGTAAATGGTGTGGCTGTAAATCAACAATCATGCGAAAGCATAAGAACTAACCTTAGCTATTGTTGTATTTTCATCTGGAGGTCCAATTACAGCCATAAAGAGCTCCCATTAAGAGGAAGTAAATGCACTAAAAATACCGCCAAAAGAGTGAATAGTATCTCCACAAATCAAGAATCTTACCCACACTGGGGTCTAACTTTAACTCGAGTTCTCTTTCATTTAATGCCTTACTTACACCAACTAATAGCTCCCATAAAAAGAAAATAATTGCCCCAAAAGAGTGCATAGGAATGAAAGATGTGGCTATAAATCAAGGATCCCGCCAAACTCAAGAACTTACTTTAACTCTAGTTTTCGATTTCATTTAGGGCTCTAACTGCACCCCTAAAGAAGTTCCCCCAAAAAAAAATACAAATGAGCTAAAATAAATAAGTGCAAAAGATTGAGATTGTGTCTATAGATCAAAAACCTAGAAAAACTTAAGTACTTACTTTAACTCCAGCTCACTTTTTATTTGGGACTCTAATTACACCCACAAATCACACCAAGTGGAAAGAGAGGCCCTAAAATTGATGGATGCCGGTACACTTAACTCACATTTAAAGCGAATGCAAAGTCAGCTAATAATGCAAAATGAACTCTTGTTGTAGTTTTAAGTGAATCCAAAAGCAATGTAAAGAATAGGTCAAATCTAAGCCTATTTTGGATTACAGATGTCACCACCAAGAAAGGGCTTAGGGCCGTTAACCTTGATTAGGATACAGAAACAGCAGCTAAATAAGAGTTAAGACTCACTTGATTACCATCTAACTCAACCTAAGCTAGGACACGCAAGTGAAGGATTTCAGTTTTGGTTTAAGGAGTATTGCCCAAATTTTCATTCAATACTCAATCTGTGTGTACAAGTGAGCTCCTTGTTGTCCTTATACAAACATTCCCTTGCTGCCTGCGAAGGATTAGAGGATTTTTCATGCTTGGGAAACCTCCAACTAAACTTAAAACTGATTTAAATGAAACTTAGGTACAAGCATGCTTAACCAAGCTAATTACAACTAATGAGTCTCCACAATTGAAGAATCTTTCAAAAATTGGGAACCAACTTTAACTCTAGTTTTATGTTCAATTGGGCCCCTAATTACATGAACAAAGACAAATTAAATGCCTTAAAATCAGTGCCAAAAAATGAAAGTTGTGACTATAAATCACGAACCTCACTTAAGTTAAGAACTTTCTTTAACTCGAGCTTCTCTAACTACACCTACAAAGTGCTCCGAAAAATAGAATGAGCCAAAAAAAAAGTGAACAGCGTGGCTTTAAATCAAGAACACTGCTAAATTTGAGAACTTTCTTTAACACTAGTTTTCTTAAACTACACCCACAAAGTGCTCCCAAAAAGGGAATAAAAATGCACCAAAATGAGTGTAAAGAATCAAAGCTGTAACTACAAATCAAGAACCTTACTAAACTTGACAGCTTCAATTCTAGTTTACATTTAATTTGGGGCCCCAATTACACTCACAAAGATTTCCAAGTAGAGAACACAAATGCACTAGAATGAGTGCAAAAGAATAAAAGTGAGGCAATAAATCAAGACCCTAGCCAAACTTAAGAACTGGCCTAAATGCTTGCTCACTTTTCATTCAGGGCGTAAATGACCCCAGTAAAGGGCTGTCATCAAGGGAAAACAAATGCCTTCAAATAAGTGCAAAAGAATAAATGTTGCGGTCACAAATCGAGGATGTAGTGTAATTCACAAGCCTACTTTTAACTCGAGCTCTGTTTTCATTTTGGGCAATAATTGCACTTGTGAAGAGCTACCAATAAGAGGAAAAAAATGACCGAAAAGGTGTGGAAAGAATGAATGCAGTAACTGCAAATTAAGAATCTGGTTAAGCATAAGAACGAACTTTAAACCTTATCTGTTTTCATTGGGAGCTCCAATTGCACATGTGAAGAGCTGCAAACCAAGAGGAAGTGAATACCCAAAAAAGAGTGCAAAAAGAATCAATTGTGTCTCCACAAATAAATAAACTTGCCAAACTGGGAGCTAACATTAACTCTAGTTTTCTTTCATTTTGGGCTCCAAGTATATCGACAAAGAATTCCCACAAAGAGAAAATAGTTGCCCCAAAGGAGTGCAAAAGAATGAAAGTTGTGGCTGCAAGTTAAGGAACTTGTCTAACTTAAGAACTTACTTTAACTACAGCTTTGTTTTAATTTGGAGCCTCACTTGCACCGACAAAGAGCTCCTAAAAAGATAATACAAATGCACCAAAATGAGTGCAAAAGAATGATAGAGTGGCGATAAATCACGAATGTGTTCAAACACAAGAACATACATTAACTCTTGTCCACTTTTCATTTAGGGCGTCAATAACACCCGTAAAGAGCTGCCACCAATAAAAAAAACAAATGCCTTACAATGAGTGTAAAAGGATAAATGTTGCGGTTACAAATTTAGGATGAAGCCAAATTTAGGAGCTTACTTTAGCTCAAGTTCTATTTTCACTTAGTGTACTAGTCACACCCATAAGGATCTCCCACTAAGAGGAAAGAAATGCCTTAAAAGGCATGGCAAAGCATGAATGGTGTGCCTACAAATCAAGAATGTCATGAAAACTTGAGAACTAACTTTAACCATTGTTCTATTTTCATGTAGAGGTCCAATTACACCCATCAGGAGCTCCAATCAAGAGGAAGTAAATGCACAAAAATTACCACCAAACGAATGCATAGGAATGAAAGATTTGGCTATAAATCAAGGACCCCGCCAAACTCAAGAACTTACTTTAACTCTATTTTTCGATTTTATTTGGGGCTCCACTTGCACCCGTGAAGAAGTTCCCAAAAAAGAGAATGCAAATGACCTAAAATAAATAAGTGCAAAAGAATGAAAGTGTGGCTATAAATCAAAAACCTAGAAAAACTTAAGTACGTACTTTAACTCTAGTTCACTATTCATTTGGGGCTCCAATTACAACCACAAATCACGCCAAGTGGAAATAGATGCCCTAAAATTGATGGATGCGCGTACACTCAACTCGCATTCAAAGAGAATGCAAAGTTAGCTAAGAATACAAACTAAATTCTAGCTCTAGTTTTAAGTGAATCCAAAAGCTTTGTAAAGGATAGATTGAATCTAATCCTATTCTTAGACGCAGATATCACCACTAAGAACAAGCTTAGGGCCCTTAACCTTGATTAGGATACAGAAACACAACCTAAATAAGAGTTAGGGCTCACGTGATCACCACCTAACTCAACCGAATCTAGGATACGCAAGTAAGGTATTTCGGTTTCGGTTTAAGGAGCAATGCACAACTTTTCATTCAACTCAATGTGTGTGTGCAAAGTCAGCTCCTTGTTGCCCTTATACGAACATTCCTTTGCTGCCTAAGAAGGATTAGAGGTTTCTTCATGCTGAGGAAACCTCTAACTAAACTTAAAATTGGCTTAAATGAAACTTAGGTACAAAGCTTGCTTAACTAACCTAAGGATAACCATTGGGTCTCCACAATTTAAGAATCTTACCAGAATTAAGAACCAACTCTAACGCTCGTTTTATTTTCAATTGGGTCTCCAATTACACCAATAAAGATGAATTAAATGCCTTAAAATGAGCGCAAAAAATGAAAGATGTGACTATAAATCAAGAACCTCACTAAACTTAAGAACTTTCTTTGACTCGAACTTCTCCAACTACACCAACAAAGTGCTCTGAAAAATGGAATGAGCCCTAAAAAAAAAAAAAACGAAAGTTGCTGCAGTAAATTGAGAACATTGCTAAACGTATGAACTTTCTTTAATGCTAGTTTTATCCGACTACACCCACAAAGTGCTCCTAAAAAGGGAATATAAATGCACTAAAATGAGTGCAAGGAATGAAAGGTGTAACTACAAATCAAGAACCTCGCCAAACCTGAGAGCTTCAATTCTAGTTTATATATCATTTAGGGCCCAAATTACACCAACAAAGATCTCCCATTTAGAGAATACAAATGCACTAAAATGAGTGCGAAAGAATAACTGCTATGGTCGTAAATCGAGGATGTAGCCAAACAAATGCTATGGGCAATAACTGCAGTTGTGAAGAGTTGGCAATAAGAGGAAAAACATGACCGAAAGGAGCGGAAAGAATGAATGGAGTTGCTACAAACCAAGAATCTAGTTAAACTTAAGAACTAATTTTAAACCATTTCTATTTTCATTTGGAGCTCCAATATCACCGGTGATGAGCTTCAAACCAAGAGGAAGTGACTATCGAAAAAAGAGGGCAAAACGAATGAATGGTGCCTCCACAAATAAATAAACCTACCAAATTGGGAACTAACTTTAACTCGAATTTTCTTTCGTTTTGGCATCCAACTACACCAACAAAGAACTCCTACAAAGAGAAAATAGTTGCCCTAAATGAGTGCAAAAGAATGAAAGCTGTGGCTGCAAATCAAGGAACTCGCCCAACTAAAGAACTTACTTTAACTAGAGTTTTCTTTTCATTTGGAGCACCACTTGCACAGATAAAGAGTTCCAAAAAAGGCAACACAAATGCACTAAAATAAGTGCAAAATGATAGTGTGGAGATAAATGACGAATGTGCTCAAACATAAGAACATACATTAACTCTTGTCCACTCTCCTTTTAGGGCATCAATAACACTCGCAAAGAGCTGCCACCAATAAAAAAACAAATGCCTCAAAATGAGTGTAAAAGGTTAAATGATACGGTTACAAATGGAGGGTGAAGCTAAATTTAGGAGCTTACTTTAGCTCAAGTTCAGTTTTCATTTATTGTACTAATCAAACCCATAAGGATCTCCCAACAAGAAGAAAGAAATGCTTTAATAGGCATGGAAAAGAGTGAATGGTGTGGCTATAAGTCAAGAATCTCGTAAAAACATCAGAACTAACTTTAACCATTTTTCCATTTTTATGTGGAGGTCTAAGTACACCCACAAAGAGCTCCCAGCAAGAGGAAGTAAATGCGTATAAATTAGTGCCAAAAGAGTGAATAGTGTCTCTATAAATCAAGAATCTTACCAACATTGGGGACTAACTTTAACTCAAGTTTTCTTTCATTTGATGCTTTCCTTACATCCACTAATAGCTCCCACAAAAGGAAAATAATTGCCCTAAACGAGTGCATAGGAATGAAAGATGTGGCTATAAATCAAGCACCCCGCTAAAGTCAAGAACTTACTTTAACTATAGTTTTCTATTTCATTTAGGATTCCCGTTGCAACCATGAACAAGTTCCCGAAAAAGAGAATACAAATGACCTAAAATAAATAAGTGCAAAAGAATGAAAGTGTGGCTATAAATAAAAAACCTAGAAAAACTTAAGTACTACCTTAAGTCTAATTCATTTTTCATTTGAGGCTCCAATTACACCCATAAATCCCGCCAAGTGGAAAGAGAGGCCCTAAATGTAAGACCCCCCTTCTTTATTTTACATTAACATGGCTGCTTTACCTTATACATTATAAAATTCGCATTTTTATTAACTATATAAGTTAAATTAATATCGATGTGCTTATGTGAGCGATAATTTTATTAAAAAGAATTATTATTGCTATTATTGATTTTAAAGTTAATTCGTGCTATTTGTGCCCTTAAATTATATCGATAGTTTAATTTAGTCCTTATTTGATTTATTTAGTCGTTTCCTGAATGCGAGTAGGTTGTTAACCTTAGAATTAGTTTCGAGGTTTATTAAAATCAAACCTTGACGTATTTGAAAATGAATTATCGATGATCGATTGTATTAACGATTGGGTTTAGAATAAGAGATATGAGATTGGACTAGCGATTTTAGTTGATTGAGTTTTTAAACCCAAATGAAACCCAAAACAACAATAACAAAAAAAAAGGAAGCAAATAAGGGGCCGAAGCCCCTTACTTTTCTGAGCTAAAAACACGAAAGGGGAGGTCTTCATGAAGCTCCTCACGACCCACCTCCCTGGCAACCACCACATGAAGAGAGAGAGAGCGAGAGAAAGAGGAAGGGAGGCACAGCGGCAACGGTGGCAGCGCCACCTTGGTTCGCACCTAGTCGAACCGTCGACTCCCCAGGCGCGACCACTGCGACATGCAAAGAGAGGGAGAGAGAATGAATGAAAGAGAGAGGGAGAAGGGGGTTGGCTGAGCACTGTGGCGGCGGCGGTGGCGGTGGGGCCACATTGGCGACCGCCGGTTTGCGCGACAGCCACGACCTCGACACCCGGAACTCATGAACAACAAGGGAAGAGGCAGTAGGGTAAGGTTAGGTTTTGGCTATCATAGTGACCAACTCTAATGCCACGCATGCTTAGGACGCGAATTCAGCTTTAAACGTTCCCAATTAGCCCATGAATCGGGTCCTCTAGCTTGGAGTCCAGGTGGCTGTTTCTCGCCTTCTATGTATTAGTAATTTCAAAAATGTTTTAGCCTTTAAGTTGTGATGCCTGTCTATTTAGAATTACTCAGATAAATATAGAATATGATGACTGATTATGCATGCTTTATTTCGATTGAAGTCAGCTTAGATTACGCATGTTTAGGCTGCCCTAAAGGTGTTTAGAATTAAACTGATCCTATGTCAGAATATGCTGCCTGAAAGTAGCCTCGAAGTATATATGAATACCTTGAATCTATATATGTTAGTTTAGTTAATTAATAGTTGAAAGTGGCTTAGAATTGATGCCCATTAAGTTAACTAATTCATGCTTGAAAACAACTTCGAAATGACATAAGAACGCCTTAAATCGATGTATGTTAGGTTTAGTTAGTTCATGCGTGAAAGTAACTTCGAAATAACCTAACAATGCTTGAAATCGATATGTGTTAGTTTAGTTAAGTTCACGCTTAAAAAGTAGCTCCGGAAATAATTGAAGAATGTTTTTAAACGATGCCCTAAGCTAACATATGCTGAATTGGTTAACTCCTGATTAAATTTAACCTTAGAAACGACCTAAATAAGCCTTGAGTTAACACTCGCTAAGTTAGTTCATTCATATCGAAAAGTGACCCTTAAAATAACCTAAGTACACTTTGATTTGTCGCCTAATAAGTTCGTTCAATTATGTCTAAAAGTAAGCTTCAAAATGACTTATACGTGCTTCAAATTGGTGAATGTTAAATTAGTCAAGTCCTGCTTGAACCGATACTTGCTAAGCTAGCCAAGTCACGTTTAAAAGTTGCTCCTGAATCAACCTAAGCATGTCTTGAATTGATGCTTACTAAGTTAGTTGATTAATGTTTGAAAGTAGCATTCGAATCGCCCTAACCACGCTTTAAGCCGATGTATGTTGAGTTAGTTGATGCATGCTTGAAGGTAACTTTTGAGAAAACCTAAACATGCCTTAAGTTATTGTATGTCAAATTAGTTGATCCGTGCTTGAAGTCGTTTTCGAAACAACCTAAGAATGTCTGAAAACGATGTATGTTAAGCTGGTTAGCCATGCTTTGAGAATGACATGAACTTGACATGCTTACACCCTATTTGCGAGTTATGAATGTAGGCTAGTTTGATGCCTCGTGAGTTTACTTCAATTCGTTAAGTATAAGTACTTATTTCAAGTTAATGCAATATAGATATATATGCGTATGTGTTTATATATATGCTATAACACATAGTTGGATAATGGCTGCTCGCTCAGTAAGTTTGTATATAGCTAATTCGTATGACTTTTATGATAATATGCTATGGTTGTGGAATTGAAAACCAAGATGGTAATCAGATGGTTTGAGGTAGAACTATGAGTGGTTTGAGGTCCTGTGGCCGGTTGCTATGTGAGGAGGGAGTCTGGGTTGTAATTACTACAATCGTGTGGATTACGAGGCCGTGTGTGGCTCATTGTGTTGAAATGATTATAAAGTGCTTGAATGTGGTATATGTAAATCCCTCCCCATTTATTTTATTAAGATGCATTATGCGTGTGAAGGTGTTGTTTTAAAAAAGGATGTTTCTCGTGTTTCGAAACAATAGTAGCCATGACTATTAGCAATCAATGGCCTATTTAGCTATACGAACTTCGTTTTGGGAGTGAACTCGCTTGAACGGCGGAATCCCTAAAGAATTTGAATAAAAAGAAAGTGCGATGTATGAAAAAGGAATTCCCTATGACAGGCAGTAAAATTTTTAGCCATTATGTCCTATACACTTTAAATTGGCTAAGATAATGTGCTTCAGACAACATGACATGAATGATGTTAGCCTAAGGGATAAGGGTCAAAGTGCGATTGATATGAAAGAGATCTCTTTTAAAGAATATGAGCCTCAAGAGGCTAAATGAAGTGTTTTCAGTAAAAAGAAAGAAAGCTTCTTGTGAAATGACATGTGCGTATTCCAAGTATAATTTATGAATGAGATGCTAAGTAAGATACGATTATGAAAAAGAAAGCCTTATGAGCATATTTCATGCATACCCTATGAATGAGATTTGAATGAGACTTGAAATATGTGTGTCTTATGCATATGATATGAATAAAATGCAAAGAAAAGTATGATTATGAAAAGCGATAGCCTTATGTGCACATTGCATGAATGAAGTTTCATGTACAGTTTGAATGGAATGCTAAGTAGTTACGTTTATGAAAAAGAAAGTTTCTGTGCTGAGCCTCGTTGCTTGCTTATGTGATTTGAGTGCTTTAAGAAGTTGGTTATTTAGGAGCCTAAAAATGAGTTTGAGCGGCAAAAATGAAGTTTATGAATAATGAACCTTCCATAAGGGTTTTATGAACGCCTAATATGATAGTAAAGTACGAATACGTGATATATGACTATTAAAGATATTATTACTTGCAATGGTTTTGGTTTTAAGGGGTCGGGGAGCACTCACTGAGCGTGTGGTTACTCACCCCACTACTCCTTCCCCTTTTTCCCCAGGTTTGCTTTATGACAGGAAGAAGTTGAGTCAGCCATGCCGAAATGAAAGTACTCTTGCTAAAAGGGAGTCAAGTATGCCCATAGTAAAGTAGTCTCGCTGCTTGATGATGTTATAGAATGTATTCTTAGTTTGTAAACGTTTGTAAAAAAGTATTCTAGTTCACGTAATGCATATGGTATAAAGATTGCTCTGTATGGGCGTATAAGCCAACCATCTAATTAGTTAGATGTCTTCTTGGTCAAAGTTAATTATGTTTTTGGGATGTAAACCCCAGTACTTCGTTTGTGTGAACCGTTCAGTTGTATCTTTTACTTTTCCTGTATTCATAAACTATTCTGTTTGGTGTACTCCGAGTGAGTTGCTCGTTGATTTATGAACTCCAGCGTGTAGCCGTTGAGCTTCTTCTAAATGTTTTATGCTTCCGTTGATTTGCAGGGATTTATTGTAAGGCTTTTATCTTGGAAACGGTCACTTTTTAGGGGAAACTCTGTCTGTTTTGCCCCAGAAATTAGGTAGGAAGTAAGAAAATGTAATGCTTCCAGCTCTAGGGGCTGGGGGTGTTACACTAAAATTGATGGATGCACGTACACTCAACTCACACTCAAGGAGAATGCAAAGTTAGCTAAGAATGCAAACTGCATTCTAGCTCTAGTTTTAAGTGAATCCAAAATCAATGTAAAGGATAGATTGAATCTCAACCTATCCTTGGATATAAATATCACCACCAAGAATAAGCTTAGGGCCCTTAACCTTGATTAGGATACAAAAACACCACCTAAATAAGAGCTAAGACTCACGTGATCACCACCTAACTTAACCTAAGCTGGGATACACAAGCAAAGGATTTCAGTTTCGGTTTAAGGAGCAATGCTCAACTTTTCATTCAATACTCAAGGTGTCTGTACAAAGTGAGCTTTTGTTGTCCTTATACAAACACTCCCTTGTTGCCTGGGAAGGATTAGAGGTTTCTTTATTCTTAGGAAACCTCTAACTAAACTTAAAATTGGCTTAAATGAAACTTAAGTACAAAGCAAGCTTAACCAAGATAATTTAAACTAATGTGTCTCCACAATCAAAGAATCTTACAAAAATTGAGAACCAACTTTAAGTTTAGTTTAATTTTCAATTGGGGCTTTAATTACACCAACAAAGACAAATTCAATGCCTTAAAATGAGCTCAAAAAATGAAAGGTGTGACTATAAATCAAGAGCCTCACTAAACTTAAGAACTTTCTTTTGAGTTTCTCTAACTAGAACAACAAAGTGCTTCGAAAAATGGAATGAGTAAAAAAAAAACAAAAGGTACAGCTATAAATCAAGAACACTGCTAAACTTAAGAACTTTCTTTAATTCTAGTTTTCTCCAACTACACCCATAAAGTGCTCCTAAAAAGAGAATACAAATGCACTAAAATGAGTGCAAAGAATGAAGGGTGTAACTACAAATTAAGAACCTCGTCAAACTTGAGAGCTTCAATTCTAGTCTATATTTGATTTGGGCCCCATTTTCACTCACAAAGATCTCCCAAGTGGGAAATACAAATGCACTAAAATGAGTGCAAAAGAATGAAAGCGATGCGATAAATCAAGAACCTCGCCAAACTTAAGAACTAGCTTAAATGCTTGTTCACTTTTTAATTAGGGCGTAAATGACCCCTGCAAATGACAGTCATGAAGAGAAAACAAATGCCTTAAAATGAGTGCGAACGAATAAATGTTGTGGTCACAAATTAAGGATGTAGCCAAACAAATGTTGTGGGCAATAATTGCACTTGTGAAGAGCTACCAATAAGACCAAAAAAATGATCGAAAAGGAGTGGAAAGAATGAATGGAGTTGCTACAAATCAAAAATCTGGTTAAATATAAGAACTAACTTTAAACCTTATATGTTTTCATTTGGAGCTCTGATTGCACCTATGAGGAGCTGCAAACCAAGAGGAGGGGAATACCCATAAAAAGTGCAAAAATATTGAATGGTGTCTCCAAAAATAAATAAACTTACCAAACTAGGAACTAACTTTAACTCTAGTTTTTTGATGTATCTTAGAAGGGATTTAACGAATACTCAAGATTGATTCCAATTGCAAAGCAAATTCAGCAGAAATCAATGGTGAGTTCAAGGAGAATCCGAAAGGGAAAAAAGGATAAATGTGATCTAAATTCTTACTTAGATACAAAAAACACCACTAAGTTTGAGTTTGGGGCCCTTAAACTTAATTAGGATACAGTTATCACCAGCTAATTAAGACTTAAGACCTACTTGATCACCACCCTAATCGGCCTAGCTAGAGATAAGTAAGTGAAATTTTTAAGCACGAAAGGGAGCGATGCTCTCAATCTGATTTCAATTGATATTCAAAGTTATATTTTACAAAAGCAAGCCTTTCAAAGTCCTATAGTCATAGCCTAAGGCAGCAACACAAGCTAAGGAGGTTTCCTCCGTAGGAAGGAAAACGCTTAAACTTGCTTAGCTAGCGCTTAAAACTAATCTAGTTACAAAGCTTGATTAAACTAAGCTAATTATAGTCTGAATACTAAGAAAGTAAGATAAATTATCATACTTAGCATTAATACATCCAATTAGCCTGAATACATCAGTATATTAGAGAAAAAGTAGGGAAAAACAGCCGTAAAGTAAGTTTTCTCTTTGGCTGGCCAATTCGGATGCAAGATGCATTTTCTTCCTTTTCTCTCCCATTGGTTAGCCCATTCCAAGGTCGTTTTTGTAACAAATGATGATGTTCCTGGCTGCCTTGACTCATGATTGAAGCAAGCAAGCAATTAGATGGCCGAGCAAACCCATTGGAAAAGGAAGAACATGTAGCTCTCTAACCAGGTTCTAGAAGTCGATTTCTGCCCGGTTTTCTGCGTTCTTTTTAGCCAATTAAAACTGAGCATGATTTTGTTTTCGGGTCATGGGGGATACCATAGACATGTACAAACGCCCTAAGTAAAGAAATCAAGGTTATGACTTGTTTAAGTGGAAGAATTCCACCAAAACATTTTACCCTACCGTTTCGGACCAAATCTAGTAGTCTTGACAGAATGGCTTGAGTTCTTCACTTTGATTGAGCATGATTGACTTTAATTCCTTGGATCTGAAAATTAACATCTAGCGAAACCCAAAAATGCAAAAATAATGAACTTATGCCACAATGTATCTTAAGAAATCTGATTAACAAAATCGGGTACATTCTGGCCATGTGACCCTGAATCACCTCCTCGACTCTTTTGCAAAATGTTAGTCATCACTTGGACTTTGGAGCTTGTATTGGACATTGCTAGACTTGTTAGACCTTCTTCAATGTCTTGGCCTGCGGGGACTCCATCATTTTCTTTCATTTTGGGCTCCAATTAAACCAAAAAAGAACTTCCACAAAGAGAAAATAGTTACCCTAAATGAGTGTAAAAGGATAAATGTCGCGGTTACAAACCGATGATGAAGCCAAATTTAGGAGCTTACTTTAGCTCAAGTCCTGTTTTCATTTAGTGTACTAATCACACCTGTAAGGATCTCCTAGTAGGAGGAAAGAAATGCTTTAAAAGGCGTGGAAAAGAGTGAATGGTGTGGCTACAAAATACGAAACTCGCGAAAGCATAAGAACCAACTTTAGCCATTGTCCAATTTTCATGCGGAGGTCCAATTACACCCACAAAGAGCTCCCATCAAGAAGAAGTAAATGAGCAAACATTAGCGCTAAAAGAGTGAATAGTGTCATCACAAATGAAGAATCTTACCAACATTGGCGACTAACTTCAACTCTAGTTTCTTTCATTGGATGCTTTACATACACCCACTAATAGTTCCCACAAAAACAAAATAATTGCCCTAAAGGAGTGCATAGGAATAAAAGATCTGGCCATAAATTGAAGACCCCACCAAACTCAAGAACTTACTTTAACTCAAGTTTTCTATTTCATTTGGGGCTCTAGTTGCGCCTCTGAAGAACTTCGCAAAAAAGAGAATACAAATGACCTAAAATAAATAAGTGCAAAGGAATGAAAGTGACGCTATAAATCAAAAACCTAGTAAAACTTAAGTACTTACTTTAATTCTAGTTCACTTTTCATTTGGGGCACCAATTACTCTCATAAATCCAGCCAAGTGGAAAAGAGGCCCTAAAATTGATGGATCCACGTACACTCAACTCACATTCAAAGAGAATGTAAAGCTAGCTAAGAATGCAAACTGAATTCTAGCTCTAGTTTTAAGTGAAACCAAATGCAATGTAAAGAATGGATTGAATCTAAACCTATTCTTGGATACGGATACACCACCAAGAACAAACTTAGGGCACTTAACCTTGATCAGGATACAGAAACACCACCTAAATAAGAGTTGAAACTCACGTGGTCACGACCTAACTCAACCTAAGCTATGATACATAAGTAAAGGATTTCAGTTTCGGTTTAAGGAGCAATGCTTAACTTTTCATTCAGTACTCAATGTGTATGTACAAAGTGAGCTTATTGTTGTCCTTATACAAACATTCCCTTGCTGCTTGCGAAGGATTAGAGGTTGCTTCATGCTTAGAAAACGTCTAACTAAACTTAAAACTGGCTTAAATGAAACTTAGGTACAAAGCATGCTTAACTAAGGTAATTACAACTAATGAGCCTCCACAATTGAAGAATCTTACCAAAATTGATAACCAACTTTAAGTCTAGTTTTATTTTCAATTGGGGCTCCAATTACGCTAACAAAGAAACCTTATGTGCCTTAAAATGAGCGCAAAAAAATAAAAGGCGTGACTATAAATCAAGGACCTCACTAAACTTAAGAACTTTCTTTAACACGAGTTTCTGCAACAACACCAACAAAGTGCACCGAAAAATGGAATGATCCAAAAAAAATACGAAAGCTGCGGCTATGAATCAAGAACATTGCTAAACTTAAGAACTTTCTTTAACTCTAGATTTCTCCGGCTACATCCACAAAGTGCTCCTAAAAAGGGAACACAAATGCACTGAAATCAGTGCAAAGAATGAAAGGTGTAACTATAGATTAGGAACATCGCCAAACTTGAGAGCGTCAATTCTAGTTTACATTTCATTTAGGGCCCGAATTACACTCACAGAGATCTCCCAAGTAGAAAATACAAGTGCACTAAAATGAGTGCAAAAGATTGAATGCAAAGCAATAAATCAAGAGCCTAGTGAAACTTAAGAACTAGCTTAATGCTTGTTCACTTTTCGATTAGTGTGTAAATGACACTAGCAAAGGGCTATCATCAAGGAAAAACAAATGCCTTAAAATAAGTGTAAAAGAATAAATGTTATGGTCACAAATCAATGATGTAGCCAAGCAAATGTCGTGGGCAACAATTGCACTTTTGAAGAGCTGCCAATAAGAGGAAAAAAATGACCAAAAAGGAGTGAAAAGAATGATTGGAGTCGCTACAAATCAATAATCTGGTTAAACATAAGAACTAACTTTAAACCTTGTATGTTTTCATTTCGAGCTCTAATTACACCCATGAAGAGCTGCAAACCAAGAGAAAGTAAATGCCCAAAAAAAGTGCAAAAAGAATGAATGGTGTCTCCATAAACAAATAAACCTACCAAACTAGGAATTAACGTTAACTTTAGTTTTCTTTCACTTTAGGCTCCAATTACATCAACAAAGAACAACCACAAAGAGAAAATAGTTGCCCTAAATGAGTGCAAAAGAATCAAAGCTATGGCTGCAAATCAAGGAACTTGCCTCACTCAGGAATTTAACTACAGCTTTCCTTTCATTTGGAGCCTCACTTGCACAAATAAAGAGCTCCTAAAAAGATAATACAAATGCACTAAAATGAGTGCAAAAGAATGGTAGTGTGGTAATAAATCACGAATGTGCTCAGACATAACAACATACATTGACTCTTGTCCACTTTTCATTTAGAACCTAAGGTAGGATGCACAGTAAAGGATTTCAGTTTCGTTTTAAGGAGCAATGCTCAATTTTTCATTCAATACACAGAGTGTGTGCACAAAGTGAACTTCTTGTTGTCCTTATACTAACATTCCCTTGCTGCCTGGGAACGATTAGAGGTTTCTTCATGCATAGGAAACCTCTAACTAAACTTAAAACTTACTTAAATGAAACTTAGGTACAAAGCATGCTTAACTAAGCTAATTACAACTAATGAATCTCCACAATTGCAGAATCTTACAAAAATTGAGAACCAATAATAAGTCTAGTCTAATTTTTAATTAGGGCTTGAATTATATCAGCAAAGATAAATTGAACACCTTAAAATGAGCTCAAAAAAATGAAAGGTGTGACTATAAATCAATAACCTCGCTAAACTTCGGAACTTTCTTTCGTGTTTCTCCAACTACACCAGCAAAGTGATTCAAAAAATGGAATCAGTCCCCAAAAAAATGAAAGGTGCGGCTATAAACCAAGAACATTAAGCTTAAAAACTTTCTTTACCTCTAGTTTTCTCCAACTACACCTCTAAAGTGCTCCTAACAAGATAATGCAAATGCACTAAAATGACTGCAAAGAATGAAAGGTGTAACTGCAAATCAAGAACCTCGCCAAACTTGAGAGCTTCAATTCTAGTTTGTATTTCATTTGGGGCCCCAATTACACTCACAAAGATCTCCTAAGTAGAGGATATAAATGCACTAAAATGAGTGGAAAAGAATGAAAGCGAGGCGATAAATCAAGATCCTAGCCAAACCTAAGAACTAGCTTAAATGCTTGTTCACTTTTCAATTAGGGCATAACAGACCCTTGCAAAGGGCTATCCTCAAGGGAAAACAAATGCCTTAAAATGAGCGTAAACAAATAAATGTTGTGGACACAAATTGAAGACGTATCCAAATAAATGTTGCAGGTAATAATTGTACCTATGAAGAGCTGCCAATAAGAGCAAAAAAATGACCGAAAAGGAGTGGAAAGAATGAATAGAGTTGCTACAAATCAAGAATTTAGTTAAACAGAAGAACTAACTTTAAACCTTATATGTTTTCATTTGGAGCTCTATTTGCACCAGTGAAGAGTTGTAAACCAAGATGAAGTGAATACCCAAATAAAGTGCAAAAAGAATGAATGGTGTCTCCACAAATTACCAAACTAGGAACTAACATTAACTCTAGTTTTCTTTCATTTTAGGCTCCGATTACAGCAACAAAGAACTCCCAAAAAGAGAAAATAGATGCCCTAAATGAGTGCAAAAGCATGAAAGCTATGGATGCAAATCAGGAATCTTTTTATTTGGAGCCCCACTTGTGTAAATAAAGAGCTCCCAAAAAGATAATACAAATGCACTAAAATGAGTGCAAAAGACTGATAGTGTGGTGATAAATCACGAATGTGCTCAAACATAAGAACATACATTAACTCTTATCCACTTTTCATATTCAGAGCCAATAACACTTGAAAAGACTTGCCACCAATAAAAAAACAGATGCCTTAAAATCAGTGTAAGAGGATAAATGTTGAGGTTACAAACTGAGGATGGAGCCAAATTTAGGAGCTTACTTTAGCTCAAGTTCTATTTTCATTTACTGTACTAATCACACCCGTATGGATCTCCCAAAAACAGAAAAGAAGTGCTTCAAAAGGCGTGGAAAAGAGTGAATGGTGTGGCTACAAATCAAGAATCTTGTGAAAACATAAGAACTAACTTAAACCATTGTTCTATTTTCATGTGGAGGTCCAATTACACCCACAAAGAGCTCCCATCAAGTGGAAGTAAATGCATAAAAATTAGCACCCAAAGAGTGAATAGCGTCTCCATAAATCAAGAATCTTATCAACATTGGGGACTAACTTTAACTCTAGTTTTCTTTCATTTGATGCTTTACTTACACCCACTAATAGCTCCCGCAACAAGAAAATAATTGCCCCAAACGAGTGCACAGGAATGAAAGATGTGGCTATAAATCAAGGACCCTGCCAAACTCAAGAACTTACTTTAACTCTAGTTTTCTATTGCATTTGAGGCTCTAGTTGCACCCGTGAAGAAGTTCCCCAAAAAGAGAATACAATTGACCTAAAATAAATAAGTGCAAAAGAATGAAAGTGTGGCTATAAGTTAAAAACCTAGAAAAACATAAATACTTACTTTAACTCTAGTTCACGTTTCATTTGGGGCTCCAATTAAGCCCACAAATCCCACCATGCCGAAAGAGAGGCCCTAAAATTGATGGATGTATGTGCACTCAACTCACATCTAAAGAGAATGCAAAGTTAGCCTAGAATGCAAACTGAATTCTAGTTCTCATTTTAAGTGAATCCAAAAGCAATGTAAAGGATAGATTGAATTTAAACCTATTCTTGGACGTAGTTATCGCCACCAAGAGCAAGTTTAAGGCCCTTAACCTTGATTAGGATACAGACGCACCACCTAAATAACTGTTAAGGCTCACGTGGTCACCACCTAACGCGACCTAAGCTTGGATACGTAAGTAAAGGATTTCAGTTTCGGTTTAAGGAGCAATCCTCACATTTTCATTCAATACTCAATGTCAGTGTACAAAGTGAGCTTCTTGTTGTCCTTATGCAAACGTTCCCTTGCTGCCTGGGAAGGATTAGAGGTTTCTTTATGCTTAGAAATCCTCTAGCTAAACTTAAAACTGGCTTAAATGAACTTAGGTTTAAAGCACACTTAACTAAGATAATTACAACTAATGAGTCTCCACAATTGAAGAATCTTACTAAAGGTTAGAAACAACTTTAAATCTTTTTTAATTTTCAATTGGGGCTCTCATTACAACAACAAAGACAACTTAAATGCCTTAAAAAGAGCGCAAAAAAAATGAAAGGTGTGACTATAAATCAATAACCTCACTAAACTTAAGAACTTTCTTTAACTCGAGTTTCTCCAACTACACCAACAAAGTGCTCTGAAAATGGAATGAGTCCCAAAAAAAAAAACGAACGCTATAGTAATAAATCAAGAACATTGCTAAACTTAAGAACTTTCTTGAACTCTAGATTTCTCCCACTACACTAACGAAGTTCTCCTAAAAAGGGAAGACAAATGCTCTAAAATGGGTGCAAAGAATGAAAGGTATAGCTACAAATCAAGAACCTCGCCAAACTTAAGAGCTTCAATTCTAGTTTACATTTCATTTAGGGCCCCGATTACACTCACAACGATCTGCCAAGTAGAGAATACAAGTGCACTAAAATGAGCGCAAAAGAATGAATGTGAGGTGATAAATCAAGAACTTACCCAAACTTATCAATTGGCTTAAATGCTTATTCACGTTTCAAATGATGTGTAAATGACCCCTGCAAAGGGCTATCATCAAGGGAAAACAAATGCCATAAAATAAGTGCAAAAGAATAAAGGTTGTGGTCAAAAATCAAGAATGTAGGGCAATAATTGCAGTTGTGAAGAGCTGCCAATAAGAGGAAAAAAATGACCGAAAAGGAGTGGAAAGAATGAATGAAGTCGCTACAAATCAAGAATTTGGATAAACATAGGAACTAACTTTAAACCTTATATATTTCTTTTTGGAGCTCCAATTGCACCCGTGAAGAGCTACATACCAAGAGGAAGTGAATACCAAAGAAAAGTGCAAAAAGAATGAATGGTGTCTCCACAAATAAACAAACTTAACAAACTGGGAATTAACTTTAAAACTACCTTTCTTTCATTTTGGGCGCCAATTACACCAATAAAGAACTCCCACAAAGTGACAATAGTTACCCTAAATGAGTGCAAAAGAATGCAAGCTATGGCTGTAAATCAAGGAGCTCGTTGAACTCAAAAACTTACTTTAACTGCAGCTTTCTTTTCATTTGGAGCCCCACTTGCACAGATGAAGAGCTCCCAAGAAGATAGTACAAATGCACTAAAAAGAGTGCAAAAGAATGATAGCGTGGTGATAAATCACGAATCTGCTCAAACATAAAAATTATACACTAACTCTTGTCCACTTTTCATTTAGAACCTAAGCTAGGATAAGCAAGTAAAGGATTTCAGTTTCGGTTTCAGGAGCAATGCTCAACTTTTCATTTAATACTCAATGTATGTGTACAAAGTGAGCTTCTGGTTGTCTTTATACAAACATTCGCTTGCTGCCTGGGAAGGATTAGAGGTTTCTTCATGCTTAGGAAACGTCCAACTAAGCATAGGTGCAAAGCATGCTTAAATAAGCTAATTACAACTAATGAGTCTCCATAATTGAACAATCTTATAAACATTGACAACTAACTTTAAATCTAGTTTAATTTTCAATCGGGGCTCCAATTACACCAACGAAGACAAATTAATTGCCTTAAAATGAGCATAAAAAAATGAAAGGTGTGACTATAAATCAAGAACATCACTAAACTTTAGAACTTCCTTTAACTCGAGTTTTTCCAACTACACCAACAAAGTGCTCCAAAAAATGGAGCTAGTCCCAAAAAAACGAAAGATACCGCAAGAACCTAACCAAATTTAAGAACTAGCTAAAATGCCTGTTCACTGCTCAATTAGGGTGTAAATGACCCCTACAAAGGGCTATCATCAAGGGAAAACAAAAGCCTTAAAATAAGTGCAAACGAATAAATGTTGTGCTCACAAATTGAGGATGTAGCCAAACAAATCTGGCGGACAATAACTGTAGTTGTGAAGAGCTTCCAATAAGAGGGG
This sequence comes from Carnegiea gigantea, assembly GCA_029747015.1. NCBI lineage: Eukaryota > Viridiplantae > Streptophyta > Magnoliopsida > Caryophyllales > Cactaceae > Carnegiea > Carnegiea gigantea. The sequence continues at coordinate 1,001,054 of JAKOGI010000074.1, forward strand.
GAAAAAATGACCGAAAAGGAGTGGAAAGAATGAATGAAGTCACTACAAATCAAGAATCTAGTTCAATGTAAGAACTAACTTTAAGCCTTATATGTTTTCATTTGGAGCTCCAATTGCACCCGTGAAGAGTTGTAAACCAAGAGGTAGTGAATACCCAAAAAAAGTGCAAAAAGAATGAATGGTGTCTCCACAAATAAATAAACTTACCAAATTGGGAACTAACTTTACCTCTAGTTTTCTTTCATTTTGGGCCCCAATTACACCAACAAAAAACTTCCACAAAGAGAAAATAGTTGCCTTAAATGAGTGCAAAAGAAAGAAAGTTGTGACTGCAATTCAAGGAACTCGCCTAACTCGAGAACTTAGTTTAACGCCAGCTTTCTTTTCATTTGGAGCCCCACTTGCACAGATAAAGGGCTCCCATGAAGATAGTACAAGTGCACTAAAATGAGCGCCAAGGAATGGTAGTGTGGTGATAAATCACGAATGTGCTCAAACACAACAACATACATTAATTCTTGTCCACTTTTTATTTAGAGCGTCAATAACACCCGCAAAGAGCTGCCACTAATAAAAAAACAAATGCCTTAAAATGAGTGTAAAAGGATAAATGTTGCAGTTACAAACTGAAGATGAAGCCGAATTTAGCAGCTTACTTTAGCTTAAATTCTATTTTCATTTAGTGTACTAATCATACCCAAAAGGATCTCCTAACAAGAGGAAAGAAATGCTTTAAAAGACGTAGAAAAGAGTGAATGGTGTGTCTACAAATCAAGAATCTCGCGAAAACATAATGACTAACTATAACCAGTGTTCTATTTTTATGTAGAGGTCAAATTACACCCACAAAGAGCTCCCATCAAGAGGAAGTAAATGCATAAAAATTAGTGCCAAAAGAGTGAATAGTGTCTCCATAAATCAAGAATCTCACCAAAATTGGGGTCTAAATTTAACCTTAGTTTTCTTTCGTTTCATGCTTTACTTACACTCACTAATAGCTCCCACAAAAAGAAAATAATTGCCCTAAACGAGTGCATAAGAATGAAAGATGTGGCTATAAATTGAGGACACTGCCAAACTCCAGAACTTACTTTAACTCTAGCTTTCTATTTCATTTAGGTCTCCAGTTACACCTGTGATGAAGTTCCCAAAAAAAAAAAAAAGAATAAAAATGACCTAAAATAAATAACTGCAAAAGAATGAAAGTGTGGCTATAAATCAAAAACCTAGAAAAACTTAACTACTTACTTTAACTCTAGTTCACTTTTTATTTGGCGCTCCAATTACACCCACAAATCCTGCCTAGTGGAAAGAGAGGCCCTAAAATTGATCGATGGACTTAAGTTCAACTAGCATTCAAAAAGAATGCAAAGTTAGCCAAGAACGCAAACTGCATTGTAGCTTTAGTTTTAAGTGAATCCAAAAGCAATCTAAAGGATAGATTGAATCTGAACCTATTCTTGGATGCAGATATCACCACCAAGAAAAGGCTTAGGGCCTTTAACCTTGATTAGGATGCAGAAACACCCCCCAAAATAAGAGTTGAGGCTCACATGATCACCACCTAACTTAACCTAAGCTAGGATACGCAAGTAAAGGATTTTAGCTTCGGTTTAAGGAGCAATGGTCAAATTTTCATTCAATACTCAATGTGTGTGTGCAAAGTGAGCTTCTTCCTGTCCTTATACAAACATTCCCCTACTGCCTGGGAAGGATTAGAGGTTTCTTCGTGCTTAGGAAACCTCTAACTAAACCTAAAACTGCGTTCAATGGAGCTTAGGTACAAAGCATGCTTCACTAAGCTAATTACAACTAATGAGTGTCCACAATTAAAGAATCTTACCAAAATTGAGAACTAACTTTAAGTCCAGCTTTATTTTCAAATGGGGCTCCAATTACACCAACAAAGACAACTTAAATGCCTTAAAACGAGCACAAAAAAATGAAAGGTCTGACTATAAATTAAGAACCTCACTAAACTTAAGAACTTTCTTTAAGTCCAGCTTCTCCAGCTACACCAACAAAGTGCTCTAAAAAATGGAATGAGCCCCCAAGAAACAAAAGCTGTGGCTATAGATCAAGAACATTGCTAAACTTAAGAACTTTCTTTGACTCTCGATTTCTCCAAATGCACCCACAAAGTGCTCGTAAAAAGGGAATACAAATGCACTAAAATGAGTGTAAAGAATGAAAGGTGTAACCACAAATCAAGAACCTCGCCAAACTTGAGAGCTTCAATTCTAGTTTACATTTCATTTAGGGCCCCAATTACACTCACAAAGATCTCCCAAGTACAAAATACAAGTACACTAAAATGAGTCCAAAAGAATGAATGTGAGGCAATAAATGAAGAACCTAGCCAAACTTAAGAACTGGCTTAAATGCTTGTTCACTTTTCAATTAGTGCATAAATGACCCCTGCAAAGGGCTGTCATCAAAGGAAAACAAATGCCTTAAAAAAAGTGCAAAAGAATAAATGTTGTGGTCGCAAATCAAGGATGTAGCCAAATTTAAGAACTTACTTTTAACTCGAGCTCTGTTTTCATTTTGGGCAATAATTGCACTCGTGAAGATCTACCGATAAGAGGAAAAAAAATGACCAAAAAGGAGTGGAAAGAATGAATGGAGTCGCTACAAATCAAGAATCTAGACAAACATAAGAACTAACTTCAAACCTTATCTGTTTTTGTTTGTAGCTCCAATTGCACCCGTGAAGAGCTCCAAACCGAGAGGAAGTGAATACCCAAAAAAGAGTATAAAAAGAATGAATGGTGTCTCTACAAATAAATAAACTTACCAAGCTGCGAACTAACTTTAACTCTAGTTTTCTTTCATTTTAGGCTGCAAGTACAACAACAAAGAACTCCCATAAAGAGAAAATGGCTGTGCTAAATGAGCACAAAAGAATAAAAGTTATGGTTGCAAATCAAGGAACTCGCCTAACTCAAGAACTTACTTTAACTACAACTTTCTTTTCATTTGGAGCCCTACTTGCACAGATAAAGAACTCCCAGAAAGAGATACAGATGCACTAAAATGAGTACAAAAGAATAATAGTGTGGCGATAAATCACGAATGTGCTCAAACATAAGAACACACATTAACTCCTATAAACTTTTCGTTTAGGGCATCAATAACACCCGCAAAGAGCTGCCACCAATTAAAAAAAAAAAACAAATGCCTTAAAATGAGTGTAAAAGGATAAATGTTGCAGTGACAAACTGAGGATGAAGTCAAATTTAGGAGCTTACTTTAGCTCAAGTTCTATTTTCATTTAGTGTAGTAATCACCCCATAAGGATCTCCTAACAAGAGGAAAGAAATGCTTTAAAAGGCATGAAAAATAGTGAATGGTGTGGCTATAAATCAAGAATCTCACGAACACTAATGTATCTCTCAAGGTTTAAGCTTAACTTTCTTCAAGAGTGTAAGTAAACCATAAAAGATTACAATCAAGGGACAAACTCAAAGAAAGAAACACGTGATAGCTGGGTGTGAATTAGCTAAAATGTATAGAATGTATAGATGCTAAACTAATCCTTGGATATAGATATCACCGCCAAAGATTAATCTACTGAAAACTAAACCTATTCTTGATGCAGATTTCATCACCAAGAACAAGCTTAGGGCACTTAGTCTTGATAAGGATACTGAAACACCACGAAGTCAAGGATTAAGATTCACTTGATTACCGCTCTAATTAGCCTAAGTAGAGATAAGTAGAGGATTTCAAACACTCATTCAAGAAGCAACGCTCAACTTTGATTAAACTTACAACTTGTTTACAAAAATAAAGCTTGTTGGCTATTTATACACGAATTGGTGCTCCCTTAATCAATAGGAATCCACTTAGCGAGGTTACTTCATGATTAGGAAAGCTTCTAAACTAGCTTAAGCAAAGTAAACTTATAAAGCATGTAGAATTGAACTAATTACAAATAATAAGCCTAGTATTGTAACAAATTAATAACTAAACAAAGGTTTAAGTTTTTGTCATTAGCCAAGCTGATCCATCTTGTATGTCCACCTTACGGCCAGCCACTTAGAGAACTCTTGATGTCCTTTCCTTACCTTGAAGTAACGTGACACATCACTTGCTTAGCCTTTAAGGATGTTGACATGTGTGCTACCATGTGGTAGACATGTGTGGCTGCTTAGGTGAGTCACCAACATAGTAAGCACCCAAGTTGGCAAGGTAGAGGTGTAAGAAAACCCAGCTAGGAAGGTGAACTTAAGAGCGAAGCAATCAGCAACATGAAAGCCAATTTCGGTGCCATTTGGACGTGAACACCCACAAAGAGCTCCGATCATGAGGAAGTAAATGCGCAAAAATTAGTGCCAAAAGAGTGAATAGTGTCTTCATAAATTCAAGAATATTACCAGCATTGGGGACTAACTTTAACTGTAGTTTTCTTTCATTTGATGCTTTACTTACACCCACCAATAGCTCCCAAAAAAAGAAAATAATTGCCCCAAATGAGTGCATAGGAATGAAAGATGTGGCTACAAATTAAGGACCCAGCCAACCTCAAGAACTCACTTTAACTCTAGTTTTCTATTTCATTTGGGGCTCCACTTGCACCCTTATAGAAGTTCTCAAAAAAGAGAATACAAATGACCTAAAATAAATAAGTGCAAAAGAATGAAGGGGTAGCTATAAATCAAAAACCTAGAAAAACTTAAGTACTTACTCTAACTCTAGTTCAATTTTCATTTGGGCCTCCAATTGCACCCACAAATCCTGCCAAGTGGAAAGAGAGGCCCTAAAATTGATGGACGCACATACATCAAGTCACATTCAAAGAGAATGCAAAGTTAGCTAAGATTGCAAACTGAATTCTAGCTCCAGTTTTAAGTGAATCCAAAAGCAATGTAAAGGATAGATTGAATCTAAACCTATTATTGGATATAGATTTCACCACCAACAACAAGCTTAGGGCCCTCAACCTTGATTAGGATATAGAAACACCACCTAAACAAGAGTTAAGACTTACTTGATCACCCCTTACCTGAACCTAAGCTAGGATACATAAGTAAAGGATTTCAAGTTTGGTTTAAGGAGCAGTGCTCAACGTTTCATTCAACACTCAATGTGTGCGTACAAAGTGAGCTCCTTGTTGTCCTTGTACAAACATTCCCTTGCGGCTAGGAAAGGATTGGAGGTTTCTTCATGCGTAGGAAACCTCTAACTAAACTTAAAACGGGATTAAATGAAACTTAGGTGCAAAGCATGCTTTACTAAGCTAACTACAGTTAATGAGTCTCTGCAATTGAGGAATCTTACAAAAATTAAGAACCAACTTTAAGTGTTGTTTTATTTTCAATTGGGGCTCCAATTACACCGACAAAGACAAACCAGATGCCTTAAAATGAGCGGAAAAAAAATGAAGGGCGTGATTAAAAATCAAGAACCTCACTAAAATTTAGAATTTCTTTAACTTGAGTGTCTCCAACTACACCAACAAAGCGCTCTGAAAAATGGAATGATTCCCCAAAAAAAAAAAAACAAAAGGTGCGGCTAAAAATAAGAGCATGGCTAAACTTAAGAACTTTCTTTAACTCTAGTTTTCTCCAACTACACCCACAAAGTACTCCTAAAAAGGGAATACAAATGCACTAAAATTTGTGCAAAGAATGAAAGGTGTAACTATAAATCAAGAGCCGCGCCAAGCTTGAGAGCTTCAATCCTAGTTTACATTTCATTTGGGGCCCCAATTACACTAATAAAGATCTCCCAAGTAGAGAATATAAATGCACTAAAACGAGTCCAAAAGAATGAAAGCAAGGCGATAAGTCACGAACCCAACCAAACTTAAGAACTGGCTTAAATGCTTGTTCATTTTTCAATTAGGGAGTAAATGACCCCTACAAAGGGCTATCATCAAGGCAAAACAAATTCCTTAAAAGAAGTGCAAAAAAATAAATGTTGTGGTCACAAATCGAGGATGTAGCCAAACAAATGTTGTGGGAAATAATTGCACTTGCAAAGACTTGCCAATAAGAGGGAAAAAATGACCGAAAAGGAGTGGAAAGAATGAATAGAGTCGCTACAAATCAAGAATCTGTTTAAACATGAGAACTAACTTTAAACCTTATCTGTTTTCATTTAGAGCTCCAATTACACCCATGAAGAGTTGCAAACCAAGAGGAAGTGACTACTCAAAAAAAGGGCGCAAAAAGAATGAGTGGCGTCTCCACAAAAAAATAAACTTATCGAACTGGGAACTAACTTTAACTCTAGTTTTCTTTCATTTTGGGATCCAAATACACCAACAAAGAACTCCCACAAAGAGAAAATAGTTGCCCCAAATGAGTGTAAAAGAATGAAAGCCACAACTGCAAATCAAGGAACTCGCCTACCTCAAGAACTTAATTTAACTACAGCTTTCTTTTCATTTCGAGCCCCACTTGCACATATAAAGAGCTCCAAAAAAAGATAACACAAACTAAAATGAATGCAAAATAATATTGTGGCGATAAATCACGAATGTGCTCAAACATAAGAACATACATTAACTCTTGTCCACTTTTCATTTAGGGCGTTAGTAACACTCACAAAGAGCTACCACCAATAAAAAAAACGAATGCCTTAAAATGCGTGCAAAAGGATAAATGTTGTGGTTACAAACTGAGGATGAAGCCAAATTTAGTAGCTTACTTTAGCTCACGTCTGTTTTCATTTAGTGTACTAATCATACCCGTAAGGATCTCCCAACAATAGGAAAGAAATGCTATAAAGGACGTGGAAAAGAGTGAAGAAGGTTGAGAGAATGATGAAGGCCGCCACAAACGTCACTAATAGTGCAAAAAATGGCATTGCCAATGCTGAACCCCTATTCCTAAATTGTTTGTTCTTCTAGCAAGTTGGCAAGGTTAGCCTATACCACTTACCATGCCAAACTCACCAATTCAGGTCCTATATAAACCCCCTTCCCCTATGAAGAGGGAGGTTTAGAGTAGGCTTAGAGTACTTTGGGGGTATGACTAGGAGTAGCTCTAGGTTTGTACCTCGCATATTACTCTCTTCAATTGAATGCAAGTTTCAAATTTTATTGATTTAATTTCTTTCCTTCTCTACTTTCTTGCAAATTTAGCTTTGTTCTTCAAGTTTCTCTCTAGTTTCATGCTTTGTTTCTTTTGTTCAAGCTTATGCTTTAAACAAATTTAATGTTAATGAGTTGCTCTCAAATCATGTTCTGCTCATGTTCTACTCTCAATTTCTCCCCTTCTTCTCTTAAATCTTCGAATTGTAAGCTCTTTCTCTCTTATCTTAAGTTAAAATTTAAAACCCATTATTCAGAGTTGAGTTTTTGGTTTAATTATGTGTTAGATTAAAGCTACGTAGGTTGGATTAGTGCTTAATAAGTGGACACAAGCCACAATTTCAATGCACCAACAATGGAGGTCCAACTTCGGCTATTAGATTTCAAGCTTTTATAGGTAACTCTCTTTCCCTCTTCTCTTTCTAATTTAGTTTAATTGCTTTCTAGTTAACTTAGCTATGTTATTTTATTATTTGGTAGTCAGAATCATGTTTAGATTTAGTTTTTCTTAATTATGCTTAAGTCATGTTTGTCCTTTAATTAGTGTTAGTTACTCATGATTAATACTTCATTAGTGTTAGATTAGCCGTTTATTTGTATGATTTAGTTACTTATTGCTTTTCTTAATTTAGAAATGAGCTAGATTATAATGAGTAAGCTAGTTTCAACACCATCACAAAGAACAAAAATTTTCCTACACCCCCCAAAATACCGCTAAATAATATGGCATTTTGGAATTGTTTAGTTTGTAATCCAATGTATAAGTTCAATTCTACAATTAAAGTTATTTCAAACTCTTTGCTTATCAAGTTAGAGAATTCATTGCACAAATCGTTGTTACTAGTACCAAACACAATATTATCAACATAGAGCAAGATATTAGTTTAAGTTGATAGATAAGGTTTTATCAATTTGCCTCTTTTGAAGCCATTGCCATTCAGGAATATACTTAGTCTTTCAAGTGAATCCTACGAGCTTGTTTCGGCCTATAGAGTGCGTTGTGAAGCTTGTAAACATGTTCAAGTAACTTAGAATATTCAAAACCTCTAGGTTGTTTGGCAATATACCTCCTCTTCCATGTTCGAGTGTCCATTGGATAAAGATTGATGCCTATGAAGTATACAAATACAAGTAGTATCCTAATAGCTTCAAGTTTAATAATAGGAGCAAAGGTCTCTATTAGTCCCAAAGATCAAGGTCAAGTCAACCTAAAGGGAGGGTTAATAGGGTGACCTATAAAAAAATTTTGTAAAGTAAAATGACTCTGACAATTAGTCTAGTTATAGTAGTAACTACCTAGTCAAAGACTCTTATTATACATCAATAAAATGTATAAAAGCAATAATAAAGAAAGGAATGACTTAGAGCTAGTAAATAAGTTAGAGTGGCTAAAAGGTTATAAGCTCAGTTAAATATAAGAGGAGGCAAGACATGGTATGTGTTCGCAAAATACGCCTTTCTTAAGGGGTACATGTCTTTGTAAGGCCTTGCCTAGAATTAAAATGCAATAAAGTGCAACTCTGAACTCCTTCATGAACTCAGGGAATTACAACACGAAATTCTAACTAGATGACCCCTTAGAGAATAAGCAACTCTTACCCCTACATTTAGTACTCCTCCCTGAACATTTAGCGAATCACAAATTTGGACTTTTACTCTAAAAGCCTCTTCTTAAACTCTAAAGGATGCAACACACACTTGTTTACGGATGAGTTCTGATTCATTGCCTTATAGTGCTTACAAGAGGATTACTGTTATTTGAGCAATGCACAAGTTTTTTAAGTACAAAAAAAGCACTCTAAAATATGAGTGGAATTCTAATTGTGTTACTTGCACTCTTCAGCTGCTTGGTTGTTTATTTATGGACTTCTTCGTACTTAAAAGACCATTAGAGATGTTATTAACCAATAGACACAATCCAGTAATGTATGGTTCATTATTTCTAAAATCCTACGTTCTTATTCAGAGTCTCCAATCCTTTCTCCAAATACGTAGATAGACCAGGTCAATGGATTAACTACTTAACTAACATAATGAATTATAGAGACTTGGCATTAACTCTTCTGATGGTAGATAACATTCAAAGAATTGTAATCTCTTAAAAGCCCTAATGGAATCAATTAATAATTCAATCTCAAATTAGAATTGAAGGAAATAATTTTGAACTTACTGAACCTCTTAAAAGAGACTTGGCTCTAGCTATCAATTATCGAGCGATTTCAATTCTTATGCATGCACGTATTAGTTATCATATGACTTACTATTATTTGTAGCACAATGCTTTTATTATTTATACATATATACATATATACATACATACATACATACATACATACATACATACATATGTGTGTGTGTGTGTGTGTGTGTGTGTGTGTATGTATGTGTGTATATATGGATTTCCAACTATAAATTTTTTCAAAAAAATTTTTTTTATGGGTCTATTGCAATTGATCTCTCTGTGGGTAGTGATACCTACAAAGGTAAGGCCTCTTACTTTTGAATCTCCCCAAAGCCGCATAAGTGAGACCCACATTAGCAGGTGGTGGTGGCTGTGGTTGTTGTACTAAACTTCTGAAAAAATTAATTCATAGCATCAAGTGCTTCGGCCACCAAAAGCATGTCTAATACCCATTTAAAAACCAAGGCTTGTTGTTTGTTACATACATTAGATTTTAAGAGACAAATCCCTGTTGTATTGGATTCCATAAGGAGTTTATTTTTATGGAGTTTGATCAAATTCAAGTTAAACACATTAATTGTAGGTGTTTCCTCTGTACTATATGCTTTACTTGTGCTAAAATTTTGATTAGAATTCTACTCGCTGTTACCAACTTCGTTTCCTAAGTTAGATAACTCCATTTGCTTCAGGAAGACCAATATTTGAGATATGACAGCTTTAATCAGTTCAATTTCTTAAGTCATAGAACATTTGCGTCTAGGAGTAGTCATATGGAATTTTAGTGTGTTGGTTGTTGGATAACGAATCTATTTACAGCGAAAGAATTTAGTGTAGAAATTCAACTCAATTTCTAATTGACATTGTCAAGTTAGTTTTAGTAGCCAAGCATATAAGGTGTTACTATCTCAGTTTATATTCTACGAAATCTAGCACATAAGAAATTAAGTCTCAAGTATTTTATTTTTTATTTTTTGGGGATGTAGAACAAGCATTGAGAAAACAAATTATTTGCACACTGAACTAGCCCTAATATATATCTTTAGTTAAGTTTTTCCTAATCTAAAGCTTTTTGAGAAGTAAGCACCATGTACGCCGATGGAAAAGGCGGCTAACATTTGGTGGTTTCTTTTATTATACCTAGTTTAAAAAAAAAAAAAAAACTCCTGACAATACCTTGCATGAAGGCCTAAGGAAGCTAATGTATGTATACATCGGCTCGAAAGTCATCTTTCAAAACCTTTTCCATTGAGGTAAAATGAGTCCAACCCTATGATTGGCTACACCATGTTTTGGCACTGTTAATTGAATTTCATGATAAAAGACACTTTGTGGAGTTTTATTTGAACTTGAAAACATCATTTTCAGAAGGAATTTTTCAAATGGGGATCAAGAGCATTCCAAAGGGAAAACAAGAACCATGCTTAAAATTAGCCCAAGCAAGTTCAATTTGTGCCTAATTTTGGGCAGCTCATGGTCTTCACTTAATGTGCATTTACAATGTGTTGTTTGGTTGCCAACTAATATGATTTTCATGCGCTTAGTGCTCGATTTGATTCTCAAATAAACTCTAATTTGTGAAATTTTTGTATGATGTGCATGTTTATATGTATCACAACAGATGTTGACATTGACATTTTTTGAGCTTAACTTGAGTCCCAGTTAGGAAAAGGAAAGGGGAAACCAAAGGAAGTTGCAACAAAGCAAGACCATGCCATCCTTTGAAGCAGGACCGTTCAAAGCTTAGAATTGTAGGAAACTGAGACAGACATTTGGCGTATGCTGTCTGCAGCACGAGTGTGTCATTGCTGACTTTGTATTTATTATTTAAACTAATTTTAGGCTAGTTAACACTCTTCTCTAGCTTCTATAATCTCTAAATTCAAAATCCACATCAAAGAAGTGGTTAATTGAAGTTGATTATTCCAATTAGAAGTATTTAGAAGATTAGAGAAGCAATATCTAAGCAAGGATTATCATTTGGAGTCTATGGATTTTATTGATATTTTTCTCTCATATTCCCTTTTATTGCTTTCAATAGATTCATTAGTTATCGAAACTTTATTTTATAATGATGAAGTTTAAGGGAGAACTCTGGGATGTTGTTGATGAGGTCATGTCAAGCCCTTTCAATAATCTTCTATATTTTGTGTGGCATCTGCAACTTGTTGACCTTGAGTCGCAGACCACTTGATTTCCTTTCTTAAGAGTACATTATCTCAGTAGTTGTAGGTGTACTTTCATTTCAATCACTTATGCTTTTTGAGGTCAACATTAGTTCTTAGCTTAATTTAGTTAACCATTAGGATAAGGCTAGTTCCATAGCATTAATTGCCCTTTTTATAGAAATCTAAGTAACAATTGGTGTGAATTACCTCCATCTTGAGGGCGATATTCCCTCTACCCCCCCAAGAAAAATCATCAACAGCTATAAACTAGTTTTCTAGGAAGCTAATGAAGTTCAGTTTTTGCCTATTTTAACCATTTCAAGCTTAATCAAGTTGTAGCTATCAAATAGGGCTTAGAAACCAAAGTGCTAATTCTGGCCTAAAGTCCAATTTGTAGCCCTATTTAGGGTTATTCATTATTCGGTCCAGACCCAGACCGGACCGAAGATCGACCTAGACTGTACCAGACCAAACCAAACCGAGAGAATTCGGTCCGGTCCTTAATCCTGTGTTTCGTCGTGTCCGGTCTTCGGCCTAGTATGGGTTTGGGCCAATTAGACCGCTGGACTAGACCGAGACCAGATTAAAAGTTAGGGTTTTTTTTGGTCTTTTACGCTACTCAACTTCACCACTCTACTAAGTCCATTCGACCTCCTCCAGTCAACCTCCTTTGTTTTGCTTATAAAAATCATAGCATTTTGCAGAAGCAGGCCCCAAAATAAATTATGAACTCAAACACACCAGTTATGCTCTAGTTAGTCTCGTGCTTTCTCGTGTGCGCCCCAATCCTTTTGTCTCTTCTGTAGCCCTCTTATACTCTCTCCCATCTTCCTCGCCCCCCAAGCCTTTTTTACAGAAATCTGATTTGAGGTCAGCATTAGTTGTTAATTTAATTTAGTAGACCATTAGGATAAGGCTATCCATGGCATTAATCATCCTTTTTATAGAAATCTAAGCAACAATTGGTGTGAATTACCTCCATCATGAGGGTGATACTCCCCCCAATCAACAGCTACAAATTAGCTTTTTAGGAAGCTAATGAAGTTTAGTTTTGGCATGTTTTAACTATTTCAAGCTTAATAAAGTTGTGGCTATCCAAATAGGGTTAGAAGCCAAAGTGCTAAATATATCCTAAAGTCCAGTTTGTAGCTTTATTTTGGGTTGTTCATTATTCGGTCCAGAACAGAACTGGACAGAAGACTGGGCTGGATTGAACAGGACTGAACCGGACCGAGGGAATTCAGTTGTAATAGCCCGACCCTAAATCATATTTATTTATCTAATTAAGCCATGTGATTAATTTTATCACATTTAATCATCACTTTTAATCATTTCAATTGGAAAAATTCATTTGGGCTCTCACTTTACAATTCAGATTTTTGTTATCGAAAAATTTCAGGGAAATTGATAGTAGGTCTTGATAAATATGGTTTAAGAGATTAAATTATTATTTTTTTATATCCTCGCAAAATTTAATTTCAAGCTACGAAAAATTTAATTGCATACGGTTTAATTTTCTTCCCGGGCCTAAATTCCTTTAAGCCCAATTTAGGCCCAACAAGATACTACTTCATTTACTTAGTTAATTACCATCATTATGCCTAATTAGCATCAGCAAAAAGCTGCTTTGTGGAGGATAAAACCTAGCCAAGTAAAAAAATTTTGAGTCAATTCTAGCCAAGTAAACATAATCACACACACATCTCTCTCTCCCTTTTCTCCCCTAGTCACGGCCCCCCCCCCCCCCCAGAGCTACTGCCGCCACCAGTCCACCACCAACAACCCAGCCACCATCTGCTCTGGAACCCCACCCTCATTAACCACTTTTCTCACCCCTCTGCTAAGCATCAAAGTGAGTAACCTTAACCTTATTTTTGTTGATTTTATTTAGTGTGTTGTTTTGATTCTTCCTTTGTTATTTTTTATTGTTGATCATGTTATTTTGATGGTAATAAGAGTTATTTTTGTGTTTAAATTGTTGGTGAAACTTGAGAGTAAGTGGTAGTTGAGATTATTCATGATCATGTAAGCTTAAGCCTAAGTGATATTTATGGATCGTTTTGTATTTGTTTGGCAATCTTTAGCTTCATAAATGATTATGGTGCTCTTGATGAGATTTTGAATGAGTCAAAGGTGAGTCTAAATTGGCCACAATCTAAGATTTTTATGATTCTACAAGGTTTAGCTTTCTTTTAATATCAAGCATGTTATTTGTGTATATTTGGTTAAGAAATGAATCTTTGACGTGTCTTTCAACTTCAAAAATGATTGGATGTGATTCTTAAAAAATGGGTGGATTATGAAAATTTCTCCAATTGATTATGAAGGGGTCATTTTGCTCATCTATGCAAATAAGTAAGATCATGGATGTATTTTGAGTGGGTTTAGGATAGAAAAGAATTGAAAATTTGATGTAGACGATTATAGAGTGAAATTGAGTAACATATATTTGTATGGTGATGCAAAGGATCAAGGATTTGTTGAATGATTTTAAGGAGTGATTTTAGATGGGGAATTGTGTGAAAAGAAGGGGGAAAACAAAAACAGTGTAGCTGTGAAGACACTGAAAATAGGGAATAATTTACAATTAACCTGGTACTGATCCGAGCATTGAAAAAGTGTTATTTTTGGTGGGTAGATAGATCCATGAGTTATCTTTCAAATGCCTTTTTAATCGCTTTAATCCAAGTTCTATGGAAAAAGTCATGGCCATTTCGCTAGAACTGCACAGGTTAGACCAAGACTGGCACCCTTGTGTTCTATCTCAATTTTAGGAACCCTATTGTAGGAAACACGTTTTGCACTGTAAATAAAAGTTTTACGGGAATTTTTAAGCTTTTTATATTGAGAAATTAGGTCTCATACGAAGGTCATGAGTTTAAGTTACGAGTCATTTATTTTAGCCCCTGTTAAGCCTTTATTATTTTTAACTAAAACTATCAACTATGAAAATAAATGCATTTGCTATTTATATGTTCCCATGATGATATTTTGCACAAAATCAAGGCCTAATCTATCATTTCATCCCCTTTTTGTGCATAATCCTACTCAGTGAATTTCATTAAAAGTACCAGGTCGTTCGTTGCTTGTATCTTTAGAAATTAGCATGTATTTATCACAATTATAATGTTTTGGTAAGCACATCAATGAATCAGTTTAGCCAATGATTTATCACATAATTAGTGACCTCATCTGTTATCAATTATAGGGCATTGCTCTTCAGCTACCGGCGTGACTTCAGGCCAGGTTCCCCGATAGGCTTGATAGGTGTACACCTATCTACAGATCGTAATAGTTACCAGGGGTTCACTATCAGATAATAATTAGCAATGTAGTTTTATGTTCATCCCATTCCCTATTTTAAATTAGCATGAATTGAAATACAGGGCCAACCAGTTTTTCGATGAACATTTAACAATACAGAAATGCATGTACCGAGCTTCAGCCCACAGTTTGAAATGTTTTCATGTTTTGTTTTAGGCAAATGCTTAGTGAATCGCCCTCGAGCTAGCAAGACAACTGGAGAAGATAAGTGAGCGAGAAAGTCTGAAAGGAATGGTGGTGTATTAGTGTTGAAATGTTTTGAGCACTATATTGTGAAAAATGCTGATGTTAAAACTATATACTTTGCAAAGAGTTACTATATTTTAGTGTAAACTTTGAGATACTAGAAACTGTTTCTGTAAGGTTTTGGTGGTTTGTGATTGTGTGAATGTCTTGTGGTGGTAAGCAATGTTCAACTTGGTTATATTTATTATTTATAACCTAAGCCTTGTACCGTTTGGACGGCGGTAATGCCTCGATCTTTGGGTTATCACTTCTAATTGATAAATTAATGGAGAGAATGCAAACAGTGGATTATGTGCATTTCGGGTGTTATAGATTTTGTATCAGAGCCAAGTTTTGATTTTCTTGATGGGATATGGAGTAGGGAGTTTAAATATAGGAGGGCAAGAAGGGCTATTAGTCAGGAATATCGTATACAATTAGAGACTTGTGATATTAGAAATGCATATTACTTATCTTCTACATGCCCCTCATTTGTATTTCCTTGCTAGATAGATCCTTACGCAGTTAATATGATGCCTAGTACATCTATGGCGGCCTATATTTCACTGTTGCATGCCAGCATGATAACTTACACGCAGGACCCTTTCTTCATGTTCTACAATATCACGGTCCGTGCATGCAAATTATTATGGTCTTTATCCACGGTTGACTCGTGGGTCGAGTTTAGACTTTGTTATCATCATTTCATGATGACAGGAAACCTAGGTTAGGACAGACGTAGGTTTCAGGTCTAGGGGGCTTGGGCTACTATCACCTCGGAGTTGACATTGCAGGAGGAGTTCAAGATGTCAGGAGGAGTTCAAGCAGAGGGGAATTCCCATAAAGACCCTTCAGAACGTTTTTCCTTTACACCAGGCACATCCCCCGCCTCCACCGCCAGCACCAGCACAGGGACCACCATTGTAGCTCATACCGAGTACTCTGTGCCCGACAGTTGTGGGGAGGCTCATGTGGTGGTGGATCTCCCCGATACACCAGAGATTGTGGTGCTTAGTTTAATAGCCCGACCTTAAATCATGTTTATTTATTTAATTAAGTTATGTTATTAATTTTTCACATTTACTTATCTCATTTAATCATTCCAGTTAGGAGAATTCATTTTGGGCCCCACTTTGCAATTCGGGTTTTCATTATTGTAAAATTTTGAGTGAATCAATAGTAGGCCCTAAATAAATAAGATTTAAGAGATTAAATTATTTATCATAACGATCCGAAAATTTAATTTCAAACCACGAAAAATTCAATCGCGTAAAGTGTATTTTCTTTTGAGCCCAAACTCATTTAGGCCTAATTTTTGGCCCAACAAGTTACTACCCATTTGCTTAGTTAATTACCATTAATTATACCTAATTATCATTAGCAAAAAGATGCTTTTTGGTGGTTAAAAACTCAGCCAAGTATTAGCTAAGTCATTCCCCACCAAGCAAAACTCACAGGATATCAGGACTTACTCTCTCTCCCTCTCCACCACCATACACAGCCCCCTCTTTTTTGCTGCTGTATTTGCTGATTTCCAGCCACTTACTGCTACCTTTCAGCCACCAAGGTCATCCCATTTTTTGGTAATTTCAACAAGTGATTTTAGAGGGTAACTATGTGAAAAGGCAAGATAATAAAGCAGGTAGCAAGCTGTAAAGGGCCTGGAAATAGGGGTCTGTTCCGGGAAAAACAAGTAATTCATGGCTAGTTAAAAAATTATGAATTTTGGTGGGGCGCTAGATCAATGAGTTTCTTTCAAATGGATTTTGAATCACCTTGATCCGAGTTCTGTACAAGAAGTTATGACCGTTTTACTCTGACTGTGTAGACCAAACTAAAACTACGCAGGGTGGTGTTTTAGCTCAATTTTGGGATTTGTGTGGTGGTGATTGTGTTATGGGCTATGAATACAAATGTTGAGGGACTTTTTAATCTTTTCATATTGGGGTTTTATAGCTCAATTGGAGGTCAAGGGTGAAAGTTATGAATTTTCTAAGGTAGACCTTGAATCAGTAACAACTTTGATTGTATTTAGAAGCTTATTTGGTTTAGCAAACAAAGTGGTATGACATGTGCAACAAAATTGGAGAAATGGGGAGATTGATAACTCAAGATTAGTATTTATTGGTCCAAATTGGTGTATTTAAAATTATTCTGAACCTACCACTACTCCAGTTGCCCTCAAACCTTTATTATTCATCTCAGAAATATCAAAAATCTGTGATGAATTTATAACCATCAAAGTCTTTCTTTTATGATTCTAATTATTCTACTTTGATCAATTTTAGTCCATAATATTTCACTTTGAGTTAAATTACCCTAATTCATTTAGCTTTTAAATTATTTTGGTGTAACTTATCTTCTATGAAATTATTTAAGTTATGGATGCCTTTTAAGGAATTTTTGTTACAGCTGCAACCATGAAAGTCAGTATTGTTTACTAATTACATATAACTATAATTATATTTCTTAAACATAATCAGGGCCTAGTCTATCATTTCCCATTGTGCATAAGAATTATCAAGTGAGATTGCATTTGAAAGACATCAGGTACATTCATTGCCTGTATCTTTAGAAATCAGAGTGTATTTATCAAAATTATCATGTTTTGGTAATTACATCAATGAATCAATTTATACGATAATTTATCATCTAATTCGTGACCCCACCCGTTATCATCTGTAGCGCATTCGCCCTCCAATGAAACGCATGGCTCCAAGCCACACCTATCCATAGATCGTAACAGTAACAAGGGGTTCATTATCAGATAATAACTAGTAATGTAGTTTTCTGTTCATCTCATTCACTGTTTTAACTTAAAATGAATTGCAAGTGGGCACCCAATCGTTTTATGTAGAGATCATTGGACAATACAGGAATGTATGTATTGAGCTTTGGCTCACAGTTCAAAATGTTTTCATGTTTTGTTTTCGGCAAATGCTCATTGAATCGCCCTCATGCTAGCAAGCTGGATAAAGAGAATAAGTTGAGCAAGGGAGTCTAGAGGGATCAACAATGATATAGTACATGTCTATTTTGGAGCTATACTTTGAAATCTTCAGTGGATGGAGGTGTAGATTAAATGATTAATTATTATACTACGATGTATAAACCATACGTGAGTAACAGTTAATTGTATATGGTTTGGCAATGTATAATTGTATATGGTTGGAGTTATGTCTAACTATGTTATTTCTAGTTCATAATCTAGTACACACACTTTAAGCCTTGTCCTTTTGAACAGCGGTAACGCCCCTATCATTGAGTTCATTAGTCCTAATTCAGAGATTTATTAAGAAGAATGCAAACGGTGGAACATGCTTAATTAGGAGGCATTACATTAGTTCTGATCACGAGCCCATGGAGGGTCTTGAGGACCATCTAGAGGAAGAGAACAATGCAAAGGAGGATCAGGAGATTGATGAGATAGTAGAGGAGCAGCAGATTGACTAAGAGATTGATGAGGTAGTGGAGGAGTAGTAGGTGGAGCAGGAGGTCGATGAGGCAGTGGAAGAGCAGCAGGAGGATCAGGTGATCGACGAGGCAGAGTCAGGAGCATTGGACAGCAACTTCGATTTAGGCGAGGAGCTTGAGGATGAGTCCGACCCAGATTATGATCCACCTAGGTATCGTTAGGTTGTTTCAGGTGTTGACTTGAGTAGATTACATTTTAAGCTCACATGTATATAGCATGGTTAGATTAGATAGATGCATTTTGTATAGCATATGGCATTGTATATAGTCAGTCAAATCCTTCCGACTGTAATGACATGGTCCGTCTCTCTTTTTGGGCATGTGATGGATATAGTGTCTAGGGGGCTAGTTAGTGTTTTAGGTAGGCGTTAGAGCTTATCTTACTTAGTTAGTAAGATATGATATACTTTTGTTGATCATGTATATAAGCAAGTAGCTATGTATGTAAACAAGCGACTATGGAATGATATAATGAAGCTTTGGGTTTTGTTTTAAATAATATTTGAGCCATATTAAATGTATTTGTTGGGCATGCTTATCTTATATATTCAGATATTCCAGTGATTGAATTGTTTCGTTTAATGCATGATCAGAATGTCTGAATCGGTGTAAAATAATTCGAAGACTCATATAGAGGATAAGTCGAACCATCGCCAAGGATCGGGTGAACAAGCCTCAGGTCATGTGCCACCAAATTTTGGCAAAATGCCACCAATTCCCCCTGAGTTAGCTAACAACATTAGGTACTCGAACTATTGGTAGACCTTAGTAGCTGAACTGATGAAGCGGATTCCCTAAGTACCCACAAAAGCCCCTCCTGAAGATGATAAATTAGCAGATAGGGTAGCACGACGCAACCTTAAAGTATATGATGGAAATTATGATCTAGTAGTATTGGAGAATGGGCAAGGGAAATGTAGAAAATTTTTACAGTAGTAGAGGTTCCAGAAGAAAAGAAAGTAAATATTGGGATGTATTATTTGACTGGTGAAGCTGATATTTGGTGGAACACTGTTAAGTGTAGGCTCATAAGGCCTGAATTCGCCTAGAGCAAATTCCTGGAAGAGTTGAGGGGAAAATTTTACCCAGTTGTGGTCCAAATGCAAAAGAAGAAAGAGTTTATGGAGCTGAAGATAAGTAGTAATATGACTGTAATCCAGTATGGTAGTAAGTTTATAGAATTATCCGAGTTTGTCCCTGAATTTGTGTCATCTGAAAGGTTAAAAATGAGGATGTTAAAAGAGGGTTTGGCCTTTTACATTCGAAATTAGTTAGTTGGGCAACCAATCTTGACTTACCAAGAGTTATATGAACGAGCCACTGAAGTGGCGCGAGTGAAGGCATAGTTGAGGGCCCTGAACCCGATCAACCAAAAGAGAAAAGGATTTGAGCGAGGAACTCCAAGTGAGAGTGTGACCCAAAAGAAACCTCATTCCGCTCCTCCCAAGAGCCATCCTGCAGGCTCAGTGGAGCCCTGTGGGAAATGCAGAAGAACAAATCATACCACCCCTGAATGCCGAGTAGGAACCAACAACTGCATCTGGTGTTGAAGCTCTGAACACCTCATCACTATGTGCCCAGAAGATTGAAGGCTATAGACAAGGGTGCAGTAAAACCTTGGCCCTGCCTCGCCAAGGAGCCCCACCTCCAAGGCCTGCAGCAGTAGGACAATCATGTGTAATGAGCAAGAAGCTGCCACATCTGGTACTGTAGTCACTGGAACTCTCTTTTTAAATTCAAAGCCATTTTGTTATATCTACCCGATCTGCCATGCAATTGAGCCTTGAGGTTGGGAGGATAGAAACCAATTATAAGATTCAGTTACCCGATGATTCTATGGTTGAGTGCCCCATCTCCTATAAGCTTGTTCTCATCACCATTGGTGGAGCCACCTTCCCTAGGGATTTGATTCAATTTGATCTATCTGATTTTGACATCATTTTAGGAATGAATTAGTTACACACTTATGGGGACAAGATTGATTGTGAAGATCTTAAGGTTATTTTGAAGGATGGAAAAGGGAGAAAAATATATTTCTACAGGCAGGGAACGGAAAAATCTTATCCCCTGATTTCTGTTGTGAAAGCTAGTAAACTGTTATGTCAGAGGTGTATTGGGTATTGGTATTATGCTATTGACATTCAAACAAAAGAAGAGAAAGTAGAAAATATTCCTGTGATTTGTGAATTTGAAGACGTTTTTCCTGAGGAGTTACCAGGACTACCCCTGTAGAGGAAAATTGATTTTGAAATTGAATTAATCACTGGTGTCCAACCTATGCCCAAAACCCCATATCGTATGGCTCCAACTGAGCTTAAAGAACTGAGGATTCGGTTAGATGAGCTATTATAGAAGGGATTTATCAGACCAAGTGTGCCATCATGGGATGCCCCAGCGTTTCTCGTAAAGAAGAAGGATGGAACCTTAAGGCCATGTATTGACTATAAAGAGCTGATGGAGATCTCTCTATACCCCTTAATTTAGAGAATCAAATCAGTCAAGGTAATCCTATTTTGCTGGCCAAAACGCAAATAAATCATCCACATTTTGTTTAAGAAGCAAAACAGCAAGTTACAGGTTGAATCTAGCAGCACACTTAGTTTTTGAGAGCTTATTTACTTAGGCCTCTTTGAGGTTTAAGTCTAATATTTTTCAATGGGTTTGAAGTTCAAGAAGTTAGATTTCCAGTAAAATAAGTTTTAACTCATTTGGACTTCATTTGCCCATCAGATTCAGCCAATAAACCCAAACTATCTAGACTGCCCAGTTGAACCAGAATGTACCCGATTTTGGGTATGTGATTTCTTAAGCTTCATTACAGTTTAAGTCCTCGATTTTTGCATTTGCGGGTTCCCCTAGATGTTACCTTTCAGGTCCAAGCAAGAAAAACCAATCATGTTCAGTCGAAGTGAAGAAATCAGGCCATTTTATCAACCTTGCCAGTTTTGGTCCAAATCTACATGGTAAAATGTTTTAGTAGAAATCTCCTACTTAAACATGATTTAACCTTGATTACTTTATAGGGGGGTTTGATACACCCTAAGGAGTCCCCCTATGGCCTAGAAATGAAATCATGGTCAGTTTTGATTGGGTCAAAAGAAGGCACAAAACGGGGCTAAAAACTACCTAGTGAACTCGGTTGAGTGCTATGTGATTTGTCCTTCTTCAATGGGTTTGCTCAGCTCTTTACTTGCTTAGTTGCTTCAATCACTAGTCAAATAGCCAGGAAACACCATGATTTGTTGAAGAAACAACATTGAATCATGTGAACCAATGAGAAAACAAAGGAAGAATCAACACCTTGCAATCTTATTGGATGGCCGAAAAGGGGATGCACTTTACGGCTGCTTTTCTCCACATTTTTACGGCTAATGCTACTGAATTAGCTTAGTTAAGGATGTATTAAGTTAATTATATCATTTGTTTTGCTTTCCTTAATGTTTTGGTTATAATTAGTTTAAGTTAAGCAAGCTTGTAATATGATTTTGTACTAAGCGCATAGATTAGCAAGCTAATACATTTCCTTCCTGAGGAGGAAACCTTCACTAGCTAGCTTGCTTGTTTAGGTACTTGCTAGGCATGTATTAATATGTAAGTCACATCCATTTTGTATCTTATACCTAAATTTTGAATGAAAAACCAGAATTGAGAGTATTGTGCTTTCGTTCCCTTAAACACTTCACTTGCTTATCCTTAATTAGGCCGATTAAGGTGATGATTAAGTAAGTCTTAACTCTTAATTAGCTTGTGTTTCTATATTCTAATTGAGGTTAAGGACCCTAAACTCAAACCTAGTGGTGTTTCTGTATCTAAGAGAGAGTTTAGTTCTATCCTATTCGTTCATTCCAACCATGAAATCACCTAAACTCACCTTTGAATTCAGCTTGCTTTGTTTAGCTTTTGAATTCAGCCTTGAGTATTTGTAATTCTCCCCTATAGATACATCATATTTGGTATCAGAGCAAGTTTCATCTTGGCCTGAAATCAACCCCCACATGCCCCAAAGCCATCCAAACACACTCCTAAAAACACTCATCCTATTCTGCCTAAAACACAAACCATACCTAACTACTATCATCATGAGTACTAATATGAGTTTGTAAGAGAGATTTGATGCACTCATAAGGCAGAATGAGTTGTTGTTGAAGAAAATCAGTCAGGATTCTCAATGTGAACAAGAAACTAAGGCTCAAAATGAGCATCTTCGAAAACAGCTTGGTGCATTTTTGAAGCAAAAGCAACAAGCCAATGAAGAACCACTCCAATCTAATTCCAAAGGCAAGAATAAGTGTCTAGTTATACTTTGGATTCATCTAGTGAGGATGAACCCTTAAGGATGACAAGACCAGAACCATAGATTCAAGCAAATACAAATAACTTCAAAGTTGAAATTCCAGAATATAAAGGCAAGCTTGATCCAAAAGAGTTTTTTGATTAGTTGCATACATTTGAGCGTGTTTTTAAGTACAAGGATGTTCCAGAAGGCAAGAAGGTGAAATTGGTAGCCTTAAGACTCAGAAAATACGCCTCCCTTTGGTGGACTAACTTGTGTGCTAAACGAGTTAGAGAAAGGAAATCTAAAATCAGAACATGGGAGAAGATGAAATCCAAGCTTAAGGCTCGGTTTCTTCCCCCTACCTGTGTTCAAGATTGCTTTTCTCAACTCCACACCCTTACTTAAGGTAACTTGAGTGTGAAAGAATACACACGTGAGTTTAAAAAGCTTGTGATCAAATGTGATTTACAAGAACCAGAAGAGCAAACCAGTGTTAGGTACTTAGGAGGACTTGATCCTAAGTATGCTAATGTGGTTAATTTGCAAGCTTACACCACTTTTGATGAAGTATGTGTGCTGGCTTATAAGGTTGACCAGCAAAACAAAGCAAGGCAGCCCCTTAAGCATGAATTTCCAAAGCCTCCACCCCATGACCAAACCTTGAATAAGGGGAGTCCGTTTCCTACCCCTAAACCCATGGCACCCATTCCTCCTATTCCACAAAAAAAACCACACTCCACAGCAAAGCCTACCCTCATAACCAAGCCCTAAACCCCTTCCTAAGGGCATCCACAGATGTTTTAAGTGCCAAGCATTTGGGCACTTAGCTTCAGATTGCACAAACCATAGGTTCATTACCTTAGCTGAATGGAAGGCAGTAGAGGAGGCCGAATTAGAGGAGGAAAATGAAGAGAATGACGGGGATAATTTTGAGGAGATAGTGGTAGAAGTAGATGAAGATGATATGCTCACTTTGGGCACCAACCATCCACCACAGAGCCATGAGCATCTCAACCTTTTTCTCACTTTTGGTGAACCTTTACTTCAAGCTCCTAATTCTGAATTAGGAGCATCTGAGGAAATGGTTCAAAGCAAGTCCAAAGAGTCCCCTCCAAACAACAATCACATCAGCATAGGGAATGAAAGGAAAAGAGTCTCTAAGATCAAGAGAGACTTATTTGCATGGATGATTTTATTTCAGCCAGAATTGAGCTAAGTATGGAAGGTAATTACCTCAACTAATTTGAGGTCAAATCTTTCTCAACAAGGGAAGGATGATGGAGATCTCTCCATACCTCCTAATTTAGAGAATCAAATCAGTCAAGGTAATCCTATTTTTCTAGCCAAAATGCAAATAAATCATCCACATTTTGTTTAAGAAGCAAAACAGCAAGTCATAGGTTGAATCCAGCAGCACACCTAGTTTTTAAGAGCTTAATTACTTAGCCCTCTTTGAGGTTTAAGTCTAAAATTTTTCAATGGGTTTGAAGTTCAAGAAGTTAGCTTTCTAGCAAAACACGTTTCAACTCATTTGACTTCATTTACCCATCCAATTTATCCAATAAACCCAAACTATCCAGACTGCCCAATTGAACCAAAATGTACCCGATTTTGGGTATGTGATTTCTTAAGCTTCGTTATGGTTTAAGTCTTGGATTTTTGCATTTTTGGGTTCCCCTAGATGTTACCTTTTAGGGCCAAGCAAGAAAAACCAACCATGCTCAGTCGAAGTGAAGAAATTAAGCCATATTATCAACCCTGCCAGTTTTGGTCCAAATCTGCACGGTAAAATGTTTTAGTAGAAATCTCCTACTTAAACATGCTTTAACCTTGATTTCTTTATAGGGAGGATTTCTATACACCCTAAGGAGTCCCACCATGGTCTAGAAACAAAATCATGCGCAGTTTGATTGGGTTAAAAAAAGGCACAAAACCGGGCTAAAAACTGCCTAGTGAACCCAGTTGAGTGCTATGTGATTTTTCCTTCTTCAATGGGTTTGCTCAGCTCTTTCATTGCTTGGTTGCTTCAATCCCTAGTCAAGCAGACAGAAAACACCATGATTTGTGGAAGAAACAACATTGAATCATGTGAACCAATGAGAAAACAAAGGAAGAATCAGCACCTTGCAATCTGATTGGATGGCCGAAAAGGGGATGCACTTTACGGCTGCTTTTCTCCACATTTTTTCTGCTAATGCTGCTGAATTAGCTTAGTTAAGGATGTATTCAGTTAATTACATTATTTGTTTTTCTTT
Source organism: Carnegiea gigantea (assembly GCA_029747015.1). NCBI lineage: Eukaryota > Viridiplantae > Streptophyta > Magnoliopsida > Caryophyllales > Cactaceae > Carnegiea > Carnegiea gigantea. The sequence goes on from JAKOGI010000074.1 coordinate 1,025,997, forward strand.
CCTTAATGTTTTGGTTGTAATTAGTTTAAGTTAAGTAAGCTTGTCATCTGGTTTTTTACTAAGCGCATAGATTAGCAAGCTAATATGTTTCCTTCCTAAGGAGGAAACCTCCACCAGCTAGCTTGCTTATTTAGGTGCTTGCTAGGCATGTATTAATATGTAAGTCACGGTGTTTTGTATCATATACCTGAATTTTGAATGAAAAACCAGAATTGAGAGCATTGTGCTTTCATTCCCTTAAACACTTCACTTGCTTATCCTTAATTAGGCCGATTAAGGTGGTGAGCAAGTAAGTCTTAACTCTTAATTAGATGGTGTTTCTGTATCCTAATTGAGGTTAAGGGCCCTAAACTCAAACTTAGTGGTGTTTCTGTGTCTAAGAGAGAGTTTAGTTCTATCCTATTCGTTCATTCCAATCGTGAAATCACCTAAACTCACCTTTGAATTCAGCTTGCTTTGTTTAGCTTTTGAATTCAGCATTGAGTATTTGTGATTCTCCCCTACAGATACATCAGGAGCTTAACAAGATCACCGTCAAAAACAAATACCCTTTGCTATGAATAGATGACTTGTTTGATTAAGTGCAAGGAGCAGGAGTCTTCTCTAAGATTGATTTGAGGTCATGGTCTCTATGAGTTTATAGTGACACCGTTTAACGTTACTAATGCCCCTGTAGCCCTCATGGATCTTATAAACAGAGTCTTCAAACCTTATTTTGACAAGTTTGTAGTAGTGTTCATAGATGACATTCTTATCTATTCTAAGGGCAGAGAGGAACATGCTGATCATTTGAGGATGGTGTTATAGACCCTGAGGGAGCATTAGCTATATGGCAAATTAAAGAAGTGTGAATTTTGGTTAAAGGAAGTGGTATTCTCAGGACATGTGGTTACAAAAGAAGGAACTAAAGTTGACCACCAGGAGGTGAAGGCAATCACGGAATGGTCAAGACCTACCAATGTCAATGAGATTATACGCTTTCTGGGTTGAGCGGGCTATTATCGAAGGTTCATTAAGGACTTTTTGAGAATAGCTTCACCCCTGACCAATCTACTAAAGAAAATGAATAAATTTAAGTGGACAGAGAAATACAAAAGAGCTTTTCAAGAGCTAAGGCAGTGATTAACTACCGCCCCAATCCTAACGCTACTAGTAGAAGGTAAGGAGTATACCATTTATAGTGATGCTTCAAAGAATGGTTTGCAGTGTGTTCTAATACAGGAAGACAAAGTAATAGCTTATGCCTCTAGACAGCTTAAGTCTTATGAGAAAAATTACCCTACCCATAACCTAGAGTTAGCAGTTATGGTCTTTACACTGAAAATTTGGAGACATTACTTATATGAGGTACCATATAAGATCTATACTGACCATCAAAGTCTGAAGTATATCTTCACCTAGAAGGAGCTCAATTTGAGCCAACAACATTGGCTTGAATTGCTTAAAGACTATGATTGGCATATTCAATATCACCCAGGAAAAGCAAATATTATAGCAGATGCCCTGAGTATGAAAGTGCAACATAGCTCAAACGCTGTGGTGATTACTCAGTTGAGTCTCTTAAGAGAGCTTGAGGACTTAGGAATTCAACTGGTGTCCCTTGGGCAATGATGGAGGTCCATCCTCAAGGTCTAATAATGTTTCATTGACCCAAAATAATCAAGAAATCAACTCCAAAGTCACAGCCATGAGTCACTTGATGGAAAACACACAAGGTGATGCACCCGGGTTCTCATCCAGATTTTTACCCGGTTTTTGTTATCTTATTACATCGGCCTAAGGCACATTTTGGTGCCCGTTTTTTGGATGATTATCAAGTTCAGGATGTTAGCTTTTAAGTCCAATTGGTTTCATGTCATTTGGAATTCAATTGGTTACTTAAAACAGTTCATCTCTTGAACCTGTCTGGATTGCACTGCAAAATGCACGGTTTTGGTTTTCTGGTTTGTTCATGGGGCAAATGACATCCAAATGCTACGATTCCAATTGGAGGGCAAACTAGACATCTTGAGGTTTCCAACATTGTAAGAAACGTAGCAATTAGTCATCATTTGAGGTGTCAAGCATGCGTTGCAAATTGAGGCAGAAACCAGCTGACTGACACCCGGTTACTTAGCCTAATAGTTTTCCTCCTTCAAGGGGTTTGCTTAAGGTGGAAGACTGCCAACTAGGTCATTTTGAGCTGCTTGATGAAACACCACTCAGCTACCTATGAAAGAGACACGTGGAGCAAGTGAAACACCACCATTTTGCAAGCTCTCATTCGACCACTCAAGCATGACATGGCACACATGCATTTTTCAGTCCTTTTGAGGTGGCTAGCCGTGCACTCTTGCCTTCCTAGCTGGGAAATTGAGTCATTTAGTTCCTTAGTGCAAAGGAAAAGGCTTAGGAAGATAAATCAAGTGCTTTGTAATATAAACTTTCAGCTTTGGTTTGTATTAGATTAAACCGTGTGCTAGGTAGTGATTAGCAAGCTTAATGACTTTCCTCCCTTGGAAGGAAAGCTCATTCGTGTACTCTCAAGGCCATATAAAAGCCTTGTATGTTCATTTGAAGAAATAGAGTTGATAGTTCAGTTGAGAGTAAAGACCTTGTGTCTTGTGATTTCTTAAACACTTAACTCGCTTATCCTTAATTGTGGCCGATTAAAGTGGTGACCAAGTGAGTCTTGATCTTTGATTAGGTGGCGTATCTTATCCTAATCCAAGATTAAGGGCCCTAAGCTAAGTGATTAGTGGTGTATCTTATCTAATCATCTAGCTTAGAACTATCCAAAAATTCATTAAACACACTTGAAGATCTTAAGCTAGCTCTTGGTTTCTCTCCTCTCAAACCATGAGCTCCCTCTTGATCTTCTTAGTGTTTTGAATCCTCCTTTTTCTTTCCTCACATCCTTTACTCCTTTGATTACTCATTTCCACACAAAATCTAGACCATGACAAAGCAATTTGCATCAAACTTCCATTAATCTTCAAAGCTACCTCAAACCGTGAAGAAGGAACTTCCTAGGCGAGCTAGGCAGCAAGTTGGCACGGTCCCCCCGTGCCTTCAAGCACGACCGTGCCCCCCCTGGCCGTGAGTGTTTGTTTGTTTTCTAGTATCCCTTGACATGAGTAACTTGGGTTGCTTCTTTCCCTTGAGAATTACATCAATTTTGGTATCAGAGCAAGTTCAGAACTTAGCCTGAACCCCACGCCATTCCCAGCCTATCTCTGAAATCATTTCAAACACAGTCAAGCATAAGCCGTTCCTTCCTACAATCACAATGAGTGCTAGCATGTCTGTGGAAGAAAGACTTGAGGTTCTTTCCAAGCAAATGCAAGAACTAAGTGTGAGTAATCAAGAACTTAAGGCTCGAAATGAGTACTTAAGGAAACAGCTTGGAAACCACATGAAACAAAAGCAGAAACTTCAAGAATCACCAAGCATTCGGATTGGAACAGATTATGGCTATGAAGAGGAAGCTAGCAATGCGTTATCTGAAGAAGAAGTGCCGTTTGAAAGAATACAAAGAAGAGCACGGCCTACTTTCAACTCTAATGAGATCAAGGTTGACATTCCTGAGTTCGAGGGTAAGTTAGATCCTGATGAGTTCATTGAATGGTTACACACAGTGGAACGTATCTTTGAGTTCAAGGAGATTCTAGAGGATAAGAAAGTCAAAATAGTTGCTCTTAGACTAAGGAAATATGCCTCCTTATGGTGGACAAACCTTAATGCTAAGAGAACTAGAGAAAGGAAGAGTAAGATTGCTACTTGGGACAAAATGAAAGCCAAGATGAAGGCACGGTTTTTGCCTTCTACGTATGTCCAAGATCAATATATGCTCTTTCATCATTTGAATCAAGGCAAGATGAGTGTTGAAGAATATACTCGTGAGTTTGAGAAACTCATGATCAAATGTGACATTCATGAGCCTGAAGAGCAGACCATGGTTCGTTACCTAGGAGGGCTTGATCCTAGGATAGCCAACGTGGTTGAGTTGCAAGCTTATGCCACCTTTGACGAAGTGTGTGTCCTAGCACACAAGGTGGAGCAACAAAGAAAGTCTAGGATGAATGTTCTTGATTCATTCAAGCCCTATTCTACACCAAACCGTGGGCAACCCTTAAACAAGGGGAGTACCACACCTCAGCCTAAATCATCTACCCCTTTCCTATCTAACTCACAAAAGAACCAAGCTCCTCAAAGGCCACCACCACCAAACCCCCCACGTCCAAACCCATACCCTGTAAGCCAAAGAAGGTGTTACAAGTGCCAAGGCTTAGGACATATTGCTTCTGATTGTCCTAGTCGAAAGGTAGTCACCTTAGCTGAATGGGAAGCCATAGAGGGAGAATTTACCGAGGAGAAAGAAGAGGAAAAGGCAGAAGATGCTGAGAGCGATCATGAAGATGATCAGGAGGAGTTTGTGGAAAACGCAGATGAAGGTGAGATGCTAGTAATTCGAAGGGTATTGAGCAATCAACGAGTTGCTAAGGATGAACAACGTGAGAATATCTTTCACTCACGGTGTACAGTCCAAGGCAAAGTGTGCTCGTTAATCATCGATGGAGGAAGTTGTGCCAACGTTGTTTAATTAAGCATGATTGAGAAATTGGGCCTTCAGTCCACGGCACACCCACACCCATACAACATTCAATGGCTAAATCAAGGCAAGGGATTACAAGTTTACTCTCGTTGCTTGATTTCATTCTCTCTTGGTAAGATGAACTTTGGTGTGATGTTATCCCCATGGATGCTTGTCATATTCTGTTAGGACGGCCATGGATGTATGACAGGAAGGTTATGCATAATGGTTATCTTAATACTTATTCTTTTACCAAAAATGGCAAGAAGATTACCCTAAATCCTATGTCACCATCCGAACTCCACAAAATGAAACCACAAAAAAGCCAAAATCAATCTGACTTGCTTTTGACATATGTTGAACCGCTTTTAAAGGCCTCTCAACATGAGTTCAAGGCCTTGAAAGAATGGATATTGCAAGTACAAGGTGAACCAGAAACACCACTTCCATCCCATCCCATAGCCAATGTCATATTCAATTAGTTCAGTCACCTATTTCCAGATGAGATACCTTCGGGTTTACCCCCAAAGCGTGATATTCAACATCATATTGACCTTGTCCCAGGATCCATTCTACCTAATAAACCAACCTACAGGACAAATCCCAAAGAAACTCAAGAGATTCAGCGTCAAGTTGAAGAACTGATATTCAAGGGGTTGGTACGAGAATCCTTAAGCCCGTGTGCTGTTCCTGCTCTTTTGGTTCCAAAAAAGGATGGTAGTATGAGAATGTGTGTTGACAGTAGGGCCATAAACAAAATCACTATCAAGTATAGGTATCCTATACCTAGGCTTGAAGATATGTTGGATGAGTTACATGGCTCTAAGGTGTTTAGCAAGATTGATTTAAGGAGTGGTTATTATCAGATTCGTATTAGGGAGGGCGATGAGTGGAAAACTGCTTTTAAGACTAAGGGCGGATTATATGAATGGTTAGTCATGCCTTCCGGTCTTTCCAATGCCCCTAGTACATTTATAAGGTTGATGAATCAAGTATTTCGGCCATACTTGGGCAAATTTGTGGTCGTTTACTTCGATGATATATTGGTGTTCAGTAAGAATGAGCAAGAACATCAAGATCACTTAACTCAAGTGATGCTCGTTCTTGAAAAGGAGAAGTTATTTGGGAACCTAAAGAAGTGTACCTTCTTTACTCATGAGGTTACCTTCTTAGGCTATATTGTTTCTGAAAATGGTATTAAGGCGGATGAAAGCAAGATTGAGGCTATTCGGACTTGGCCTGTTCCTAAAAGTATTCATGATGTTCGAAGCTTTCATGGCTTGGCTTCTTTCTATAGGAGATTCATACGCAATTTCAGCACTATTCTAGCTCCTATGACTGAAGTTCTTAAGGGTTCCTCGTTCACTTGGAATCCTAAAGCCCAAGCGGCCTTTGAAGAAGTGAAAGAGAGGCTAACTCAAGCACCGGTTTTAGCTCTACCATGTTTTGAGAAGGTCTTTGAAGTTGAATGCGATGCTTCTGGAGTTGGTATTGGAGGCATTCTTACTCAAGAAGGACGCCCTTTGGCCTTCTTCAGTGAGAAGTTATGTGATACCAGGAAGAGATATTCAACTTATGACAAGGAGTTCTATGCCATCGTTCGATGCCTAGAACATTGGAACCATTATTTGATTGCCAGTGAGTTCATTCTGCACTCAGATCACGAGGCTTTGAAGTATATTCAAGGCCAACATAAGTTAAACTCACGCCATGCTAAATGGGTTGAGTTCCTGTAGTCCTTTCACTTTACTATCAGGCATAAGTCCGGCAAGTTAAATCAAGGCGCCGATGCCCTTTCTCGGCGTTATCTATTGATGTTCCAATTAGATGCTTGTATCCTTGGATTTGAGCATCTAAAGGCTTTATACCAGGATGATGAACATTTTGGGGTGTTATACTCTGAGTGTACTAAACATCCCAAAGGGGATTTCTTAATTCAAGAAGAGTTTCTCTTTAAAGGTGCTCGGTTATGTGTCCCCAAATGCAGCACTCGTGAGTTGTTGATTCGAGAAGTCCATGCTGGATCTTTAGCTGGTCATTTTGGCGAAGACAAGACCCTAATCATGCTTAGGGAACATTATTATTGGCCAGGCATGGAGAAAGACGTTCAAGACATCATTAGAAGGTGCAGTACGTGTCAAATAGCGAAGAGTCATTCGCTCCCTCAGGGATTATACACGCCACTTCCTATTCCTATGTTGCCATGGGTAGACGTTAGTATGGATTTCATACTTGGTTTACCAAAGACACAAAGGAATAAAGATTCTATCTTTGTGGTCGTGGATCGATTTTCGAAGATGGCTCATTTCATTCCCTGCAACAAGACTAATGATGCCACTCATGTTGCTGAGTTGTATTTCAAGGAGGTCATGAGACTTCATGGAATTCCTCGTTCCATTGTCTCAGATCGAGATACCAAGTTCCTAAGTCACTTTTGGATTACTTTGTGGAAAAAGTTGGGTACCAAACTCAAATACAGTACCACTTGTCATCCACAAACAGATGGGCAAACCGAGGTTACTAATCGAACCCTTGGTACTCTATTAAGGGTCTTGATTAAAAACCACACAAAAGCTTGGGATCTGTTACTTCCACATGCTGAGTTTGCTTACAATAGGACTCCAAGCAAGGCTACTGGTCTATCACCCTTTAAAGTGGTTTATGGGATTGATCCCCTAAGTCCACTTGATCTTGTTCCTCGACCATTAGATCAAAAGCCAAGTGCGGATGCCGCTACTAGGGTGGAAGAAATCCAGAAGTTGCATGAGTTAGTAAAGGCCAAGATTGAGAAAACTACACTTTCATACACGGCCCAAGCTAACAAGCACAAAAGAGAGAAGCTTTTTAAGCCAGGTGATTTGGTTTGGATTCATCTCCGTAAAGAACGTTTTCCTTCCAAAAGGAAAACTAAATTGATGCCTAGAGCGGATGGTCCATTCGAGATTTTGGAGAAGATTAACAATAATGCTTATAAGGTGGAGTTACCAGGAGATTATGGAGTATCAGCAACGTTTAATGTTGCTGATTTAAGCCCTTATGAAGCAGATGGTTACCTTTCTGATTTGAGGATCAAATCTTCCCAACAAGGGGAGAATGATGGAGGTCCATCCTCAAGGTCTAATAATGTTTCATTGATCCAAAATAATCAAGAAATCAACTCCAAAGTCACGGCCATGAGTCACTTGATGGAAAACACACAAGGTGATGCACCCGGGTTCTCATCCAGATTTTTACCCGGTTTTTGTTATCTTATTACATCGGCCTAAGGCACATTTTGGTGCCCATTTTTTGGATGATTATCAAGTTCAGGATGTTAGCTTTTAAGTCCAATTGGTTTCATGTCATTTGGAATTCAATTGGTTACTTAAAACAGTTCATCTCTTGAACCTGTCCGGATTGCACTGCAAAATGCACGGTTTTGGTTTTCTGGTTTGTTCATGGGGCAAATGACGTCCAAATGCTACGATTCTAATTGGAGGGCAAACTAGACATCTTGAGGTTTCCAACCATGTAAGAAACGTAGCAATTAGTCATCATTTGAGGTGTCAAGCATGCATTGCAAGTTGAGGCAGAAACCGGCTGACTGACACCTGGTTACTTAGCCTAGTAGTTTTCCTCCTTCAAGGGGTTTGCTTAAGGTGAAAGACTGCCAACTAGGTCATTTTGAGCTGCTGATGAAACACCACTCAGCTACCTGTGAAAGAGACACGTGGAGCAAGTGAAACACCACCATTTTGCAAGCTCTCATTCGACCACTCAAGCATGACATGCCACACATGCATTTTTCAGTCCTTTTGAGGTGGCTAGCCATGCACTCTTGCCTTCCTATCTGGGAAATTGAGTCATTTATGTTCCTTAGTGCAAAGGAAAAGGCTTAGGAAGATAAATCAAGTGCTTTGTAATATAAACTTTCAGCTTTGGTTTGTATTAGATTAAACCGTGTGCTAGGTAGTGATTAGCAAGCTTAATGACTTTCCTCCCTAGGAAGGAAAGCTCATTCGTGTACTCTCAAGGCCATATAAAAGCCTTGTATGTTCATTTGAAGAAATAGAGTTGATAATTCAGTTGAGAGTAAAGACCTTGTGTCTTGTGATTTCTTAAACACTTAACTTGCTTATCCTTAATTGTGGCCGATTAAGGTGGTGACAAGTGAGTCTTGATCTTTGATTAGGTGGTGTATCTTATCCTAATCCAAGATTAAGGGCCCTAAGCTAAGTGATTAGTGGTGTATCTTATCTAATCATCTAGCTTAGAACTATCCAAAATTCATTAAACACACTTGAAGTTCTTAAGCTAGCTCTTGGTTTCTCTCCTCTCAAACCATGAGCTCCCTCTTGATCTTCTTAGTGTTTTGAATCCTCCTTTTTCTTTCCTCACATCCTTTACTCCTTTGATTACTCATTTCCACACAAAATCTAGACCATGACAAAGCAATTTGCATCAAACTTCCATTAATCTTCAAAGCTACCTCAAACCGTGAAGAAGGAACTTCCTAGACGAGCTAGGCAGCAAGTTGGCACGGTCCCCCCGTGCCTTCAAGCACGACCGTGCCCCCCTGGCCGTCAGTGTTTGTTTGTTTTCTAGTATCCCTTAACATGAGTAACTTGGGTTGCTTCTTTCCCTTGAGACTTACATCAGGCAAACAAATGTTCAATTATTAGCACTTATCTTACAGCCCTCCATAGTGGAGGAAATCCGGGTGAACCAGGGAAGTGATCCTGAACCTCAATAAATAAAGCAAAATTCAGACAAAGGGAAGTCTCCTGGGTTTGTAGTGCATAATGATGGGACCCTATGATTCTAGAATCACCTGTGTATGCCAAAAATGTGGAATTAAGGAAGTAAATCCTACAGGAGGCTCACAACACCTGCTACTCGATGCATCCAGGAGGCATCAAGATGTATAGAGACCTGAGACAATACTTCTGGTGGAATATGAAGAAGGAGATTACAGAATATGTAGACAAGTGTCTAACTTGCGAGAAGGTTAAAGCAAAGCATCAGCATCCTATGGGTGAACTGCAACCTCTAGAAACTCCTACTTGGAAGTGGGATTCGATCTCAATTGACTTCATTGTGGGTTTACCCCCTTCTCCTTCGAAGAAGAATGATGTCTGGGTTACAGTCGATCGACTTACCAAGTCAGCCTATCTTATGCCAATTAGGGATATATGGGGAGTTGAAAAACTAGCCCAACTATATGTTAAGGAGATAGTCACCTACACAAGGTCCCCTTAGATATAGTATCAGATAGGGTTTAAAGATTCCATGCTCGTTTTTGGCAAGCACTTAAAAAGCCTTTGGGGCCAAATTAAACTTTTGTAGCTCTTACCATCATGAAACATATGGGAAAACCAAAAGAGTGAATTAAATTCTAGAGGACATCCTATGAGCTTGTGTATTGGAGTTCCAAGGGAAATGGGAAGATGATTTACCATTGGTGGAGTTTTCTTAGAACAATAGCTACCAGTCCACCATCAAAATGGCCCCATTTGAGCCTTTATACGGGAGAAAGTATAGAACCCTGCTGTACTAGGGTCACTTGGACAGGGCATTAATTATAGGACCTGAATTGATTTGGGAAACCGTTAAAACAATAAGAAGAATTCGAGAGCATATTAAGGCTGCCCAAAGCCGACAAAAGAATTATTCAGACACAAGAAGGAGGCCTCTGGCGTTTCAAGTTGGCGATAAAGTTTTTCTTAAGTTTCGCCAACCAAGGGTATTAGGAGGTTCGGGATGCGAGGCAACCTGAGTCCAAGATATATTGGATCCTATGAAATTAGTGAAAAGTTGAATCCCATAACTTATTGTCTAGATCTGCCAGTAGAATTTGAACACGTGCATAACATGTTTCACATCTCTCAACTCAAGAAATATGTTCCAGATCCAGACCATACCATCATATCTGAACCTATTAAAATCACCGAGGATCTAGTATACGAAGAGCATCTAGTCCAAATACTAGATCGCAGGATTAAGTAGTTGCCGAACAAGTAAATACGTCTAGTCAAGGTGCTGTGGACAACCAAACCTCCTACTAAGCAACTTGGAAGACTAAAGAGGAGATGAACATCAACTACCCACACCTATTTGAGGTAATCATGCATGCACTGGCAAATTCATAAGTTTCGAGGACGAACCTGGTTAAGGGGGGAACACTGACCCAAAATCATATTTATTTATTTAAACAAGCCATGTGATTAATTTTATCACATTTAATTTTTGCTTTTAATCATTTCAACTAGAAAATTTTATTTGGGCCCTCATTTTACAATTCAGGTTTTTGTTATCGTAAAATTTCAGGGAAATCAATAGCAGCCTCGATAATTATGGTTTAAGAGATTACATTATCATTTTTTTTATAACATCGCAAAATTTAATTTCGAGCTACGAAAAATTTAATCGCATACAGTTTAATTTTTTTCCTGGGCCTAAATTCCATTAAGCTCAGTTTAGGCCCAACAAGATACTACTTCATTTACTTAATCAATTAGCATCATTATGCCTTATTAACCTTAGCAAAAAGCTACTTTATTGAGGATAAAACCTAGTCAAGTAAAAAGTTTTGAGTCAATTCTAACCAAGTAACCATAATCACGCCCACATCTCTCTCTCCCTTCTCTCCCCTAGTCATGGCACCCCCCCTTGCTTGCTGCTGCCACTAGCCCCCCACCGGAGCTGTTGTCACCACCATTCCACCACTAATAACCTAGCCACCATCTCCTCTCAACCCCCACCCTCGTCCAAACCACTTTTCTCACCCCTCTTCTAAGCATCAAAGTGAGTAACCCTAACCTTATTTTTGTTGATTTTGTTTTGTGTGTTGATTTTGATTCTTGTTTTGTTATTTTTGATTGTTGATCATATTGTTTTGATGGTAATAAGAGTTATTTTGTTGTTTAAAATGTTGGTGAAACTTGAGAGTAAGTGGGAGTAGAGATTGCTCATGATCATGCAAGCTTAAGCCTAAGTGATGTTTATGGATTGTTTTGTATTTGTTTGGCAATCTTTAGCTTCATAAATGATTGTGTTGGTGTTAGAATGAGCTAAAAGTGAGTCTAAGTTGGCTAAAATCTAGGGGTTTAATGATTATGCAAGGTTTAGCTTTCTTTTAATATCAAGCATGTTATTTGTGTCTTTTTGGTTGAGAAATGAATCTTTGATGTGCCTTTCAACTTCAAAAATGATTTGGTGCGATTCTTGAAAAAGGGTTGGATTAGGAAATTTCTCCAGTTGATTATAAAATGGCCATTTTGCTCATTTATGCAAATAAGTAAGATCATGGATGTATTTTGAGTGGGTTTGGGAAAGAGAAGAATTGAAATTTTGATGTGGATGATTATGGAGTGAATTTGAGTAATATGGCTTTGTATTATGATGAGAAGGACCAAGGCTTTGTTGAATGATTTTAAGGAGTGGTTTTAGATGGGGAATTATGTGACAAGAAGGGAGATAACAAAAACAGTGTGGCTGTGAAGAGACTGAAAACAATGAACAATTTGTAATTAAATGGGTGCTGATCAGGACATTAAAAACTTTTTTTTTTGGTGGGTAAATAAATCCATGAGTTATCGTTCAAATTCCTTTTGAATCGCTTTAATCTAAGTTCTGTGGAAAGATTATGGCTATTTTGCTAAAACTGCATAGGTTAGGCCAAAAACAGGCACCCTTGTGTTCTAGCTCAAGTTTGGGAACCCTATTGTGAGAATCATGTTTTGCATTGCTAATGAAAGTTTTACGAGACTTTTTAATCTTTCTATATTACGGAATTAGGTATCAAACGGAGGTCGGGATATTAAGTTACGAGTCATTTATTTTTGCCGCTGTTAAGCCTTTATTTTTTTAACTAAAACTATCAACTATGAAAATAAATAAATTTGCTAACTATATGTTCCTCTAATGATATGTTTGCACAGAACCAGGGCCTAATCTATCATTTCCCCTTATTTTTGTACATAATCTTACTCAGAGAATTTCATTAAAAGCACCAGGTATGTTCATTGCCTGTATCTTTAGAAATCAACACATATTTATGAAAATTGTAGTGTCTTGGTAAGCACATCAATGAATCAGTTTAGCAAATGATTTATCACATAATTAGTGATCCCATCAGTTATCAGTTATAGGGCATTGCCTTCAGTTACCCGCGTTGTTTCAGGCTAGGTTCCCCGATCGGCTTGGCATGTGCACACCTATCTATAGATCGCAACAGTTACTAGGGGGGTTCACTATCAGATAATAATTAGCAGTGCAATTTTATGTTCATCCCATTCCCTGTTTAAATTAAAATGAATTACAACACCAGCGCAACCAGTTTTCAATGAACATTTAACAATTCAAAAATGCATGTAATGAGTTTTGGCTCACAGTTCGAAATATTTTCATGTTTTGTTTTAGGCAAACACTCAATGAATCGCCCTCATGCTGGCAGGATGGCTGAAGAAGATAAGTGTGCGAGAAAGTCTGAAAGGAATAGTGGTGTACTATGGCCTGGTCTTTTCGTAGGTACTTTTGGATTTACCAGCATCAACCTACTTCAACCTACTTCAACCCACTTCAACCTACTTCAATCCACTTGAAAAAAAAAATACCAACTTCAACCCAGTTTAACCTACCTCAACCTACCTCAACCCATTTTAACCAACTTCAACCTACCCCCTTCATAATTTTAATAATTTGTAAAGTGTCATGTGAGATTTGATTATTTTTGCAACAAAAAGATCACCGTACTACTTTTTTGTAAATTATCATACTTTGTAATTAATATGCTTTGAAGATTTTGATGTTCTGAATATATGCTAATACAAAAGTAGTATGATTTGAAAATGGTGGAAATTTGTAAGTCATCGTTGAAAAAATATGAAAAAATTCTACCTGCAACTATGAAATTTGATAATTTCTTATCATGTACAAAATTCACACCTTCAGGAATCATTATTTGATTGCAATTCATAAATGTGACACACAAATGAAGATATTGAGATAGATATGGAAATGAATACAAGAAGGCATCGCACAAATTAAGCGACACAAATATTTAAGCACCTATCAGTGCCATCTTGACAAACATTCAATTTCAGGTGGAATGAGATGCCCAAATTTCATTCGCTATTTGATTCCTAATTTCTTTTATGGCATTCTTAGCATCCTCATCAAATAGGTTAACAGCTGGCCTTGGATCAGCACATAACGGCCTTAGTGAGATTTGCATCCTCTTCTCATGCAGACGGACGAAATTGTGGAGTGTACATACTGCAATAACAATTTCAAGTTGTGATTCTAAACTCATTTAAGGTATCCTGTCATCCAAAATCTTCCAAGTCACCTTCAAAACTCCAAACGTTTACTCAACTACTCCACATAAAGACAAATACTGATAGTTAAACTCTTCTTGAATACCTTGTGGCCCATGGCTGCATCTGCAGCCGCTTCTGAATTCTGGAATGTGGTAACAAACACTCTTCCCTGAATAAGGAGCTAAGTACCCCATTGTATTTAGATACGCAGAATCCACCAAATAATATTTTCCTGTACAAGTATATAAGAGAAAGACACCACATGAATTTTGCATTATAATCAAGCAAATTATCTACAAATACGACAACGAATATGTTAGTACCTGCTTGAGGATGAGGGAAATCAAATTTAAGATAAGTCAAACTATCTTTCAACACAGGTAGACCGTGGGAACTTCCCTCCCATCCAGCATTGACATATGTAAACATCATGTCAAAAGAAACGACACACAAAATGTTCCAACTCTTTCGCCCTTTACGATTTCTAAATCGTTTGCCATTATCATCTCCTACTACGTATTGAATATGCGTCCCATCTAGCGCCCCTATGCAGTCCTTCAATAGAAAATGACAACCTAAGCGTGTTTTGACATTTGTGTATAGCGATAAGAACATGTTCAAGTGTGTGGGGAGGTAAAAACCATACCTTTAAAAAGGCCAATAGAAGCCCTTCTTCTGGAGAATTTCAGCAGGCAATTCATCTTGACTTTGATACGGCCTTATAATATCAGAAGACAACTGCACTAGACCGTCGAGCACTTGTTTATGATATTTACCTATTGTTAATGGGGAATGCTGAAAACGATCTTCAGCCTCCTGATAGCTAGCCCCTCTTACCAAAATAAACCTGGTAATTACAACTATTTTGGCTGCTTTAACAAAACAACCCTCTTTCAATAAACGCCTCTCCATGAATATGCCAACAAGATGTGTGCAAACATCTTTGTCAAGGCGAAGAATTTTACGACATAAATCTGGACGATTCCCACTAAATAATCTATATATGTACTGCACCCCACTCTCCCCACCAATTGCTCTTGGCAATCTTTCTTTCAACGTGGAGCAAGGGCGGTCCATATGATAACATTGTAGGGTGTAATCGACAATAGTGTCAATAGCATGCATGGTCTTCTTCTTCATCCATTGTACAATCCTCCTCATCCATTCCACATCATATCATCACACAACAATTAGTGAGGTCAAACACAGGGAAATTATGCAAAGTCCCAACAACATAGTTTTCCTTCGCATACAACGATACAATCAAGTACACAAACAACAACATAAGAAAGCCATACAACACCAACATTATCCAAAACAAAGAAAGCAACATGTCCATGACCACCTAATGCTAATACAAACAAGTTCTTAGAAGAAGTACGCACAAGAAAACTGAGACATACATACTGCAATCCGCATGCACCATCAGATCCAAAACCCTCTTGATGTCACGTATCTAACCACAAACTCATCGTCCAAATCCAAGAAAAGATTTTCTTCCCTTTTTTAATGGATGTAGTCCATCACACTCCATATGAAATCCGATCCCAAGGCAGAAATTTAGGGATGTTGCTTCAGTCGTACCTGCACCTACTTGGTAAGGGATGGTTGCTGCTTTGCCTCCTCCCTCATGCGGAGAATAGCAAGCAGTTGGTGCACCTCCTCATCTCTTGATGACCAATTAAGAAGCTCTTGCCGTTTACCGTCACTAGAAGTCCCGCCTTCACTTTTTCGTTTGTGAGAGCTATGTACACTCTTAGGAGGAGATCGACTTTCCTCCGCACAAAGGCATTCGATATCGACATCGGATCCATCCTCATTCGCTTCGTCACTGTCACCTACATGTTCGTCCATATCAATCTCCTTTCTTTTCAACCGTTGGGTTTGATTGCTAGGAGGAGCAACCATCCCAGGAGTGAAGCTCATTTTCCCAGTGGCTTGCTTCCCGTAGAATGCCGATTTCATCTTTTCCAAGTTCACAGGCACCTTCTTCCGGAACGATTTATACTTGCCAATGTCTCTGCACGCCACAACACACATGAATGTTTCACATTATAATTCCGAACAACGATGTTATATATAATATTGTAAATTTATATGTAGATCATTTACCTGAAGGAAGTCTTGCCAAGTTGAATCGGACACAACCACAGCCCCAGTCTTATAATCGACACCCACCCTTGTTTTGCCTATAAGAAGTTCCCAAGCTCCTAACTTCTTTCGTAAATCATTGCAAATGGTTTTTTATTTGGGCGCTCTCCTTATTAATCCCTTCATTTTTCAATATCACTCTCACTGAACTGCACTCAAATTTAACTGCTCCTTGCACTCTTTGTTCAATAAGAATATCCAACAACTTCTCATCGTCCATGTTTGTCCAATTAGCAGATTTTTTCCTAGAAGCAGCCATCACTTTCAATTTTCTATACCCATGAACATGCCATGGTCAGGCCACAAAACACAGAAACAAGGAGGATGTAAATTTACCTTTGCATTTTAACTGTTAAGGGGGGTCATTTATAATGTAACAAATTAACGACTATGGATACACTAATCACACACTGAGATGTTCAATAAGAAAGGCATAAGGCATTTCAATGCTCATAATCTCAGCAATTAACATTTTCAAAACATGAAAACTCATACAAATCTCATTCCGTAGTCATTGCTATGTGTGTTTCCACAAACTCACCACATACATGAACAAATGGCAATCGGAAATCCCACCAAACAACACCAATAATCCAACAATTTGCTCGACCCCCAAATTTCTCCACCCACACCACCAACATTTGCAAACATTATCCACCACAGCTGAGTAAATCAAATCTGGGTGAAACAAGGTATTTACCTGTCCCGTGAATGCCTTCAAATCCCAATCTACACTGGACTCCTCGCAACCAGGGGTTGTGCTCACCTCAATGCAGCCAGCCACGCACACTGTCGATGGCGTTTGGACGGTGGGGACTAACCATCGGTGACTTTTAGACAGTGGGGCCGTGCCTTGAAGACGGGGGGACCTTTTGTATCTGGGTAGGTTAAGGGTGGGGAGGGCGTTTAATTATTCTGGGTGAAATAACAAGGGGGCATTGGGGGTAAAATAACAGGGTAGGGGGTGTGTCTATGCTTGCAAAATATCAAATGAGAGGCATGAGATTCTCTAATGCATCAGGCAGTATTGATTAGATAGGATTCCATTTTAATTTTGAAATTATCATCATGATGTTTTGCTTCCACATGCTTTTGAAATTACATCATATTTTTATTATTTTCCAGAACTAAATTTTTCATCTGTGACTAGTATAAAATTAGGAATCAGCTAATTTTATATTTCAAGTAACTCTTATATTTTAAAATTAACAAGAAGTATATATTGCTAATATATTTTGTAACAATTATCATCATACTATTTCTTATGTTACATTTGAATTTTTTGAATACATATATTAAAAATTGTAATAAATAAATTTTGTTACCCAAATCGTTAAAAATAATTGACAAGTTGTGTTGGCCTCAAACTTCCACAAAAGTAGTTACAAAATTGTTAAATTAGCATTCACCAAAAAAATGCACTAAAAATTTCAATAACTTCATAAATTATCACACATAAATTACATTCTCATTATTTTAAACCACTTCAACCCGCCACATAAAAAATATACCAACTTCAATCCACTTTAACCTACTTCAATCCACTTCAACTCACTTCGACATACTTTAACCTACTTCAATCCACTTCCTACAAAACAAAAAAAAAAAATCAACTTCAACCCACCTCAACCTACCTCAACCTACTTCACCTTTATACCCACCCCAATTTATCTAACTAAAGAATAGGCCCTTAGTGCTAAAATGTTTTGAGCACTGTATGGTGAAAAATGCTGATGTTAGAACTATATACTCTGCAAAGAGTTACTATATTTTGGTGTAAACTTTGAGATACTAAAAACTGTTTATGCATGGTTTTGATGGTTTGTGATTGTGTGAATGTCTTGTGGTGGTAAGCAATGTTCAGCTTGGTTATGTTTATGATTTATAAGCCAAGTCTTGTCCTATTTGGATGGTGATAATGCCCCAATCTTTGGGTCATCACTTCTAATTGATAAATTAATGGAGAGACTGCAAACAGTAGATTATGTGCATTAGGGGTGTTACATTGGTCCCGGTACTCAATCCTGCATTTTGTCGTGTTCAGTCTTCGGCCTAGTCCGGGTTTGGATCAGTTAAACAATTGGATTGGACCAAGACTAGATTAAAAGTTAGGGGGATTTTTTGGCCTTTTGCGTTACTCAGCTTTGTCACTTTACTGGTCCATTCGACCTCCTCCAGTCAGCCTCCTCTGTTTTGCTTATAAAAGTCATAGCATTCTACAGAAGCAAGCCCCGAATAAATTATGAACTCAAACACATCAATTATACTCTAGTCAATCTCGTGCTTTCTCATATGCCCCCCAATCCTTTTGTCTCTTCTCTAGCCCTCTCATACTCTCTGCCACCTTCCTCCCCCTATAGAAATTTAATTTGAGGTCAGCATTAGTTAGTTTAATTTAGTAAACCATTAGGATAAGGCTAGTTCTATAGCATTAATCACCCTTTTTATAGAAATCTAAGTAACATTGGTGTGGATTACCTCCATCTTGAGGGCGACATTCTCCCCTCCCCCAAAACCAAAAAATCAATAGCTACACATTAGCTTTCTAGGAAGCTAATGAAGTTTAGTTTTAGCTCATTTTAACCATTTTAAGCTTAATTAAGTTGTAGCTATCCAAATAGGGCTTAGAAGCCAAAGTGCTAAATCTGTCCTAAGTCCAGTTTGTAGCCCTATTTGAGGTTGTTCATTATTTGGTCTAGAGTAGGACTAGACTTATAACACCCCTATCCCCTAAGGTTAGGTACGTTAGTGGTTTTTGTAAATTATGGAGCGAAACGGACTGAGTTCTTCCTTAAAACTAACCATTTCCTAGGCTTAAAGCCTCACATTAGGTCCCTTCAATGATAAAACATACAAGACATATCCGCAGGTTCGACGGATACACGATGAAGACCACAACTGTACGGGCCACACGCCCAGAGTACACTAGGTATGAAGTTCTATAAAAGAAAGAAATAAAATGTACAACTCAATAGATTACACATTCGGAGCACTGGGGTTTACATCCTAAAAATAAACAACTCTAACTAAAAAGTCGACTGAGTAATCAGATGATTGGTTCATATGGCCATACAGAGCGATCGCTATTCAATATGCAATACATGAACCAAAGCACTTCACTTATATATGTCTTAAGAACTTATGAATTCATTACATTACAAATTTGACTCATAATCTACATATATAACTCCTATCCAAGGCATTCAACTCAACTTACATGAATCAACTTCTACCTGTCACATCAAAAACATGGGAAAAGGGAAAATAGAGAGGAAATGAGCTACCACACGCTCAGTGAATGATTCTTAACCCCAAGAAAACAAAACCATTGCAAATAATACTTTTAAGTAGCAGTCATACACATGTTGATATATAATATCGCATAGTAATGATATAAGGTCTCCCTTAATCGACACTACCTCAATAACCTCCAAGATTTAAAAGGTATCCCTGGCCTTCTTCTATTCCATGCACAAGATATTTCAACTTACATAACTGTGACTCTTGTATCTTAGTAGTGACACCACTTGTTACACTAGCTTGACATCACATAGTAGGCATGCCAGACTAAAACAGACTGACTCATGTAAAATTTCCAGTATAGAGAACAGTGAAGCATTTAGTTCACACATAAGCACTTAACAGCAAGGACTTAACTTAAAGTTATCCACTGGGGTTCATTTAGAAAGAAAATGGGATTAACACATAAAAGGCAAGGACCATCACTTAAACCAGAGTAAGCATTTATAAAAACAGCCATTATTTACTAGAAAATCATTTGGAACTCAATAAAAGCTCTTTTCAAGAGTACATGCACTTTTTCCAATCTTTGCGCTAGCATAGTCCTCAAATGAGGAGTTTCCATCACATAATAAGTACGAAATCATTTTGTGGGTTATTGAATTCTTATATTTGTGCTCGTTTTGATGAGATCGAAACTCATATTTCATATTATCCCCAGAGCCTTTCATAATAAGTGGACAATTACCATCATCGGGGTCTTTTAGAGTTTCCACTTCTAAGTCTACTCACTAGGAATTAGGGTTCCTGCATACCGGGTTTGTTCCCTAAACTTATGTTCTACCCTCATTAGGGTCCTGCAGGGTTCCCATTTCTGGGTATGCTCCCTAGGAATTAGGGTTCCTGTTTATCGTGTCTGCTCCCTAAACTTACATCTTATCCTCGTCAGGGTCCTCTACGGTTCCCACTTCTGGGTTTGCTCCCTAGAAATTCACTGGCACTATCCTCTTAGGCCAAAATGTTTCAGATGCATCTCACTTTAAACACATTTTACATCCAAATTCTCATTGTATCACAACAATGGCATCTTCATTCTCACGAAGGCTAAAATGCCTGAATAAGGTCATTCGTCTTTCGAAAAGCATATAACCATTCATTTTGACAAAATATGCATATAAATGAATTAATGAGAAGGTACGCGTTCATTTTTCAAAGGAAACGATGTTAAAAACTCATCTTAAAAGCTTACAAGCCTACAACTTACTCATAATATGTTTCACTTAAAAGCATTCATATTAAACGAATGGTCTAACAACCATTATTAACCAGATAACTCAGTACGCTTGTTGTATCAAAGCAATTCACTCACACACTTATCAACGCATGCCTTTAGGAATGTCGTAAACACATTTATTTATAATTTACATTCCTTTCCAACTCAATAATTTATTTAAACAATTTCTGAAAGTAACCCATGGATTTTTAAACGTTCAAGTTACCTATTTAAGTAATTAGGACATTACTCTAGTCATTGAAACAAACAAATGACTCTTAAGTTGATTACTTAAGGAATTTAATTATTCGAAAGCATCAATGTGAGAATGGTAGTGCATGTTTAAAGTGAATCAAGCGAGCTTCAACCATAATGACTTATAGTTCACAAATTATTCAGTACAAAACCTTTAAACAAAACAAGCAATCTGGAACAGTTCAGATTGCAGCACTCTCGCATAGAACTCATCCACATCATGCACGCATAATACACACTTAAATTAAAGGCTAACAGAACCATAACTCAATTCACCAGCATGCTGCAACCAGATTCAGGCAAATAACAAGTAATACACAACATCAAATCCCATGCATAATTCGAAAAGTATTTGCAAATTACTAATGGTTTAGGTAATTGAGAACCACTTGGGGTGATTTCAAAGCTAGTTTTCAGTCCTCCTGCTACTCAGGTTCCAACCCATTCTTCTCATATGCCACGCCTGCTGCTGCCTGACCTCCTCCTCTCTACTTGGTCTCTGTCTAGAAGCCAGAGTCATGCAAGACTGCCACGGTGGTAGTAGTCGTGGTGATGCTCAGGGTTCAAAACCCTAATTTTCGAACCTTAATCTCGCATGATCCTTGCTTGAGCGCGCTAGTGGAGGCGCCCCCAAACCGGTGGCCACCACCGAGTCTCGCTGTCACCGCCTATCTCTACCACACTATCTCTCTCTCTCTCTTTGTCGGTGGTTGTGGGGGAGTTACATGAAGAGGGTCGCACCAAATGCGATGATGGTGGCACACTAGCCCCCGGCGTAGCGGCGACACAGCGCCGCCCTCGACCCTCTACTCGCTTGCTCTCTCTATCTCGTTCTCTCTGTCCCGCTCTCCCTTTCTATGTGGTGGTAGCCAAGGTTTGAAGGAAACCCCCCCGGTCTGTTTTGTGCCTGAGAAAAGGGGCACGGTTCCCCCCTTTTCTTATTTCTTCTTCTCTTTTTTTTTTTGGTCCACTTGAGTAAAAAGGTGCAACCCAATATGCTAGGCTCACGTGATTCAGTCCTCAAATGGCCCACTTCGACTTTACTAATTTCTCGTAATCCTAACTTAGCTTAATTTTTTAACTCGCTCACTAATCTCACATGATCGCGAACTGAATTAGGCAAATCTGAAAAATTAACCCACATAACTATTACACTTAATTAACATGTAAATATTACTCGAATGTAGCTAATATACAAAAATATGATTAATAAAATTATTAACCCCAAATAGATAATTTGAAATCAAAATCCCAAATAAACTGTTACGCTTAATTCAGTCCTGCTTTTTGTTGTGTTTGGTCTTCAGCCCAGTCCGATTTTGGACCAGTTAGACCGCTGGATTGGACCGATACCAGATTAAAAGTTAGGGGTTTTTTTGGCCTTTTGCGCTACTCAACTTCACCACTCCACTGAGTCCATTCGACCTCCTCCAGTCAGCCTCCTCTGTTTTGCTTATATAAAAATCATAGCATTCTGCAGAAAGAAGCCCTAAGATAAATTATGAACTCAAGCACACCAATTATGCTCTAGTCAGTCTCGTGCTTTCTCTCATGCGCCTCAATCCTTCTGTCTCTTCTCTAGCCCTCTTATACTCTCTCCCACCTTCCTCTCGCCTCCAACCCACCTTCTCGCTCTCCCCTCTAAAGAGAACGTTTCCTAGACCTCTGCATCAAAATATTATCATGCTTGCAAACAACCCTGAATATATAGCTACACTCGTTTCTTCCTTGAATTTTATTTTAGAAACAAATTACGCAACTCTCTAAAATGGTGAAATACTTCATGGGTTGTTTAACTCAGAAACTAGTCACCACAGTGTCAGTTGTAGTAATTTTATAGATGTTACTGGTCTTACTACTTCTGTTCCTGAGACTTGTTCATCTGTTCGTAGGCCCATGTGACATGATGTTCACCAACCCTCTCCACTTTTTTTTCCTTATCAAAGTGCCTCCCCTTATCTTCATCATTTTCAATTTCGTCATCCTCTACATCCTCCTCTACTCCACATTCTCAATAGCACAAACCGAAATAATAATAATAATCATAATAATTGCAACACTTGATTTAACAAGCAGCCCCAGCCGAATAGCACAAACAAGTAGCCCATTTGGACTCGGTACAAAGTCAGTCCGGTCCCAGTCGGATTCGGGTTTGCTCGGTCCAGATCGACTTTAAACTAGTCCGGCCCTCGATCTTCGAAAGAAGGCCTCCTCGCTCTTCAGTCCAGGCTGGTCCGATCCGATATTGGACCGATGAACAAACCTAGTTCTATTTCTTTTGCTTGTTTTTCCATGTTATTGTGCTCCATTTTGTACCCAATATGTGTCATTTGAAATCTTAAGAAGTCTTATTTTCAATAAGTTGAATTGAGATCTAGTTAGGACCTCATTTTCCCTCTCGAAAGTCCACACAATATCAAATTACCAAAGTAACTTAAGAGGGGTAGTTTTTAGTCTGATTTTTAAGCTTGATTACTCAAGCATAGACCTCATTTAGGAGCCTAAAATTTTGATTTTTGGGATTCTCAAGATGAAGGTTACCAGAATCGGACTGGACCGACCAGTTCAATCGGGAACCGGACAACAATTCGGTCCAATCACTGGCAATAAACGACTACCCTACTGAGTTGATTAAGACTTGGTTAAACCACCAGTTTTCACGGTTGAACTGGGTGCTTGGATTGGTTCAACATTCCCCCGTCTTTTTTTTTTTTTTTTTTTTTTGCGTACCATATGTGTTATGAAGTAGCTTCGAACCCTTGACCCTCTGCCTACTTCAAAGTTCTTATTGGATCTCCTACCAAGTGAGCAATACGACTTTTGTGCTAAATGTTCACTTGCAAATTTATATCTATTTATTATTCATTTAAAT
Source organism: Carnegiea gigantea (assembly GCA_029747015.1). Taxonomy (NCBI): domain Eukaryota; kingdom Viridiplantae; phylum Streptophyta; class Magnoliopsida; order Caryophyllales; family Cactaceae; genus Carnegiea; species Carnegiea gigantea. Next base: position 1,049,660 of record JAKOGI010000074.1, read on the forward strand.
TTTCCTCCCTATCCATTGAATCCTTATTAATTGATTACATATTAACAATCTAAAAAAAATATCTTGTCCACTTCATCATCGATTTTTGATCAAATTAAATAATTATATTTTTCTTCCTCACAAGGAAATTCATAGAAAGCTTTGGAATTTAAGAAATTTGTTACTCATTTACTACTAAAACATTCTAATTTAAAAATTCATGAAAGTATTTATTAAAAGTTTTCCACCTATTTAAGTTCAAAATTTACTTATATAAGTAACAGATTATTCATAATTTAACAAAATATTAAAAAACAGTTCTATCCGATCTAACCAAGTGGACGGATCCGACCATTGACCTACTAACCTTACTGGGTCACTCACTGATTTAGTTCTGGCAAGCTTGCTCAAGATGTTAACTTTGAGCCCATGAGTAAAAAAATAAAGACTAAATTAAGTGTTTAGATTAGACCTGACAAATGGGTCATTTGGGTCAGGTACGGATCGGGTCATAGTTCGATTCGGGTTACTTTCGGGTCATTCATGGTCAGGTCGGCTTCGGGTTCGATTCGGGTGAAGTTCGGGTTTCGAGTAACTTTCGGGTCAACCATGTTCGGGTCGGGTTCGGGTCTAGTTTGGTTAGAGTTTGGGTCGGGTATGTTTCGGGTTATGTACGGTAATTCGGTTCGGATCGGGTATGGGTCGAGTCTAATTTGGATCGGGTGGGATTCGGTTCAATGTTCGAGTGAATGTCGGGTCGGGTGTAAATCGGGTTAGGCGTAAATTAAGTCGGGTTAATTTCGGGTCAGTGTATATTTTGAATGTGCTTATTTCTAATCTTACGTTATAGTTAAAAGATAAAATTTGTTTAATTAGACAAACTCATTTATTATATGTTTTTTTTAAGCCGTACGTTAAAGTTTAATCATTTATATGTCAATAATATATATATATATATATATATATATATATATATATATATATATATATATATATATATATATATCTATTATATATATATATATATATATATATATATATATATATATATATATATATATATATATAGAATTATAGATAGATAGATAGATATAAATATATGTATGTGTATATATGTGTATATACATAATTATACACACACACACACAAAATATATATATAAGTTTTAAAGTTTAAGTAAAATTAATAGAAAGTGCAATTATTAAAAGGATTACGAGTTACGAGCAGTTAAGTCAAGTTTTAAGTATGACAGTTTTTATGGGCTTAGTTATACATTTACCATGACAGTTAGCATGTTACAAGTGCAACCCATCTGTAGCCCTGTATCTTATGTAGTTAATGTGGTTATGCGACGTGCAATTATCTAAACAATTACGATTTATGTGTTGTTAAGTCACGTTCCAAGTATCTCAATTGAGATAATGCTATAATAAAACTAGTGAACCAACCTAACGCCAATCATGATTCATGAGTCAATTGTCTTAACTGCAAGGCTTCACGCCAAAATATACGTACCTTGAAAAATGACCAAAAAGAGAAAGAAAATAACAAAATTTTTATTTTGACCCCGGTTTGATTCATAACTTCATGTTTGTCATATTTGAATTGGTAAACAGAAACAGGTTGGTTCAAGTCGACATTTTTAATAATGAATTCAATGTTCTTTTGATAGCTCGTTAAGTGATCATATATCAATATTGATTTGTCTTTTTGAGATTAGCAACTTGATTTACATGTTTCCAATGAGCCAAAACTCAAAAGCAAATGTAATATACGAGTATGTGTTAATTATCATTACATTTATGATTTATGTGATTGTGAATGTTGGAGAATTGGAATTTAGTTGTCTAAAATTCAAATGAGTCACATTATTATGAGATCATATGTAAACATATATTCATTGAATATGATTCTGCATAATAAAAATTTAAACATGTTACAAAGATAATTAAATTTATATTATGAGATCATATGAATCGCATTATTTGTTTGTTCCCCCTATAAAATCAACTAATTGATTTAGGTCATTAAGTAAATTAAATAGTAAAATAATATTGCTAGATCCTATTAAGTTAATGATTTGTTAATTATGCTTATCTTTTCGTAATTCTTATTTTGACCAAATATTATATCTCTTATATTTTATTACGGATCTATCAAATTAAAAATTAAAAACTATTAACTATTTTATTTTTCTTCTTAAATTTTCTTGGATTTCATTTGTAAATTTTTTGACGCGATTAACTCATTTAATTAAATAAATTAGATTGAGGTTGAAATTTTCGACACGAAAAAACACCTATTTAATCCGTTTAAATAAATTGGTTAAACAGATCAACCAGCAAAAAACTGTCCAACTCGGATACCCGGATTTGTTTGACCTGGAAAGAGTCGGGTGTCGACACTTTTTGTATCTCCGAATTTGAAATTCGGACATTCGGATATGTCCGGATTCAAAATCGAATCGGAGCTAGGTTTACTCAACCGGGTCTGGGTTGTCTGAATTTATTAACAAATTCGGATCCGGATATATTTGGATAACCGAACTGTCCAAACCCAGTTTTGAATTGGACAAAATTTACAATTGCAGATCGGGCTGACACTCCTCCAGATGTACACTACCAAAAATCATTGAATTTCCCACTGTACTTTCCCACTGAAAAATTACAGTAGCAAATTTACCACTGTTTTCCCACTACATTATATTTCCCACTGTTTTTCCATTGTTTTAATTGTAGTGGCAAATTTTCCACTAAATTTCCACTAAACTCCCACTGTTTAATATATAAATTGTTATGTATATTTTTAAAAATCTTATTTCCTACTACCTTTTTACTAAATTAAAACTTTTTAAAAAATTTTCACCTTTATATTATTTTTACCTATTTTTTTTCTCAACTTCAAAATCCCATCAATTTTCAAAGGTAAATTTTAATTTTCAAAAACCCACGGCCAAATTTTAGTTTCCCCCCTTAATTTCGGTCAAACCCAATTTCCCCCACCCCTGTTGTTCATCTGCCCGCCCCCCCCCAATCGCACTTCGGCTCTCCCACTCGCATGCCAGGCACCACCAACCTCCGTCTTCTCCTCGCCGGCGGCCATCTGCAGCGGTTCCAACCACCTGCCTCCCATACCCATAGGGGTGTTCATCGGTCCAGGACCGGACCGGACCGGCCTGGACCGAAGATCGAATAAAACCTAGGTGGGGACCGAGGACCGGACCGGACCGGCCAAAACCCGGACCGGACCGAGACCGGACCGAATCTGGACCGGTCCTATCCTGGATACTTTTGAAATTGTTTGGGTCATGACTCATGAACCCATACCTTACAAACCCTTCAGCCCAAATTTGACATCATCCCTTATCCTCATGGTGAACATGGTACTCTAATCGATATGCGTCTCATCTAAGTTAAATCCAGTAAAGAGCATTAAAAAAAAAGACAAAACTTGACCATGCGATCAAGTGCTCTTTGATTTTTGGATATTAATATGCTTAAAGTTCTATACATATATTTTTCACTGTAAAATGCTCTGTTAATGTCACAGACTTGTCTGTCGGTGCTTTGGTTGGTTGGTTCTTTAGAAGCCTCATCGTCCCAAGTCAAGTGAAAAAAAAAACCTTAAAACAAAAACCCCCATATTTTTAATTAATATATTATAAGCTTATCTTATTCTTTATAGAAAAGTACATAAATGAAATTATTAGTACTTTATTTTAGAAAAATAATTGTAGCTACGTAGAAGGTAGTTGTTTAATTTGGTTCAATTAAAAGGCTGGCAGATCAGAGAATCCTTCAAAGTTGTGCAGACAATTTAGAGAATATAGAAAGAGAAACTTCCTAATCACTAATGATTCACTATCAGCATCAGTAATTAATATGGTTAATACCTCCAAGTGGATTCACATGCTTTCCAGTCTACATAACTATTATGCTCCCCAATATTTGTCCCTTTCAACTGATTTGTACTTGGACACGTGCAGTAATAACATGTTTTGGTTTTTAGTTATTGGTTTTGCTCTCTGCCCTAGGTTGAAAAATGCCCAAACAGAAGGTCCTTCGCACAAAACCAAAAACCTTGAAAAGTGCCTAAACAAAAGGTCCAAACCTAAAACCCAAAAAAAAAAAAAAGCTTAATTCCCAAATCGGTCCGGTCCGGTCCAATTGTCGGTCCAACCGGTCCGAGACCGGACCGGACCGAAGACCGAAAGTCGGAAAAGAGAAGACCGAGGACCGGACCGAAAGGCGTCGGTCCGGTCCGGTCTGATCCGGTCCGACTCGGTCTTCGGGTCGGTCCGGTCCTGGACCGTTTAATGAACACCCCTACATACCCAGACGCCGGCGACCATCTGCGGCGTGCCTAAGTAGATTTCGGCGACTTTGCTGGACGAATTTGAGGCAGAGCAGGGCCGATACTTGGCCAATTTCGCACAAGCAAGGTGAGATTCGAACCCTACTCTCCCTATACATTGAATTCCTTGCCTCAATCCTTCCCAATCGTGCCATATTTTATAGAAAATGGAAGTTAGGGTTTCGTTCTGGTTCAGTTGAGGCTAGCCGCCGACGGTAGGGAGGTTTTGGGTCCTTGGGTGCTCGGTTTCTGCTCCAAATCAGGCCAACTCGCAATTCCTAAGCTTGGATCGAGGTGGGTTCACCCCTTTCCTAAACTATTAGCAATTTGTAACTGTTTTAGTGGCTATTGTTAGTTTAGGGTTAATCACTGAGTATATGGATGCTTGAATATATATGTTGCTCATTATCCTTGTGATATGTTGAATTATCTTTGTGCTAATTCGGAAACCGAGTTTGGTAGTTGGGTGGATTTGAGGCGAAACTAATGAGTGGTTTGAGGATGTTTTGTGGTCAGTGTTGTGTGAGGAGGGAGCATGGGGTTGATAATAACCGCAATCGTGTGGATTGCGAGATGATTATAGAAATTGTTTTTATGAAGTGAATCAGCCAAAGGAACCAACTTTTGAGTTTTGACTGATTCCTTACCATCTAGTTTATGACTTTTGCTTGAATTCGGGTTCTGTACCTGGGAATTGTTGGCATGAATTCGGGTTCTGGACGGGAATTTTGTTATCAAAAATTTGTGCAGCTTCCGAGGCAAGTATGTTACTATGTCTTTGCCTTTCAGTTCTTGATCTTTCCAACTTAATCGGGCCCGAATCAGGTTCTAGTTTAGCGGAATATTTCTCTGCTAGTAAAGTGTTCACTCTAAAAAAACCTGCTAGCTAATGAAACAGTGAATCAGGTTCTAGCTTTACATGAATTGAACAGATTGTTGAAACATTGGCTGACATGAGCAATTTTATAGGGGCTCCAACATGCACATAAAATTTTAGGGAAAGCAACAAACATTTCCACCATACTGGGAATTTTCTGATGAGGTCTAGTAAATGCATATGCCAGTCACTTTGTTTGTAATTAAAAGCTCGTTTTGATAGCGTTTGGGAACCTTCAATGGTAATAAATCTTTGTTGTGCTTATTAATGGTCATAAATCATTATTAAATCTATGTTGTACTTACCAAACAAAACGAGGAGGAAAAAAAATTCGGTTCTATTACTTAATTAGAAACAATAATCGTTTAAAATTTTATGAAAGAACAATAGAGATATATGTTCCATTTTTAAAATATAAGAAAAATCTTTTCTTTTTTTAATTTAGAATAAAATTACTTTACATACGATTTGATTTTTACATTTCAATTTAACATTATCAATGACCTTTCAATGCACTGTATTAGATTAAAAGTCAATATACTAATTAGTAACGGCTGACATGAGCAATTTTATAGGGGCTCCAACATGCACATAAAATTTTAGGGAAAGCAACAAACATTTCCACCATACTGGAAATTTTCCGATGAGGTCTAGTAAATGCATATGCTAGTCACTTTGTTTGTAATTAAAAGCTCGTTTTGATAGCGTTTGGGAACCTTCAATGGTAATAAATCTTTGTTGTGCTTATTAATGGTCATAAATCATTATTAAATCTATGTTGTACTTACCAAACAAAACGAGGAGGAAAAAAATTCGGTTCTATTACTTAATTAGAAACAATAATCGTTTAAAATTTTATGAAAGAACAATAGAGATATATGTTCCATTTTTAAAATAGAAGAAAAATCTTTTCTTTTTTTAATTTAGAATAAAATTACTTTACATACGATTTGATTTTTACATTTCAATTTAACATTATCAATGACCTTTCAATGCACTGTATTAGATTAAAAGTCAATATACTAATTAGTAACCTTTGAATTATGAATTAACTTTATTACATAAAAGAGAATCAATGATAATTGCATGATTTAGTATATTATATTGATGAATAAATGTTGAATTTAATAATATGGCTAAGATCATTTATTAGATGTCACAAATCATATTTTTTATTTAACAATTAAGCGACCAATGATAACATGACAAATGTCATCACTATGTTAACTCATTTAGTTTTATATTATATATATGATTGTTTGACCTTATTAAGATAACTATTTTGGAAGATATGATGGTTTGAATTCTAGGTCATGTGAGCTAAAAGCAACAACAATGATGTCACCATCACATTTTGCATTGGTTTGCTTTTTTTCCCCCAATTGTATTTTGCTGTTTTTCTTTGCATTTTCTTCTGTGTACCGGCTTACTCAAGGCTCCTACATATAAAGGAGGCCCCTAGGTTGTATTACACTGCTTATGATATGATGGAAAATGAGTTGAGTTTAACTTACTAGTAATAGTGGATTCTCTTGTGTTTTAAATTTGTAGGTGTTGTATCTTTAATTTGGCTTGCCAAAGTTGTGCCCTCTTAGGTCATGATTCTCTTTCCACATAGTGTTTCTGCATCTTAGAAGGATTAAAAAGAAAACCCCCATGTAACTTTCTGTGGTGCTCAAACTATATCACAAAGAAACTCTTAAACTATCTGATCTAGCATGTGTGTATTTTACTCTTGTTTTGTGTAATTTTGTTACTATTTTTCTCCATTTTAATCCCCTTTCGTCATCCTTTCGATTGATATTGACCCTTATAAACTCAAAATATTCTACCTGAAAGTCTAAATCAGATTTAAGAGTCATTATGTATCTTTTTTTGAGTTCACCCACAAAAGATATGCATCAGAAGTGCCCATGGAAGCAATCAAGTTTAGGATGCAACTCCAATTTTCATATCTCCTTTCAAATTCATTTGTTTTAGATATGTAAGAAACATTTAGGAATTTCTAGATGAGTTCATGGAGATGCTCATGCATCAATACCTACAAAAGAGCAGATATACCGACTACCTTTAGTTTTAGTTCATTTATAAAATAGAGAAAATAATTTTAATATACAAATATAATTCCTTGTTTGGTTGTCATATAATTACGAATTTTCCTTGCTAACTCAATAATCATAACTTTAAAACTCCCTGAAACTCATTGTGGCACGGGATGAGAGAAATCTAGTCATGTTTTCACCTAGGGCAATGAGCGAATAACATTCCAACATAAAACTATTACTCTCCCTATGACTTCATCCCATCATTTTTGTCCATCTTTCCTTTTTATGAAAAACCCCAAATAAAGTCCATTTTTACAATTGCTAGTACTAAAAATTCCCTTATAAATAAAACCAATAGAAAACACAACACAAAATAGTGTTCCCTCAAAACTTATATTACCAAGGCAGGACAAAAATTATGACATGGAGGGATTTTTTTTTTTTTGGGGGGGGGGGGGGGGGGGGACCCTAAAACCTCACCCCACTCTTCCTCTTACCTCAATGACGAGGAGACCCCAACTTCCTTCTACCTTCATGAGCAGCCCATTGAGCTCACCAGATTGCCTTTGCGCTGGCCTTAATATCAGCACCGTTTTTAGAAACGACCTTTTTTTTCTAGGGACTCCATTCATCTTCTTTGTATGTATATTTTGATGGCTGCAAAACTTAAGCCCACATAACTGCTCTTAGAAGAACCCAAAAATTACATTTGTCGAAGTTCTACAATCAACTAAACATATTGTAGTTGTCCAATTGCCGCCTCCTTGAGAGAAATTAAAAGGCGAGATCTTTTCTCAGAAGCCCTGGCCAATTCACACCAGAGTTCCTTCCCTCGCCAAACAAGACACTGCATTTAATTTATTTTTTTGAGCACATCTTAATCAGTTTATAAAATTAAATTAATAAATCAATAGCATTTAGTCTTATTAGTCAACGATTAAAATAGCACATCTTAATCAGTTTATAAAATTAAATTAATAAATCAATAGCATTTAGTCTTATTAGTCAATGATTAAAATGAATAATCTATTTTGACCACCGCAAGACATCAATTGATTTTAACGAAGCCCAAAATGAATAATATATTTTTCTATGTAGAACAGTGCACGAAACACCTAACCAATTACCAATCAGATAGGGCCAATTTATGCATGATTAACAACACCACCACCTCCCAGTGTGGGTCCCGCTTTCGAAGGGTCTGGGGAGACCTAGCTGTAAGCAGCCTTACCTCTACCGGCATTCCTACCCATAGAGAGGCTGATTCCAAGAGACCCACGAAAAGAGTTTTGTGAAAATCTTTTATAGAAGAAAGATTTTGCGAAAACCTTTAATAGGAAAACATTTTATAGAAGAAAGATTCTACAGCAAGGATACCCGAGATAAATAAAAGTTAAATACAAGATCAGTTGCTAAAACTATGAATTAAAAGGACAATATAATGGAAGAAGGCAATATACCTGGACAACCAGACGAGAACTCTTCTCGGAAGAAAATTCATGCATGATTGAGACCAAAAAATAGGGCCAATTAGAATAGAAATTGACTCAATCAGAACATGGACCAAACCCAACTTCATAGGCCCAAACATGATTCAACCCAAAGCTAACCCACACCGAAGTCAGATACATTTGTTAGGTCTAATTGCTTTGAGACCATCAGCATCAGACTCGGACAAAATGCAAAACTGCAAGCTTCAAAATCGGCGACCGAAATCGCTCCTGCAACGATAATCAATTTTTATCCAAATTTCAACTCGCATGTGAGAGCAATAGGAAAAAAGGGGGAAAAAAAAGGAAAGAAAAATGGAATCAAACTTCCTTGAACACAGTCATCTTAAATTCAGCTGTAAGCAGTACTTTCACTATCAATCTAAATTACACATCCTACCCTGTCCAATGGGGCACCCCAACAACGGTGGCTTGGTTCTTCACACAAAATAGCTTCTTACCATAATGAAACATGGAGATTCTATCGATAATCCAACAGACTTCACTTTGCCATCATTTGAACAGATTCCAGAACCCATCAAATATCCTCGGAGCTCTCAGTTCATCGGCTCTTATGTTTCTTAGTCTTGTTCTCAGTATCTACAGGCCAGAGGAGATAAAACATGAGTAAGCCAGATGTCCAAATGTGTAAGGACCAAGAAAAATTGCTAAATTTGAAAAAGTTGGGAGATAATTTCAAGATATTCAAATAAGAAGCAATTGATTTACGAATGATTAACATTACAACGTAGAAGTTGGGAGCAAGTCAGTGAGGAGATATCGTACGTATTGGGTGCGATAGAGTATTCTCCTTTCACTGCTACACAAGTCTACAGCTAGTTGCTTCAAGAACAGTCTTCTATTAAGCTGCTTTGGTGATGTGACATCCAAGTCCATTGACCCGCTTGCCTATTTGAAGAAGAAGCCCACGTTAGTGTGAAAATCATGCTATCAGCACATATCATCTCCGCTTAGCGCATTTAAGTGGAATGCTGCCAAAAGTCCCATTAACAAATGACTAAAGATTGGATGGGATGTTCCTCACCTGTAAGAATTTTGAGTACTTTGCAATGCTTGCTTCACAATTATCTAAAATGAATTGTAAAGCTTGTTCATCTAATTCAGGAAATCTTATATCTTTCGTGCCCGCTGTTTTATTTGCTGCTGCAGCAGCCAACTGAAATGTAGCACCATTATGTGCAGAGCCACAATACTTGGTAATTAGTTAGGTACTACAGAAGTTCAATCTGTACCTCATCAAATAGTCTTAGCATGCTTGGAGGGCTGACTACCAAATAAGCATACGCCATCATCTCCACTGGCCAACCAGTCACTTGCAAAGGGAAACAGTGAGACCTGTTCATAAGGTTTCAGATTAGTAGCTGACTACATTTCAGTCACATTGCCCAGAAACCAGTTGATGACTGGGTCCAGATGGATCCAGATGACTGGGGGAAACCAATTATAATCATCGATCAAGACACACCACGACATATCACCATACATTACATTGCAGTGTATTTTTTATAGCATAAATAGGATTTGACTACACATGTTATTTACGGGAAATGACGCTTTCTTCACAAATATTGGTTTTTCCGTTCATATTACTCTATTTTTGCCCACATATACTTACGCTGATAATCCACACTTCTCTAGAGCTTCCAACTTCTCTTTGTAACATCTATCAGATTTCTTGAGAGACAATGAGAGCTCGGCAGAGTTCGAAGGGTTTGTTCCTTCCTTCGGAACAAAACCGTATGAGAGCAATAACTCCCCATTAGACTTCTTGCCATATGATATAAACACCTGATCAAAAAGAGGAGGGGGGTGCGAGGAGTCAAGCCTTAAGAAAACTCACAAATCCATTGTCAGATGAGCGAATCAATGGTTCATAGCCAATAATGATGTCAATTTGAAGCAAGTCCCAGGTGCCCTATGTCACGGGACCATTACTTTCTCCCCAAAAGGCCGTCTGATGGGGTGTGCAGCGCCACCGCTTATAAGCCCAGGACCCTTCCATCACTTTTGCGATGTGAGACTCTCATCCGTGACACCTAGTATCCCGACTAGTAAGGCTGAAACCCTCCCCCCAAAAAAAAGCAGAGTTCTGCTGTGCCAAATTATTCAGGACATGCACCTCGTAGCGAATAAAAAATGCTCCAACTGGTAAAAACTCCCTCCCCACAGAAATAGGAGGTTAATTTTCTGGCTTGTAGGACTGTAGGCAATGCCAATAAAAAGCTTAAGCTCCAATGGTGGCAAAAGTGCGTAAATGATAAGTCATTAGGTGCTATTGTTGATTGCTGCTCACATGTAGAATCAGCGGTCCGGTAACTAGAGTTCCAAAGCAGCATGACATATCTTTAATTTTACCTGCTCACCTGGCTGGTACTGCCGATCAGTTGTGAAGACAATTCCCTTTGAAGATCTATCATAATCTAAGTAAGTTTCCACCTGGAAAAGAATACCAATACATAACATGATAAAGACTATGTTTACAAAACCATATTAAATAGGCTTTTTGGGAAAAGACTTGCTAAACAAACGAAACATCCACACGGGAAAGATATCATGTACCTCACAGCTATGGTTCAACATATCTGCCCATGGTACCAAAGCGATCTTATCATCCATTGAGGGTAATCGCACCTGCATTTGAAAGTAAAATTCCATGCTAATTTTGAGATTCATTCTACCCCTTGGCAGATATGATAATATCAATAAAGAAGGTTTTTTCTTGACTTTGCATCTTGAGATACTGATATCACGTAATGTCTAATCCCTCTATTCAATGTGATTCTCCTTTTGGTTTGGCTTACTTCAAAGAGATGGTCTCAAATGTCCGCTGCCACTCATGCAATTTATGTTGTGCTCCACTTAGGGCATGTTGTTTTCAACTTAAAGTTTTAATTGTAAACCTCTCCGAACATTTCCTTGCTGCTACTTACAAAAATTTTCTTATAGTTTCTTCCAACTGCTTGTAGTTCTTTACAACTGTGCTTACAGTTCCTTAGAGTTTCTCATAGATTACAACTTCTTAGGCCCTGTTTTTTTTCCCCCTAATAGGAAGCAATAAGCTTACAGCTCCTTACATCTCTAACTCCATTCCATCCACAATCACAGCCTAAACAATCCCAAAAAGTCTAGCAAACATCCCCTCTTCAAGGCAACTCCAACCGTGCAAAGTGAGAAGACAAGTCACGGCCGAGCAGAATTTTGGCACGGCCATGCCGTGTCCATAGGCACGACCGTGCCACCTTCAAGCCTTGTTGTTTCACTTATTCACGTCGAGTACTTAGTGGGTTTTAGCTTGGTTTCATCCTTCCCTTGACAAATCCATCACAACCAGCATAATTCATCACATTTTCCTTGGTTTCCCTTGATTGTATCCTCCCTTGGTTTGTAAGCTTTCACTCTTAATTTGAGTTCTAGCTTGGACCCTCGGGACATACATCACCTTGGAACACGGGTCTTATTAGACTTTCAAAGGTAGAGTTTTCCAACTTAAGGACTGAATCAACAAGTTTGGATCCTCCAGTGTAAACATCACTAGAACTAACTACACTATACACACATTTTGAGACAAGTGAGACTAGTTTATGTTCCAATTTTGCAATACTTCCATGAATACCACCTAAAGAGTTCTAGAAACCCGTTATGGTACTTTAGAGACCTTGCACTTGATCCCCCACCCCATGAATACGTTTTCGATTTTCCTTACTTCCTTTTTGAAGGGACCCTATAAGTTAGTCCCACCTGGCATTCCATTTTTTAAACAAATCTAAAATATCATCATTAGTTCCCTTTTGTAAAGCTTCCAATTTTTTGTCAAGTTCATCAATTATGTCATCAATTCCATCAATTATTTGTTCTAATGCCATGGCTCTAGTAACTAGCATGCAAGAAAGAGGTCTCTCGCTTTTCCTTTTTTTTTTTTTTTTTTGGTGGGACACCACTAAATCAATACAAAGACACACAAGCAACTCAAATAATAAACTGCTCACAAAGCACTTGTAGCAAGCAAGGCGATTAAGGAAATTATGCTACTATCCTAATACTCCTTTTTAAAAAAAAAAATAGAAAATAATTTTAGCTCCGAGCAAACAATTGACAACCTACTAATAATCTTAAAGTCCTAAAATCAAGGAAGAGACCTAACAAGTACCAAAGTTTCCCTCACCTAAGTAGCGAAACATCACAGATTTTCTTTGATTCGCGCTTAAGCTCCTCAAAGCGGGAGGAGGCAGCATCCAGGGGCCTCAACAGGCTTGTTTGTGAAACAGTCATCACTTCTTTGTGAAACAGTCACCAGCATCGGCAACCAGTGAGCAATCCATGAGCAGTGAAAGTGACTAGTGATGGCAGCACCAATGGCAAAGTCTGATGGCAGTGATAACATTGATGAAAGGTTGGGGAGTTTAGGCTGGTCGGCTTGAAATAGTGAATTCTCTCTTCTTCTTTTTTTCTCTTTCACTGTTTCAAACCCTTGGTTTGGTTCGCAACAGAATTTGGGATGTGGGTTAGCTAGGAATCGAGAACTTGCTTCGATACCAAGATAGACATCAGGCAGAGAAAAAGGGAAGAAGGGAGAAAATTAGAGAGAGAGGGAAAAGAAAGGGATGATCAACAAAGGTTCATATAACTTTTATTTATAGGGATGTAACCTTCCTAATACGAATTAATACAACTCCGAATAGAAATAGGAAAGTGGAATATTCCTAATATAAACTAATACATCTAGATGTTGTCTACCATCTCTTAAGGACAACTAATAAAATGCAGCCACAAAGATCCCTTATTCTATCTGACTCACCTACAAAAGAATTACCTAAGGAATGCCAACAGAAATCCACGTTAGCAAAACAATTTCGTGCCCGGCAAAGGGGTCATCATAATGTGGACAAACAAGGTGTTTTTGGGAAGGTTTTAGGTGTAGAGTCTGTAGTGGAAGATACTCTTAAGCATTACCACCAAAGATACTCTAAGCATTACCATAACGGATTCAACTGCTAATACTTAGCATGTCAAGAAGATTCTTTTAATTTTCTGCACAAGCTCAAATTGGCTAGAAATGAAGAAAACAAAACAGCTGAAGGAATTACCAATCATGGCAAAAGAAGAGAATTGCGAGGAAAGAAGTGACTGGCCTAGGTGGGAAAGATTTATGATGTGACGTTATTTAAATCTCTAACTCATTTGCATGGTTCATTGCAAGGGAGGCAAGCGATTCAAGATATGAATGCGCACCGGAGGTAGCCAAATTCAAAAAACTGATGCCAATCATGCTCAATTCCTGATGTATGTCTCAAGGGAAAGGAGCCCAAAGAATCACACACCAAAAAGGGAAGCAAGAAATCAAGTATATGTCACGGGTAGGGGAGGCACAGTCGTGCCTTGTAGCACGGTCTAACCGTGCCAAAGTTCGGTCCCACAACAATGAAAGCTGGAAAATGAAGAACTGAAGTGGCACGGTCGTGCCTTTCAGCAAGGGGGGACCGTGCCAATATTCTGCCCGGCCGTGCTTAGGAATGCTCTTTTGCACGGTTTGGGAAGGTTTTGTGTTTGCTTGTTTTGCAAGGCCTTTTGTGGGATTCCAATGCTTGGCTTTGGCTAACTGGGGAAGTGGGAAGGTAGTAGTATTGAGAATGAATGGTGAAGATTCAAGGCAAAGGATTATAAGCTCAAAAGATTAAGCTAATAACCAAACCTTAAACCCGGTTGTTATGAATGAGATTAGGATAGACTAAGCTTTGAATGGATACAGAAACACCACCACTCATAAGCTTAGAGCCCTTAATCTTGATTAAGATACAGAATACACCACTTAATCAAGGTTAAGACTTGACTTGAACACCACCTTAATTGGCTAGATTAAGGATAAGCAAGCAAGGTTTAGCAAAGTAAGAAAGCAATGCTCTCAACTTCTTCTTAGATTTAATCTGAGTTGTGTCCTACAAAATGGAAAGTGAGGGCTTATATACTCAGCAGAGGAAGGCAAGCAAGTAAGCACACAACCAACTAAGCACACACCTAGCCTTTCCTTAGCAAGTAGGAAAGGTATTAGGACTAAGCTAATCCGGTTTAGCATAACCGGTACAATCAAGCTCTTCAAATTACATCCAAATCAAAAGGAAAACAATACTAATGACTTGGATTACATTATACAACTCTTTCTATGCCTGATTGAAGAAGATCTCAGCAAACCAATCACAAAAGCAAAGATGAAAAGGTGAAGTGCTTTACGGCTAGCCAATGGCATTCAAGAACACAATATCTTGTCTTTGCTTCCTCATTGGCTGTTCTTTTCAAGGTTGCAGCTCATCATGGACTCTTTGGAAGGTGTGCCCAACCTTGTAGGACGTGCCATGTCAGTTGGAGAGGAGAAAACCCAATGGAGAAGGCAAAATAAAACCGGGTGTCAAACCGGGTCCTTGGAACAGTTTTAGCCGGTTTTTGGGACTGAATGTAATCTTAACAAAAGTGGTGATAATTGTGATTGTAAACATGGGGGAAAAGTTTAGGATGTCTATAAACCCCCCCATCCAAGAGATTAAGGTTAAACATGGTTTAGATGGCCTAACCAGCTTCAAACTTTAAACCGCGCAGATTAGGAGCAAATCTGACCGGTTTTGGAAATGGCTTTGAATCTCCCCTTAAACGTGTGTGTGACCAAAATGTAATGCTTGGACATGTTAGGGGACTTCTTAAGGATCTCCAAAATGCAAAAATAAAGGACATAAGCCACCATCTGGCTTAGGAAATCAGATACACAAAACCGGGTAATTTCAGGATGTCCAACCCGTGTGTATCTCCTTGAATGTCTTGGACTTTCTGGACCATCGCTTGAACTTTGAAGCTAGTAATGGACCTTGGATGACTTGGGGGATCCCCCTCATTGTTACTGGTGGTGGGGACTGCATCAATTCCATAAACGCAAGTCCCAGGTGCCGTATTGCGATGTTACGGAATTAATCACCAAAAAGTGACTTGCCATCCAGCCAGGACGGAACAAGCCTTATAATATTCCAGTCGTTTTCACCAGGTTTCTGAGGACAATACGGAAAGATAATGACTGCTTTATAGTAGGCACCTAATTAGTAGTTCATATGTATCATCTACTCCAATAATGTTTGTATTACCTTGCTGACCCCCAAAAAAGCAAAAAGTTTAGAAGATATTTGGTTCTATTATGGTCAAACATTTATTGTATTGTCATTTAATTTGATTGTTTAAAGGTTTATTCTCGTTAATTACATTATTTCACTATTATTTTAGTTGATCGAAAACAAGAATTGTAGATGACCAAAACCATATTAATTGTTAAAATATAATTTGTTAAGCGAACGTTTAAATTAATCCATGAATATCACAGATAATACATGTACTTTATTATCATAAAAGAATTTATTTTACGGATTATACATTGTTAAAGATCCACAACTATGCGTACAGGTCAAAAATTAGGCATGCTACTTTTAATAACTCTATCAGCCACTTACAACTACTCTTTCAGTTTTATACATTTTCTTGCAGCTTCTTACAGCTTCTTTCAGTTCTTACATCTTCTTCCAACTCCTTACATTTTCTTACAGCTTATAGCTGCTCCATATCACGAAAAAGAACAAGGCCTTACTATTCTGTCTTAGCACAATCTGTTAGACTATGTACTTTCTGACTTCTCTCCTTCTAACTAGATGTAACCCAGGGACAATGTCCTTGAGATGACAACTGATAATAGCTCAATTTTTATCAATGAAGTTATCTAGGATTTTGGATCCAACATGCTTAAAACAATTGCATGGTTTCTCCATATATATATAAGAACATGTAAACTGTCAATAACAAGATTGTCATTGGAACATAAGCTACAAAGAGAACATTTTCAATTTGCAAATAAATTAGCAATTTTCATACAACCTTCACAATCTCATACCAAGCACGGTTTGGGCGAGGAAAACCATGTCAATCATAATGGAAGAGGGAGATGGAAAATTTAGGATGGCCAAGTTAATTTGATAGCCTTAAATTTCCAATTGATTTTCTTGATCCACGTCATACTCACCCCCCCCCGGGGGTATATCCGAAGAAGTTAAAACTTTGGAAATTCAAATATGGTTAAAAATCGCATATGAATCTTGATCAATTAATGCTTAAATCAATTGGCAAAAATGCTGATGCAGAAATTAGTCATCTATTCATATCCGTACCCTAGGATCCTGCCTGAGTAGGGTGCTTGGATATATGTTTAGATCTAGCAGCCTTACCCATATATTCCCGAAGAGCAGTTTCCACTAGAGCATAGAATAAAAACTGTCCATGGCCAATTTTTGCATTAAAAAAGGGCAGGGGGGAGTAGATGACAGTTTAGTAAGGCATTTTACATTAGTCTGGCACAATCCAATTTGAAAAAATTGCCCAAAATAGAATTTCAGCTATGCGAACAAGTAAAAAAAGGGGGAAACAAGTAGCATTTTATTTTTCATAAAATTCAAGTAGCCACTTCCATGTACTCGCATTATCAATCCAGGGACTGCTGCAATTAACTGACATACCAACCGTGAGAAAAGGATTCCAAATGACCATCTAAAAGTCTCCATGTTGAAAACCTGAAAGTTACATGCATCCAACTATATTAGAAGCAGCCCTCAGATACCAATATCATGAGAAAGTCACAAATAACGACTTAATGCTAAAAGCAACTGCACAAAGTATAGTTCTTGGTAACCCACCAAGAATAGAAAGAAATCTACATAGACATTTTACATATCAAAATTTTGGCATATAATTCAGATTTGTAGGCAAACTAATTGCTGCTCCAAATATCAGTGATACATCCAGCTTATCATAACAGAAGTGAATACAATAACCGCCACCAAGTGCGCGCTTTGAGAAGGAAACGAATGAAGCCGTGATAGAAAAAAATGTTGTGGCTACTGGGAGCTCTCATATATGACACACCCGATGGGACAATGAGGATCTTCTAGTGATGGAATCTTGATTTCCTACATGTAGAGGGAGAAGATGGCATTCGAGTACGAACACTACGAAAATAAATCCATTTTGTAGCATATAAATTCATCCGGCACCTAAGTATTGCACATGATCTGTAGGACCGATTCACTGGAGGCATCACTATTCATATTAACTAATTAACTGGGAATCTATTACCCCCAGACAACTGCTGATTAGCACAAAAAGCAAAGAAATTTTGAAAACAAAGTAGATAGGTTACATAGATGCATCACAGTACAACTGATATAGAAAGAACCACTTGATATATAAAGAGCACAACATTCATTAAATGAAGACCTACATACTTCTTCAGGGAATAAATCAGGGTATTTTGAGAAGATCCTGAGCTTTAGATCATTGTATCTGCACAACAGTGGGAAAGCAATATTCATCATTTAGTGAAGCCGCTTTGCCAATAAAATGACAGAATCAACAGGCTAGATAGTATACAAGAATTACATAAGGCTTACGTTCCAACAACATCATTACTCCTTCCAATAGCTCGTTCTCTAATCTGCGAAGCTTCCAAATATCTATCTAGTTCTGAACGTGTCCTGAAAACACATAGTGAAGCTGTAGGGGAAGACACTAAGAGAACACCCTTTCTGCAGAAAATCAAGGAAAAGAAGGGGGGGGGGATGAAGATTACACCAAATGCAATAAAGACCAAACCTACCAGTACAAAAGTGAATAGGGCTGTCGAGGCAAGGCTGAGATATAATTGCTCCATCTTGATTTACTCATGAGACTTGCTTCACTAATTAAGTACGTTGCAAGGAGTGGCCAATCTGGCACAGAATTCCTTTTTAACACTTCACCAGCCTCAGGACAGCTCCAATCCTGATATCCAAACACAGAAGTGCTCCTAGGAGATTTTATAGACAATGATGCAACAATAAATAATGCTTGTAACCATTATGCAGTAGCTGGATCATCAATGTTTGCGACATTTAAAATACAAATTTCTGGACTCTCTTATTGTTTACAGGGTAACTTGAAATAAATAGGTGCGCTTGCTAGCCAACCACCACAAAACCAAAGAGCACTTAAAAGCTTATCAATCAGTATCCCATGATACGTCATCAGCTGAATATCCTGAGACGTCAAATTCAAATGGAAAGTTTCCACAAAAATCCTAGGCTTGGAAATGATTGGAAAAGAGCTGGACTGCAAATGTGTTGAAGCCAATTCAAGAAAACCTTATCAAGTTTCAGTCAAATGCCTTATATGCATCACTTTCCCATGAAAAGGATCCTAGGGTATCGCATGTAATCAATGTAGTCTCCATAAATAAACATTTCACATATTTCGAAAGACAAGCTCATGTTTGTTTTTTACGCAGAGGAATGCTAAAAGCATTCAATCTGGAACTTCAAATATCCTGGAAGACTCAGTAAGAGCTAGTGCGGGCCTCATAAAACTGCTTTGTACTCCTATGCTAGTAAGCATTTACAGCACCATAAGAAATGTTTCAGCCTTCCTAACCTCGAAACCAAGGGGGTTGCTTTCTATTCGATTTACTTTACTCTAGGATTGCAAAAATTTTGGGATGCATTAACTTGGGGAATAAGTTTCTGTCCCACAATGCATTTGCAGAAAGCAGAATCCCACATGCTATCAACAGCTTTCTTGTTGGTTAGAACCCAGATAGAATGGCCTCAATGTCTTGGACTCAAGGTCGAGAGTTAGGCTATTAGAATTATAGAATTTAAAACTAACCTGCAAAACAAGGTGACAGAGACAACAAATGTTTATATTTTGGTAGAGGGACAGAAAGCCACTCTTAAGGGAAAACAAAGCAATTAAAGAATGAAGGAACAAATGCAGAATCATCAATGGTAGATAAAATCAATATTGCATTTCCAACAGGTGCATCATAGAAGATATCTTTCTTCAGAAGCTGCTGAATGCAGCAAGTGTGAAATGCTAACTTGCTCACTAAGAGGCAAGGACAGTCTCTATAACCTCATGTATCCGTGTCTGACAAGGCAGACACTAATGCCATCGGGTACTCATTGGACGCTCAGAAACACTTGCCAAATACACGGATGGCACAAAGAAATTGGGTTTTGTTATTGACATTTGTTGGACATATACACTATGAGCAATTTGTGATTGTTCACATCCAGACATAACCTTTTCCAAGGCTAAAAACATGGAACAAATAACCAGCAAACAAATAAGTGAGTAAACATGTTTTCAACAGTACATATTCATTAAGCGTCATACACGTTTTGTAAAAGTCACGTGTTGGCGTATCAGCATCGTGTCATATGCATCCTGCATTAGTTTTTGTTCATCTCATCTTGCTCAAGACTGTAAATCAGCTTGGTGAAGGATAATGCTTGAAGACTATACAGCTTAAGATTATAATCAATTGACATAGTCCATCATCTAGGCTAATGTGGGTAGAGAGATGCAAAAAATCCTATACTACGGCTAAACTAGAGAGAAGACATGCTTTACCATTAGCGAGATGCAACAAAGCTTTTAAAAACTCCGATTTACCCAATACTTCTAAAGTAGCTACCATAGTAAGATGGAACTACAATAACCCCAATCAACAAAACTAGACTAAATGTAGTAGAACAAAGTCGATACAAAGCCCATTACTTGGTCTCAATCAACGACTGAAATCAAACAACCCAAGCGACCTAAAGAACATGAAAAGCAACTATCCTACTCTGCAATAACAGCATAATTGTGGTCAAACCGGAGTGACAGCCCCAGAAGTGGGGATCAAGCACTCCAAGAAATCCTCCAACTGAAGCAATCCTCTAACCCTGTGCATACTACAACTCAAAGCCATAAAGCAAGACAACTTGGTATCCATCCCAATAACACACTTTATCTCAACACCAAGCAGCCCTAACAATATAATCACACATTCACACCCAAATATAGCACCCTACCAACAACCTGAAGTCCAAAGCCACACCCTAGAGTCACAACCACCAAAGGGCTGCTATTCTTGGGATTGGCCCCACCTTCCAAAGGAGGTGTGGGGTTCAAGTCCTGTGAGAGACATGGGGAGAGCATCTCCTTCCCTTCCCCCCCCCCCCGGGCGCTTCCTTGTCTTCCCTGCCTACCCCAACTATGGTGTCCCGTAAGAAATGGGGCCCCTAGGTGTGCTATCTTCCCTATAACACTCCCAGGGGGGATTTCCATCAAAGGACTGTATGCATCCCAAGAGCTAGATGTATGTAACCTTACTCCTGAAAAGAGTTGCAAACGCATAAATTTCCAATGGGTCCTAAAAGTAGGAAGTATAGATTGCCTACTACATTACAGAAAAAGCAAAATACAGTTTAGTGAGTCATTGTGCTTTAGTTCACCTTAACCTAAAGAAAATAAAATTATCCAAGATTGATTAAAAGAGGACACAGAAACTAGCAAGCTTAATCTTGAACAGTAAAGACATGGTTTCTACATTGGATGCTAGATCTAAAAATCGGAAACGCCCACAACGTTAAAGCACAAATAAGTAGGGTAAAGTTTTCATAGGAATTTAGCTTTTGTCCACTACAACCTGAAGCTGAAAATTTTCCCAAACATGCAGCCACAAAACTCTGAAAAATAATGCCAATAGAAGCATCTTCCTCTGCTGAAAACTTAATGGACAGCAACATATTACTACTTCACTGAATCCTAAAAACACCAGTACGTGCCTCATAGAGTCACAAGGTCATTTCTCATAATTTTGTACCACAGGACACCATGCATCCCCCCCCCCCCAAAAAAAAAAAAACAGACATTTACAGAAAAATTACTCTTCTGCAAACTTCCATGACAACTGGCATGTACGAGACAGGTGCCACTAGTCACATGATTAAGTATAGCAATAAAAGAGAGAAACACGGTGATGGAAGATACCTCTGGAAGTCATTGACTCACATTAGAAAGATTATTATTGATAGTTCACACCTTTGTCTATCAAATTCGAAAGGAAGAAAAATCAGTTGTGATAATAACCAGGGATCCTATGTAAGAGAGCTCACTTGTATATGGAAAATACTCAGTGAAGCACATGTGGAACATTCTTTTCAAACTCTTTAATCTTAAAAAGGAAAATACTCTACACTCATTTATCTTCCATTTCTTCTAACATAGCTACTTGTTGGATAAAAAATTTAATAGTACACTGTTGGCATTTATGGTAGTAGGGTCGTCCCACATTGATAAATTAAGAAGCCTTTGATGTATATAGGCCAATGGGATATTCCACCTATTGCCAATTAGTTTTGGGTTGGAATCTTATTGGGTTTATTGTATACATAACTTGTTTGTTTATGCCCAATTATATAAAAAATTTATAGAAAGGCTTCCAGGTACTTTTTCCTAAAGACTTGGTTTGCCCACGAACATCTTGCACAAATAATGATAGGCCACTAGGTGCCTACGGACTGATAGAAATTCAAAGGAATTTCACATCGGAATAATTTCTCTAAGTCTCTAGTCTCCCTAATGCCCATGCATTGCTCCTATCCATAGACAAAGTCATGCCCATCCAAGTATCATATCTTTGAAGGAAAGAAGCTCAGTCATTGATTTCAATCATGAAAAGATAAAAGTTAGCTATCTAGCTACATAACTGACAATGTATTTGAATTTATTTACAGAATTAGTCAATTAAATTAATCAATCATGAAAATAATCAATCAGACGAAATGTACACAAAAGCGTAATTAGCACAAAGGGCGGGAAATAACAAGTCACAAAGCAATCCAGATGGCACGCAATGAAAAGTCCAAGTAGTAAAGGTGGCACGAGTAGACATAAACAAAATGGACATTGCTCACAAAGTGGGCATAGGTTTAAGCAACCTTACTGCTGAATTGCCAGGAGATTGCTGCTTCTGCTAAATGCTCGAACAATCATGAACACAAATTTACAGCAGAAGTAGGATACAGTTGTTGCAGCTTTCTGTTTTAGTCGACTATAACCTATGGCTGGGGGGGGCGGGGAAAGACATCTGAAATGTGCCCATGAACATTCTTAAAAATAACACCAACAGCAGCATTTTATTTCCCAAAAACCTTATTATCCGGCAAAATCTTTTTTTTCCTGATAGGGAAAAAGTAATATATTAATTAATGGTTAAGAAAAGGTCAGATACCAAGGCAAGAAACAAACCATCCGCACACTTAAACATCAAAAGAGGAAAAGCAAATATTTTCGTAATAAATAAAGAGAGTTGATGAAATTCTCTTTTGAGAGTCCAAAAGGAGTTCTAGCGGCATCGAAAACTCTTCAATTTCTTTCTCTCCAAATCCTCCAAAAAATCACGAGGTCATATCATGGACATCTTCTTCTTCACTTTCCTATAGAAGAAACCTTCCCGGAAGCAGGAGATGGTTTTTAGTGGACTTAGAAGCAACCCAAAGAGTCCTAGCAATAAGTGATCCATTGATTCAAAATCCCCTTTGCACATAATTATCCTGCAACATCTTACCTCTCTAATCCTTAAGGACTAAGTGTATCAACTGCAATTGTGCTCCATAGGTCTTTTCTCCTTTTGTTGTGCAGCCAAGCACTCCATATGTCTTTTCTACTAATGTGAAACAAAGCACCAGACAACAGCCACACAAAAAAAAATAAAAAAATTAAAAAAGAACCAGAGAATTACAAGAAACTTAGTCTCTCCTACAAAATCAACTCCCATGACGACTGGGATGTGGAATATGGGTACTCTAGTCACATTGCTAATATAGCTTCAAAGTACAAGGAACCATGGCGATGGAAGATACCTGTAGATAGTCATCAACTCACATTAGAAAGACAATTAATGTTAGTCCATACTCATTGTCTACCAGGATTAAAAATAAAGAAGAACCATTTGTCATAACAACCAGAGATTCTTCTATAAGATTGCTCACTTATTAATACCCAAAAAAAAAAAGAAAAATACATAGCTCATTCATTATGGTAACATAACAATGCAGTGTATATGGAATATTTATCCCACTCTTCAATACCCACAAAATAAATCCAAACCCATATGCCAGAGTCCCAATCCAACCTTATTGGCACGGGAGAGGGGAGGCAGTTAGCTACCCTTACAACTGAATTGTGGAAGGTTGGTTCCATTGGATCTACAATAGAAGCCTCTTGACTACCTACTACTCCACGAAAAAGAGCCAGATCAAGGGCACTTTTGTGACGCATTTTCCAATAGTCCACAACAACCGCAAGATGAAGAAACCTCCACAAGGCAATTTTCAAAAAATACTTCCATCAGTTCCATGAACTACATCTAGTCTAGATACAAAACTTTATTTAGCGCGAAGGGCTTCGAGGCTTGTACTTTGCAGTTGGTACTTTTTCCTGAAGGCTTAGCTCACGCCCTTCGCGCAAACCGTCTTGGTGAATTGGTTAACAGGATACAAAGAGGCCAACCAGCAATGTACAGCATCTTGCACCAAACAGTAATAGATCACTAAGTGTCTATACACACTAACAGAAATTCAAAAGGAATTTTGGTACATGAACAGTTTCTCTAACTCTCTAGTCTCCATCATGCATGATTCCTATTCGTACGCAAAGTGATGCCCATTGAAGAGAGTATCATGTCTTTTAAGAAAGAACCTCAACCATTAAGTTGAATCAATGTCTAATAATAAAAAGATAGAAGTGAATTATCTAGCTAAGGCAACTAACACTGCCTTTTCATTTATTTATAAATATAAAATTAACTAATCAAATCCAGTTCCATTAAAAAAATTATCAAATTAGTCAATCATGACAATAATTAATTTGACTTAGTATATGCACAGAAGCCTAATTAGCACAAAGTTGAAAATAACAACTTGCGAAGCAGTCCAAGTAGCATGCAAGAGGGAATTAGTGGCAGCCAAGGGGGGCCTAGTAGTACCCAAGGTTTGACTAGCAGTTGCCACTGACTTCCTGACTGCAACTAGGAACAGCAGATAGCTCCAGGGACTATCTTCTTCGGCATTTGTGACCCTTTGTGCTACAGTTCAACATCCTCATTAATCAAGCATTCCTGAGATAAGCTCAGAGCATATTTCCAATTCATTTTGTTTGGAAATGTCTCTAACACTACTTTCACGTTTACTCAATAGTCAAAATGACTGCAATGCTCTTTTTTCTATTAATGGTGCCCAGCCTTTTACTTGCCTTATGATGAAAGTTCTGCCATTTAGTTAGGTTTCACCACAACCAGGAATATAAGTCAGGCCAATTTTGAGGCTATCAACCAAGTCACAAATATTTAACTAAATACTTAGGTTCCCACAGAGAGAGGGGAGATAGTACAACATGGTAGAGTGGCAAACAGTGGAAATTCTTCGTACATCAAATTCTGTAGTAAGAGGGACAAACAACTCACATGGTTTGAGGTAACAAGTTTTAAGGCTAATGGAAATGAGGCACATGTAATTTTACTAGAATGTCTGACCAAAAGGCCTAATACTGTTCTCAGGTGTCCAATTTGGTCCATCGTCACCAGGAATCAATTGATCTTCATCATACAGTTTGATTAGCTATTATTCCTTCATCAATGTAGTAACAAAACATGAAAATATACTCCACTTTATTGCTGCACACAATCTTTGTTCTTATGATCTTCTATGTACAATTTCCATTTTGATTGGCATCCTCCATCATTTAACCATTAAACTACAAACAATGAAAAAAAAAATTGACTACTGTAATTCATAAGACTAAACCAAGAATATCTAACTTGGTACTCAAAGCAACATAACTTGAAAGGATGCAAGAAACCACAATCCAACCAAAGCCTTTTCATGGGAAACCCAAAGTTGACCCATCGGCCGTCACAATCCACATGCCGCCATCCTCCTTTACTCATCACATGATCAAATTTCTCATCCAAATTGTTGGGAATGGCGAATTGGGAAATAAATAAATATCGCTGGAAAACTAGAAAAATGACGCAATAATTTTAACGAGGTTCGGTCCCTCAACAGAACTGCTCCACAATCCTGATTTCAGCAGGATAATCCACTATTATAATATAGTATCAGTACAATGCAACTTTCAAGTTGTCCAAAACCTATATAACTGAAAAAGGCAAGCTTAGACTATTTTTTTAGTTTGTATTGTATGGAATAAAGCAAGATGTCTCACTAAACTTTCTCTACTCCATTCTATGGAGTAGTAGGTAATTTACGCTTTTTAAATCTAAGATCAATCAGAAGCAGTCTCTCTATAATTTTACAATCAGGGATAAGGATGCTATATCAAACCCACTCACACCCCGGCCATCAGCAGGATTTTTGGGGTATTGGATTTGAATTTGGACAATGCAACTTTTGGATAGAAAAGTTACAAACCCTCTACTTTCACCTAAAGAACCAGTTTAGACCTCACTTGTTAATCGGATTAATATGATATACCTTTGATACCCTCCGGTCCTTCACCATATTGTGATTTGTACACTACCCACTATTAAGGTGTTACTCCATCTAAATTATTTTGATCTTTCTCGATCTTGCATGCATCCACCGTGAAATACACAAGCTATTTGTAATAGCATATTGCCACACATGTGGACACCAAAATCAATGATATAGCCATCTATGCTACTAGTAGCCTACCACACCCTTTCATATTTCTATGGCCCATTCAATGAAGTGTATATCCTTTCAAGATTACGATAAGGAAAATCTTGACTTCATGCAGCTCATTTTTTCCTCTTTTTCTTGTCCCATACCTGTTTTCAAATTATTTGTTGGAGTCCTCCAAATTGGTGTGAATACTCAACACAATTCAATTACTTAGGTTTTCCAGGCTTCCCATTCATCCACAACACACAATAACAACAACAAAACAGAGAGGGGGGTGGGGGAAGGGGGCAGATAGAGATTACCGAATCAGCAGTGATGACGAGGGAGGGAGGGACAAAGAGGAGCTTCTCCCCCTTCCTGATGTTCTTCAGAGCAACAAGCCCTCTCTCTCCCACTTCCACCCTCTCAATCTTCATCTTCTGAGGGGGCAGACCCGACGCAGAGAGCCATTTCTGCAAGGTTTCAGCATTCTCAAGCGAATCGACCTCACAGCCCCATGGAATACTAGCAGTGGCGGCGGCAGCAGCAGCAGACGCCGAAATTAAGCAACTAATTCGGGAACTTTTCTTGGTCGAGGTTGGACTACTAATGGTGAAGGTCCTGAGGAATTGGTGGTGGTTTGGGAATAGCCAAGGAACAAGCAAGGCCTGGAGCGCTACTCTTGAAGCGTTCGTCATGGCCGATTCCGTTCCCTGCTCAGATGTTTTTTGTGTTGGGAGGAAGGGCGCCCGAGGGAGCAATTCTTATCGCTTGAGCCGTTGACCATGTACACCTCAGTTAAAATTTTGGTGCGCAAGTTCACAGGTAGGGCCTAATTTCCTATAAATATAAATTAGTTCAAGTAGTTTAGTACTTATTCTCCTAAAGTAAGTTTTAAGTTTAATTTTTGTAAATAAAAAAATCTATGATAAAAGAACTCTACGTTTTATTAGATTAATACTAGTTTAACTTCAATAAAATTGAGAATTTAAGACTAAGAAAAAGTAGGGTCTACTCCCTATATATTATTTTATAAACCAATTTTGACTCCCAAGTTTTCTTTTCTACAATACAAGTCTCACAGTCTCACAATTTTGATTCATCAAATAAAATAGTACCTATATATTTATTCCACAACACGAAACTTTATTTCGAAAACCTTAAAAAATGAAAAACCAATTAAAAATTAAAAACAAAACAAAACAAAAAACTAAGGGGAGAAGCCCATGAGCTGGATCAGAGCTCGTTGCCGCTTCGTGAACCGCTCGCTCGCTTGGTCGTTGTACGCACGTGACTGCATATATCAGACAGCTTGCTCAGCTCGGTAGCTATGCCGAGCAACTTGCGATGCACGTGTGTGTGTATACAGACACACATATACATACACATATACATACACAATATATATACATATATATACACACTATATATATACACACCCACATATACATACACACATATATACATAAATATACACACCCACACACGTGTGTGTTGTTGTGCGAATATAACAATGTGTGTGTGCGTGCGCGCTCGCGCGTGTATGTATGTGTGTGTATATATACACACACACACACAACACTAGCAAACTCCTAGTGTAGGTCCCATTTACACGGATCTGAGGAGATCCAAATATAAGCAGTCTTATTACAGGTATAACTATTCACATAGTAGTTGATTCTAGTAAACCCGCAAAAAAGTTTGAGAAAACATTTTAAAATTGAAAATCCCTTGATAAAATAAAATAAATATATAAATAGATAGATAGAGAAAAATAAATACAAGCAATGTACCCCAAATAACAATAGTTCTCATAATAACTTATATGGGCACACACTAATTAAGCACTAGAGAAACCAACGAAAAGGCAAGTAACAAGTAAACCACATGTCTGCAACTTTAATCCTAGATTTCCATAACTTCTTATTTTGAGTCATGTCTTCCGTTAATTCTAAGGTCTTGTAATCGTATCTAATCAGTTCGCTCCAACCCTTTCTCGATCTACCTCAACCCCTTCTGGACCCCAAAAGATCGGTCTCCCACACCTCCTCATTGGTGCATCCATACTCCTCCTTATGTGACCAAACCTTCTAACTTTTCTCATCTTATCCTCCATAGGTGTCACTCCTACTTTGTCCCTTCATCACTACATTTCTAATCCTATCCACTCTTGTGTATCCGCACATTCAATGAATCATCTTCATCTTCGTAACCCCCATCCTTCGCCCCTGGGACTTCTTGATAGATCAATATTCTGCGCCATACAATAATGTTGGTCTAACAACCATGTGATAAACCATTCCATTCAACTTTAGCGAGATTCCCTTACTACACAATATCGGTGATACATTCTTCCACTTTTTCCATCCTACCCTTACTCACTCGTTAATGTCTTCATCAATATCTCCACTACCTTGAATGATCGAGCTAAGATATATGAACTTTTCAACCCTTGGTAAAGTCACACGCCCAAAGGTCACTTCATCTTCAATACTAAGTTCCCTCTCACTAAATCATCATTTTAAGTACACACATATACATAGATAAATATATATATATACACACACACACACACACACACACATATATATATATATATACATACATACATATACATACATATATATATATATACACACATATACATATATATATATATGTGTGTGTGTGTGTGTGTGTGTGTGTGTGTGTGTGTGTGTATATACATACATACATACATACATACATACATACATACATACATATACATACATGCATATATACATACATATATACATATATATATGTCTGTATATTTATGTACATGTATATACATATATATATATATATATATATATATATATATGTATATGTATATGTATATATATATATATATATATATACATATATATATATATATATAAATATATATATATATATATATATATATATACACACACATATATATATACATATAATATATATAATATGTATATATATGTGTATATATACATATATATATATATATATAGATATATATATATATATATATATATATATAATGTACATGTACATGGCAGCGGAACCTGAATTGGGGTGTTACTGCCATATTTCCTTTTTGGAAATACCATGTTAGATGTCGAGATAATTAATACAACATTCCTAAAAAATACTTGAACCTTAACAAAGGGTTCAAACTTCGATGTCACAACTAATTTAAAACAGCTGTTGACATTGTCTTTACTCTAAGAAAACTATTAAGCTTGCATCTTCTTCAACTTAGGCGTCAGGGCCTCGCTCTACTTTCAGTCCCCCAGTCCCATGCACAACTAAATCACCTGAAAAACGAAACATTTTATAAAAGTGAGATAAACTCATTAAATAATCACCCCTAACAGTCAACTATGCACACAAATTCATTGTGAAAACATTTTAAGGGATAGGAAAAAACAGTGAGACTTCCAGGACACACTTCTCATTAACACAAGCATGCGTGGTTTCCAGATCTCAGCGATGCATATTCATAATCTATAATCCAAATCACGACAGTCAGATTTAGGGTGAGCAACCCTACTGGGTCTCATGGCCTGCGCTTGGGTTCAGCGCAGCCGCTTAACTCGATCCTGGTCTAACGCTTACTATAGCAGTTACCGCTTAACTCTTTCGTACCCTACCATCACCGGGGATGGTTACCGCTGACCTGGCCCACGTCCCAGTAGGGCACATGGCTGCTCACATGCATGCACTAGTTTCCCAGGGAAGGCTAATGACCTTCAATCAATACGGTCAGATTAAATCTCACCCAGTTCAGCATTTACAGTTACTGTTACCCTTCTCTTTATCAAAGATCAATTTAACATGAAAGGTTCATTCAGTCTCAACCCATTCCCCCAAGGTCATCACCACAGAAATTTAATCTTGAATTTTCAACACAACATTTCCGAGTCGCAACTCCTTAAAATATCACATCATGCAGATTTTGCTATGCAGCTACATTCAATTAACTCGTGCTGTTATTTCATTCAACCGATAAATAGGGCAATTCTTACCATGTTCAAAGCACAAACAATTTCAAACAAGTTAGGGAAGGATTAGGACATGATTGTTATCTGGATACTATACAAAGTTATGGGCTCGATTACTATTTCGAATTTACTACTCCGCACCTGGGCCAACACATAGTCTACACTCAGTCCAACCTCAATTAAATTACACCCTTGGCCTTTACCTCACATCCAAAATTTAGGGCCCCAAATTCGAAGCCCAACTAGGTTCCAGATTCGGCCAGAATCTGGGTCCCCTTCTAGAACTCATAACTTCTGTTCCCGAAACCCAAATTCCAGTTTCTAGCCAAATATAAAAAGTTTAGTCTGTTTTCCACACTTGTCATGTTTATGGTTTTGCCCAGTTCTCGGTCGAACAAGGCTGTTTCCTTATTTCTTTTAGGGATGTCACTGACTGTCTTGGTTTGGACAATTCATGGTAAATTGACCATAACTTTGGCCTCACTGCTGCAATTCGCTCGATTCAGAAACGAAGTTATACGGTACATCCTGACACATCCATCCTAAAAGTTCCACAATTTTTGGCAAACTGACCCGCCCTGGGTAAATTTCTAAAGTTAATATCAGTGCAGCCCTCTTTCCAGACCAATAGGTTTTGCCCTAGTTTCCTAACTCGACTTTCCAACCACATAACTTTAGTACCCAATATCAAAAATTCAACTTCTTTCCCATTACAGAAATATGTTCTTATCTATTATAAATTTTGTGTTTAGTGGTTTTGCTATTTTCCGCTGTAGCTAGGTCAAAAATCCTAAAATATGCCAACTATCTCTGACTGTCCCAGTTTTGACAGTCTTTGGTAAGTGGGCCATAGCTCATTCCATACTAGTCAAAACCCCTTGATTCAAAAGGCGTAGTGCAGAGGACGCTTTAGGCCATCTACTCTCTAATTTTTAAAATTTTTAAACAAGTAGGTTAGCAAGAATAAACTTTTAAAGTTATGTAAATTTTCTGCCCTTAAGCAGTGGCATGTTCTTACCAATTTCAAACCCAAGATCCTATCTTTTCACTTCAATATCCACGTTGCTAATTCTCGTGACAACCCAACGTGAAATCTAATGACCCTTCCCCTAACCCAAGTTATCTAAGTCAAGGAAGCTTTTGAATTTCATAAACTAACGTGAAACACTATGAAATACTCACCTTGATGTAAAT
This sequence comes from Carnegiea gigantea, assembly GCA_029747015.1. Classification (NCBI taxonomy): domain Eukaryota; kingdom Viridiplantae; phylum Streptophyta; class Magnoliopsida; order Caryophyllales; family Cactaceae; genus Carnegiea; species Carnegiea gigantea. Next base: position 1,081,145 of record JAKOGI010000074.1, read on the forward strand.
TCGAGAGAGAAACGATTTGAACGTCAAACTCTTTGTGCTTAAAATCTGAAAAACAAAACATAAAAACGAATTTCAATGCTTCATACTTGAAATCCACATAAAACTATGAAATTTTGAAAAAACTACAAAATTTTGGAGCGTTCATGCATGGGGTGCATGGGGGTGCACCTCACTTACCACCAAGGAAGAAAGAACATGGGCTGGCCGATGGTGTGCGGGGCTGTCGGCGGTGGGTAGCGGTTGTTCACGGCTGAGAGAGAGACAGAGAGAGAGAGAGAGAGAGAGAGAGAGAGAGAGAGGAAAAAGAGAAATAATGTAAGGGGGGGAACACTCAGCAAGGGTTTTAGGGGGGAGAAACTGGTTAGTGGGGGAAAAAGAAAAGGAAAGAGAAAAAGAAAAAAAAAGAAAAGGAAGGAAGGAAAATAAAAAAAAAAAGAAGGGAAAATAAGATATATTCTAGGGTTTGATTTGGGTGGATTTAGGAAGGAAAAATTGAATTTCAAAATAATGTAGATAGGAGGGAAAAATAAATGGGAGAAATAAATAGTTGAGTTATGAAGCAAAATACGCAAATAATTAAATCGAGGAAAAGAACAAAAATAGCCCGGATGTAAAATAATTAAATTTTTATCATGTAAAAATTTTAAAAGAAACACAACCCGTGGCAAAAGAGATTTAGAACGACTTGGATTATGAAGGTTGGTCCACATCACACGATCTCTCAAATTTAATTTTCTGGGATTTTACATACTACCCCACTTAAGAAAGTTTCGTCCTTGAAACTTCACTAAGCTGCGACACACTACCATTGCAAAAATGAATTTCCGGGGTCTTACATACTACCTCACTTAAAACTTTCATCCTCGAGACTTATACGCACCTGGTTATAGGAACACGTGAGGGTATTTGTCTCGCATTTCCTGCTCCGACTCCCAAGTGGCTTCAGACATCTCATGATTGGCCCAAAAGACCTTCACTAGGGGCATCGTCTTTCTACGGAGGTGCTTTTCCTACCGATCCAAGATCTGTACAAGCTGTTCCTCGTATGACAGGTCTTCTTGGAGCATTATAGGATCATGCTCGATTATGTGTGAGGGATCTGCAATGTACTTTCGTAACTGCGACATGTGGAACACATTATGTACCCTTGGAAGTTTGGGCGGTAGCTCCAGTGGATATGCTACCTCCCCAACTCACTGTATGATTGGGTACGGCCCGATGTACTTCGAGCTAAGCTTTCCTGCTACCCTAAATCTCGCAACTCCCTTAGTTAGGGAAACTCGGAGAAATACTTGATCTCCTGCTTGGAACTCCAGGGGCCTATGCCTCTGGTTGGTATAGCTCTTCTGGCGGCTCTAGACGACTCTCATTCATTCCTGGATCACTCTTATTTTATCCGTGGTGGCTTGGATTAACTCCGGCCTAATTGTCAAAGCTTCATCGATCTCCTGCCAACAGAGCGGAGTCATGCATCTCCCCCCGTACAGTGCCTTGTACGGGGCCATGCCAATACTCGTGTGGTAACTGTTATTGTAGGAGAACTCGATCGGTACCAGCTGTTCGTCCCACGCGCTCTTATAGTCCAAGGCGCAAGCCCTTAGTATATCTTCCAATATTTGAATAATGTGTTTCGTCTGCCCATCCGTAGCAGGGTGAAAGGCAGTACTAAAGCGTGATAGCATCCCAAATGCTTCTTGTAGCTTCTGCCAGAATCCCGACTGGAGTTTGGTGTCCCCATCTGACACTATGGAACTGGGTACTCTATGGAACCGTACTATCTCCTCGAGGTATGCTCGAGCTAACTGATCTAGGGTCCAAGTATTCCTCATGGCTATAAAATGTGTTGTCTTCATGAGTCTAGCCACTATGACCCAGGTTGTATTGTTCTTTCGTTGAGTCAACGGTAAGCCTACTACAAAATCCATGGCCACTGAGTCCCATTTCTACTCAGGGACATCCTGGGATTGTAGAAGTCCAGCTGGTCGCTGGTGTTCAATTTTTACTCGCTGATAGGTTAAGCACTATGCCACATACTTTGCCACTTCTTCTTTCATGTTACTCCACCAAAATGTTTGCTTCAGGTCCTTACATAGCTTATTTTTCTCAAGGTGCACTGAGTGTGGAGTACTATGACCCTCAGCTGCTGGGGCACACACCCGATTATAAAAAAGTATGGTACCATCTTTACGGAGTACAAACCCGGGTGCCTTCCCCACTGATATTTCCTCTCTGATCCGTTCGAGTTGAGGGTCCGTAGCCTGGGCTACTCGAATTTCCTCTATGAGGACTGGCTGTGCTTCCAAGGCGCAAAGCATAGGTTTGGCCCTTGGGGTAATTACATTAAGTTCTAACTTCTGAAACTCCTCACACAACTCGTTCGAAAGTGCTAGTAAACAGCACAGTGCTGGTACGGTCGGCGACTCACCGCATCCGCCACTACCTTAGCCTTTCCCGGATTATCTGGAAATGGGCATCGTAGTCCTTTAAGAATTCCAACCACCTTGTTTATCTCAGATTCAGATTCTTTTGTGAAAAGAGGTATTTCAAACTCTGGTGATCGGTGAAAACCTTACAACGCACCCCGTACAGGTAATGCCTCCAGATCTTAAGCGCAAACACGACAGCTACTAACTCCAGGTTGTGAGTCGGGTAGTTCTGCTCATGAGTCTTTAATTGTCACGAGGTGTAAGCTATAACACAACCATCTTGCATTAGTACACATCCTAATCCACTCCTCGAGGCATCACTATACACCACAAAATCCTTGTCGCTGGTAGGTAAGGCCAGTATCGGCGCGCTCGTCAGTCTCTTCTTAAGCTTCTGGAAGCTTCCTTACACTATTCCGTTCATTCATACCTAGTGACCATCCTGGTTAAGTTGGTGAGTGGGGTGGCAATCTTCGAAAAATTTTGGACAAATCTGCGATAGTACCCCACCAAACCCACGAAACTCCTTACTTCCATCGGGTTTTTAGGCTTGGGCCAGGTTGTGACGGCCTCTATCTTTTAGGGTCCACCGACACTCCCTCATTGGACACTACGTGTCCCAAAAATGCCACCTTCTTCAATCAAAAACTCACACTTCGATAATTTGGCGTACAACTCATTTCCCTTCAAGACTTCCAGGGCTGTTCGTAGGTGGTGGGTATGCTCCTCCAGGGTCCTCGAGTAAATTAGGATGTCGTCTATGAATACCACCACAAATTGATCCAAATAGGGCTTGAAAACCCTATTTATAAGATCTATGAATGTTGCCGGGGCATTGGTGAGGCCAAAGGGCATCACCACAAATTTATAGTGTCTGCACTGGGTACAGAAGGCAGTCTTGGGTACATCATCATCCTTGATTCGGAGTTGATGATACCCCGAACGAAGGTCTATTTTGGAAAAAGTCCCCGTGCCTCGTAACTGATCAAAAAGGTCATCTATCCTGGCAGAGGGTAACGGTTCTTGACCGTTATCTTGTTCAGCTCTCGATAGTCTATACACAACCTTAGGATCCCATCCTTCTTCTTGACAAACAATACCAGGGCTCCCCATGGGGGATATACTAGGTAGGATATATCCTTTCTCTAAAAGTTCCTCCAACTTTATCTTCAATTTCTTAAGTTATGTCGGTGCCATTCGATAAGGTGCCCTAGAGATAGGTGTAGCTCCAGGGGTTGGGTCGATATAGAACTCCACCTCTCTAAGGGGTGGTATATAGGGGATCTCATTTGAAAACACATCTGGGAACTCCCTCGCTACTGGGATGTCCTCAAGGGAGGATCCTACACCCTCGATTTTCACTACGTTGCACAGAAATCCCTCGCATCCTCTACGTAACAGCCGGTGGGCTTTCATCGCAGAAATCAATTTCACTCCTGTTCTCGGTCTCAGGCCCTTATACATGGCCTTCTCCCCATTGGGCCCCTTCAAGGTGATTTTTCGTCATAGACAATCTATTTGGGCCTGATGCTTAGCTAACCAGTCCATTCCTAAGATAACCTCAAAGTTCGTTAGCTTAAATCCGTATAAGCCTGCCAGGAATTCATACTCATACATTCTAAGAGGGCAATCCTCGTATAGGTCTTCACACATCACGGTCTTTCCATAAGGGAGAATCATAGGTAGTAATGAAGATTTATGGGTGACAACTAATCCTAATGACTCAACTAGTTTAACAGAAATAAAGAAGTGTGTGGCACCCGAATCAAACAAAACATCTACTGGCTGAGTTAGGATAGAGAAACTACTCGTCACAACATTGGGAGCATCCTCTGCGTCCTCCTTACACATCACATAGACTCTACCCCCATAGTTTCGGGGCGGTTGGTGGGGAGGTCGGGCCTGATCTTGCTGAGGTACCCCGTTCTGCTGGGTGAGGTTGGCCGCCTGCCCACCCCTACTCTGATATGATGGCTGGGGTCGCTGTCCTTGCCCTTATCCCTAGCCTTGTCCTTATCCTTGACCGGTAGGGGGTGGAGGGAGCGGGCAGTCCCAAACCTGGTGTTGAGGGCTTCCGCAGCGGAAACACCTCTTAGCCGATCGACATTCCCTAGCATAATGCCCCAACTTTCTACAGGCGTTGCAGGTTACCTTAGGCCGTGCATTGGGGTGCTGGCCTCCACGAGTATTATGGTTCGAGTACTGATTCTGGCAGGTCGACAGTATTACTCCTGCAGTTAAAAGTTGCCTCGGTTATCCCCCTTTCTTTTAGTTCCCCACTGTTCGTTGAAATAGTCACTCCACTCCTTCATCGCCCTTTCTACGTTGATCGCAGTGTCATATAGGTCAACGTAGGAGATGCACCGACGTACCGACATCCTCTCCTTGATGGTGGGGTTCAGCCCGGCCTCGAACCGGTTCATCTTCAACCATTCATCAGCTACAAAGGCTGAGGCAAATCGCAAGAGCTCCATAAATTTCGAGGCGTACTTACGTACGCTCATGCTGTTCTGCTGCAGTTACATGAATTCACCTTCCTTGGCCTTCTGGAGGGAGATGGGCTAAAAATGATCCTTAATAACTTCCTTGAACTTATTCCAACTAAACCCAGGCTCGTGTTGTCTCTCCCTCACTATGGCCCACCATAGGTCGGCCTTATCCTGCAGGTGGAATACAACGAAACCCACTTTCCACTCCCCGGGGCATTGGATTGCATCGAACAGTTTCTCCATGCCCCTAATCCAGTCCTCAAAAGTCTTGGGGTCGGGGTACCATCATAAATGGGTGGGTGGTGGCTCATGAATCTCTTAAACATATACGAATTATCTTCCTCGACCCTCTTTTCTCAAGCCTCCATTAGCTTTTACAGTTGTTCGTTCTTTAGCCGTAACTGCTCCCCTTGCTTCTACAGCAGCTCCAATAGTTGTAGGTTGGTGAGGTCCGTTGCAACAGGCGGATTGGTCTTATCTACCTGGCTGCGAGACCCGTTCCCGTTCTGAGGGCATAGGGCCTCCAGCCGCTCACTAAAGCTCGACATGAGAATGTCCGGGTTCGTAGGGACCCTCGTAATAGGGTGAGGTCCAGTTTGGGATTCATCGTTGTTGTTTCCCACAATCCTATTTGGGAAATAAGTTGGGTTTAGTTCCCCTCCTAGTAGTTCGTTTCCGAACATGCTACTAGAGTTTAATACGCATCACATGCTCATGCATCATGCAGCATTTGACAGGTGTTTGATCACAGCACATTACCATACCCACGGGGTACAACTACTACATCACATGCTCATGCATTTCACATTATATAGGCATCACGTTCATGTGGTTCACACACTTCATAAAAAGAGAATGTTGGCATTTAGGTAATCCAAAGATTTCACTGCATAAAAATTTCAAAATCATAAGTGGTTCACACTAGTACTTTCCATTACATCACAGTTGAAATTTTTTTATTAGCCTACAGCGGCTTCACAACATAACAGAAAAGAAACTAACAACATAGTCCTGGCAAACATCACGCTTAAGTGACTACCAGCTTCTACTGGTTGGGGGCATCCAGTGGACAGGTGCCCCTACACATTTGACCACACCTACCCCGCTTCCAGTGGGGAACCTCAGGCTCGGGTTGGTCCTCGTCTAGGCCTTCTTCTTGATCTTCCTCTGTCAGGCGTTCTTCCTTTGGGTCCTTACCCTTCAAGGGGTCCTTCTCAGGTTCCTCATCCTCTAAAGGCTCTGCCGCATGCTCTCCCTCGAGGTCTTCTCTCTCCATGGGGTCCTCCTCAGGATTACTCTCCTGCACAGGTTCCTCCATAGGGTCTTTCTCTGGATCTTCCTCAGGGTCTTCCTCCTCCATTGGGTCCTCTTCGGGTTCATACTCAGCCCTGTGTCTTCCTCGGGTTTATATTCAACTGAAGGTTCTTCTCCAGGGTCTCCCTCCGTAATGGGTTCTGTCTTCAGCTCACCCTCACTGCCTCTAAGCTCATTCTCCTCAACAAACCCATCATCCTCAATGTCCTCCTCTGGTGGTGGGGGTGGGGTTTCATCCTCAGTGTCAGGGGTAGGAGGCTCATCATAGGGACCTATGTCTCTAAGGTAGTCCACCAATCGATCCATAGTCATCCCCATGGGCTCCCACTCACACAAACAGCACCCTCCAGCAAAGTGAAATCGCCTATCCTTAGGGTGTAATTCCCTAACCCTGTAACGCCATAGCGGGTCCGCAAGAAGGGTCCTAAGGTAAAACAAGGCTTGGTTGTGGTCAAACCTCAAGCAATCATTTGGGATTTCAGCCAGTCTCTCCTGCAAAAAAGTGTAGATCCGCCCTAAGTGGCTTTCTAGGCTAACTCTAGGCAGCTTCCCCATCCTCTCATAGCGGCAGCACCGCCCATACATTCACAGTGGTGGGTCAGGTTCATCCTAGACATTAGTAGGTTTACATTAGTTACACGGCAACAGGCAGATAATCAAACATATACAAATATGCTCCCCTCTCCGCCTTACACTCACACTCCGAGTAGTCTTTAGGTCTACTAGTTTTAGTTCTTAGCTTTTTATAGTCTTTTGGGCGAGCATTCAGGTCAGTTAACCTGGGCTCTGATACCACTTTGTAACACCCGGGTTTCTAATTTCATTTCATTATTACTAATCTTATCTTACGTCGCAGCAAAACCTGAATTGGGGTGTTACCGTTATATTTCCTTCTTGGAAATACCAGGCTGGATATCGAAACAATTAATACAACATTCTTGAAAAATACTTCAACCTTAACAAAGGGGTCAAACTTCAATGTCACAACTAATTTAAAACAGCTGTTAACATTGTCTTTAGTATAAGAAAACTCTTAAGCTTGCATCTTCTTCAACTAAGGTGTCAGAGCCTCACTCTAATTTCGGTCCTCTAGTCCCATGCACAACCAAATCACCTGAAAAACAAAACATTTTATAAAAGTGAGATAAACTCAGTAAGCAATCATCCCTAATAGTAAACTACGCACGCAAATTCATTTTGAAAACATTTTATGAGATAGGGGAAAACAGCAAGACTTCCAAGACACACTTCTCATTAACATAAGCTTCCATGATTACCAGATCTCAGTAATGTACATTCATAATATATAATCCAAATCACGATAGTCAGATTTAGGGTGAGCAACCCCACTGGGTCTCATGGCCTGCGCTTGGGTTCAGCGCAGCTGCTTAACTCGATCCTGGTCTACCGCTTACTATAGCAGTTACCGCTTAACCCTTTTCTGGCCTACCATCACCGAGGATGGTTACTGCTAACTTGGCACACGTCTTGGCAGGGCACGTGGCCACTCACATGCATGCACTAGTTCCCTGGGCAAGGCTAATGACCTTCAATTAACACGATCAGATTAAATCTCACCTAGCTCACCCTTTACAATTACTATGACCCTTCTGTTTATCAAAGATCGATTTAATATGAAAGTTTCATTCAGTCTCAACCCATTTCCCCAAGGTCATCACCACATAAATTAAATCTTGAATTTTCTACACAACATTACCAAGTCGCAACTCCTTAACATATCACATCATATAGATTTTGCTATGCAGCCACATTCAATTAACTCGTGCTGTTATTTCATTCAATCGATAAACAGAGCAATTCTTACCATGTTCAAAGCACACACGATTTCAAACAACTTGGGGAAGAGTTAGGGCATGATTGTTACCTGGATACCATACAAAGTTACGGGCTTGGTTACTATTTCGAATTTACTGCTCCGCACCTGGGCCAACACATAGCCCACACTTAGTCCAACCTCAAATAAATTACACCCCTAGCCTTTGCCTTACATCCAAAATTATTATTATTATTTTTCTAAACTTTACGCTTACTCTTAGGGCCCCCAATCCGAAGCCCAACCAGGGTCTAGATTCAGCCAGAATCTGGGTTCCCTTCCAGAACTCATGACTTCTGCCCTCGAAGCCCAAATTCCAGTTTCTAACCCAATATAGAAGCTCCACACTTGTCATGTTCAAGGTTTCGCCAATTCTCACCCGAACTAGGCCGTTTTCTTATTTCTTTTAAGGGTGTTGCCGACTGTCTTGGTCTGGACAGTCCGTGATAAATTGACCATAACTTTTGGCCACACTATCCCAATTTGCTCGATTCAAAAACGAGGTTATGTGGTACACGCGACGCATCCACCCTAAATGTTCCATAATTTTTGGCAGATTGGCCTGCTTTGGGAAAATTTCTGAAGTTAACGTCAGTGCAGCCCTCTTTCCAGACTAGCAGGTTTTTCCCTAGTTTACTAACTCGACTTCCCAACCCCATAACTTTAGCACCCGACATCCAAAATTCAACTTCTTACCCATTACAGAAATATGCGCTTGTCTACTACAACTTTCATGTTTAGTGGTTTTGCTATTTCCTGCTGTAGCTACGTCAAAAATCCTAAAACATGCCAATTATCCCTAACTGTCCCAGTTTTGATAATCTCCGGTAAGCGGGCCATAGCGCATTCCATACAAGTTGAAATCTCTTGGTTCAAAAGGTGTAGTGCAAAGGACGCTTTAGCCCATCTACCATCCAATTTTTACGATTTTAGACCAATGGGTTACTGAGAATAAATTTTTAAAGTTATGTAAATTTTCTGCCCTTAACCAATGGTATGTTTTTACCAATTTCAAACCCACGATCCAATCCTTTCACCTCAATATCCATGTTGTTAATTCTCGTGACAACTCAACGTGACCTCTAACCCAAGTCGTCTAAGTCGAGGAAGCTTTTGAATTTCATAATCTAACGCGAAACACCATGAAATACTCACCTTGATGTAAATTCGGGAGAGAAACGATTTGAACGTCGAACTCTTTGTGCTTAAAATTTTAAAAACAAAGCATAAAAACGAATTTCAATGCTTCATACTTAAAATCCATGTAAAACCATGAAACTTTGAAAGAACTACAAAATTTTGGAGTGTAACGGCCCAGATGTATATAAATCACTTTTTGTGTTTCTTTCATTAGTTTTCCTAATTAGACATGATAACCCAAATGATCAGGCGTTACTGCCGTCCAACAAGGACAAGGCTTTGCTTGTACATGATAAACTTAGCCATAATAATCAATGTTTACCATCAAAGGCATTCACACCATCACAACCCATCAGATTGTGCATGATAAACTTAGCTATAATAATCAATATTTACCATCAAAGGCATTCACACCATCACAACCTATCAGACCATCTAGATAAATATGGAAACTGTTCTAACATCAAAACCATTCAAACCTCTCAAGGATTATAACAAAACATCGAATTCTGATAAAATATACAGTTTCTACATCAACTATATATATATATATATATATATATATATATATATATATATATATATATATCACAATACAGTGTCATAAACATCTCAACGATAATACACCACCATTTCATATAGACTTCCTGGCTCACTTATCATCTTTAGCTGTCCTACCCACCAGAGGGTGATTCACTGAATACTTTCCTAAAACAAAACATGAAAACATTTCGAACTGTGAACTGAAGCTCAATACATGCATTCTTGTATTGTTAAACGTTTATGGAAAAAAATGGGTTGGGCCCGTATTGCAATTAATTTTTTAATTAGGCACAGGGAATGAGATAAATATGAAACTGCACTGTCAATTATTATCTGATAGTGAACCCTTGGTAACTGTTACGATCTGAAGATAGGTGTACGCCTGTCAAGTCGATCAGGACCAGACCTGAAGCCCCGCGGGTAACTGAAGGACTGTGCCTTGTAACTGATAACTAATGGGGTCATTAAGTATGTGATAAATCACTGATTAAACTGATTCATTGATGTACTTACCAAAACATTATAATTTTGATAAATACGTGCTGATTTCTAAAGATATAGACAATGAACGTACCTGAAATTTTTAAATGTAAGCTTAGTAAAAAATATTATGCACAAAAGTGGAAGGAATGATAGATTAGGCACTGGTTCTATACAAATTTATCGTTGTAAGAATATAAGGTTAGCAAAAATATTTATTTCATAGCTAATAACTTAGTAAAAGAAAAGTAAAAGCATAACAGAGGCTTAAAAAGAATGACTCATGACTTAGTCATATGATATCTGATTATGATTCAAAACCCCAATATAGAAAGCTTAGGAAGTCCCAAAAATCTTTCATTTGGAACACCAAGCTTGATTCCCACAATAGGATTCCCAAAATGAAGTTAGAATACAAGCATGTCAGTTTTAGTCCATTTTGCACAGTTTTGGTAAAATGACTATAACTTTTTCCACAGACCTTAGATTAAGGGAATTCAAAAGGCATTTGAAAGCTAACACACTAACTATCTACCCACCAAAAATGATAATTTTCTAATGCGCCAATCATTACCAGTTTAATCTTGAAGTCTATCCTATTTTTTTAAAATTTCCAGCCGTCACTGTTTTAGCATTTCCCTCTCTTTTTTACACAAATCCTCAACTTAGACCATTTCTTAAAAGCATATAAACAAGCTTTGGTTCATACCAACATCACACAAAATTACCACACTCAAATTCGCTTCATAATCATATCCAATAAAGATAATTTTTCAATCAAATACACACATAATCTAAGCTTGATGCTAGTTTAATCCAAACCATACATTACTTGCCAAAATCCTAGTTTATGGCCAACTTGGACTCACTCCAACTCATTTGAATTCAACAAAAACATCATCATAAACACCAATAGATTAGCAGATGACCAAATCAAAGATAAAACAATCAAAATTCAACACTTTAACATCAAGCTTGCATGATTAAGGATTAACCCTAACCCTAGCATGATTCAACCTCAACTCCAACATGATCAACACCAAAATAACTCTTATTTTTAATCAAAATATTATGATCAAAGATCATAAACATCAAAACAAGCATCAAAACTAAAGTAAAAAGCAAAACCAATAAGATCAAGGTTCAAGATTACTCACTTTGCTTGAAGATAAGTAGAGATGGAGGTGATGTTTAGTGATTTTGATGATGGAGGATGGTGGCTAGAGGTACTAGGATGTTAGAGGGTCGGAGTCCACCAGGGCTGGCCAAAAAACTGGCAGGAAAACACCCAGATGCTCCTGCAGTTCTGGCTGGCCGTGAGGAGAGAGAAATGAGAGAGAGAATGTGTATTTTGGATTGAGTTGTGTTTTTTTGACTAATCAACTATCTTGGCTGAGTTTTTAACTAGTAAAGTAACCTTTTTGGCCTAACCATGGTTATGCTTGATCATGGTAATTATTTAGGTTAATAAGCAAACTTGTTGGGCTTCAAATCAGCTGAAATAAGTTGGGTTCGGGATAAAACGCTTCGTATCGATAACATTTTTATGAAACTCAAGATTAAATTTTTGTAATGTTACGGAAAACAAACTAAATGACTTAGATTAAACTTGTTAGGGCTTACTATTAATTCTTCTAAAGTTTTCATTAATAAATTAAATAAACAAATAAAATATGAAATGCCAAGTGAGGGCCCAAATAAATTTTTTCCCACCGGGGTGAATTAATGTGATAAATAATTATGAGAAAAAAATCATGAACGTGAGGTAATTAAATAAATAAACATAATTAAATAATTTAGGTTGGGCTATTATAGCTTTCCCCCCTTAAAGAGTTTCGCCATCGAAACTTATGACTTTACTATGTAATGAATATTACCTCAAATAATTGTGGGTATTTGGCCTTCATTTCCTCTTCAGTCTCGCAAGTAGCTTCTTAGGAGGTATGATTTAACCATAGCACTTTAACCAGAGATATCTACTTGTTGCACAACTGTTTAATCCTGGATCTAGTATTTGGATTGGTTGCTTTTCATATACTAAATCCGCGGTGATTTCAATAGGTTCAGATACAGTGATGTGGTTTGGATCTGGGGTATACTTTCTAAACTGAGAGATGTGAAATACGTTATGCAGGTGTTCTAGCTCTACCGGCACATCCAGTCGATATGCTACGGGATTTAACTTTTCAATGATTTCATAAAGTCCAACATATCTTGGACTCAATTTGCCTCGTACCCTAAAACTCTTGATACCTTTAGTTGGCGATACTTTCAGAAAAACTTTATCGCCTACTTGAAATTGCAAAGGCCTCATTCTCTTGTCCGCATAACTCTTTTGCCGAGTCTGGGCAACCTTAATGTGCTCCCGAATCCTTCTTATTGTTTCCACGGTTTCCTAGATCATTTCGGGGCCTACAATCAATGCCTCATCCAAGTCACTCCAACACAGTGGGGTTCTACATTTTCTTCCATATAAAGCCTCAAATGGGGCCATTCTAATGGTGGACTGATAGCTATTATTATAAGAAAACTCCATCAATGGTAAATCGTCTTCCCACTTCCCTTGGAACTCCAACACACAAGCTCTTAACATGTCCTCTAGAATTTGATTCACTCTTTCAGTTTGTCCATCTGTCTCAGGGTGATAAGAGCTGCTAAATTTCAATTTGGTACCAAAGGCCTTTTGAAGTGCTTGCCAAAAACGGGCTTGGAATCTTTGGTCCCTATCTGATACCATATCTAACAGGATTCCGTGTAGTCGGACTATCTCTGTAACATACAATTGGGCTGGTGTTTCAACTCCCCAAGTATCTTTAATTGGCAGAAAATGGGCCGACTTGGTAAGTCGATCGACTATGACCCAAATAGCATTCTTCTTCGAGGAAGAAAAGGGTAAACCCATCGCAAAGTCCATTGAGATCGAATCCCACTTTCAAGTGGGAATTTCTAGGGGTTGCAATTCACCCACGGGACGCTGATGTTTTGCTTTAACTTTCTGGCAGGTCAGACACTTGTCTACATATTCTGCAACCTCCTTTTTTATATTACTCCACCAGAAGTATTACCTTAAATCTCTGTACATCTTGCTGCCTCCTGGATGCACTGAGTATCGAGCATGTGAGTGTCCTCTAGGATCTATTCCCTTAATTCCTCATTTTGGGGCACACATAGGCGATTCTAGAGTCGTAGGGTCCCTTCCTCATGTACTACAAACCTGGGAGACTTTCCTTTCTCTAAATTTTGCTTTATTCTTTGGAGTTCAGGATCACTTTCTTGGTTCACTTGAATTTCCTCCACTATGGAAGGCTGTAAGGTAAGTGCCGATAATTGAACTTGTGCTTGCCCATGGGACACTAGTTGAATTCCCAAGTCCTCAAGTTCTTTCAAGAGACTCAACTGAGTAAACACCATAGTATTTGAGTTGTGTTGTGCTTTCCTACTCAGGACATCTGCTACAACATTTGCTTTTCCTGGATGATATTGAATAGAGCTGGGTAATAGGTCGTGTCGGGTCAGGTTTGTGTTCGTGTCGAACTTAAACGGGTTGAGAATTCCTCAACCTGAACCTAACCCATTTATTAAACGGGTTGAAAAATCTTGACCTGTACCCATTTAATTTTTAAACCAGTTGACCCGTTTAATCCGTTTAAGATAAACAGGTCAAGTTCAGTCACTTAATTGACTATTTACGCATTTAATATTTTCAACTAATACGTAATTACAGTGTTAAAAATTAAATTTACATATCACATTAAATAATTACTGTTTGAAATTCCCCATATTCATCATAATTTATAATTTCTAAAAATTTTTATATTCTTAATTATCTAATAAAAAGTAAATGGATAAATAAAAAATGAAAAAATGAGTTGACTTATTTAACTCATTTAATTAAATGGATTAAATAGGTACTTTTTCGTGTCGAGAATCTCGACCTGAACCTAACTTATTTAATTAAAGGGGTTGAACGTGTCAACCCATTTAATTAAACGGGTTGAAAATTTATACCCAAATCCACTTAACTTCGTGTCGGGTTCGGATCGGTAATCGTGTCGGGTCAGCTTTTCCCTGCTCTAATATTGAATTTGCAAATCATAACCTTTAAGCAGCTTAAGCTAATGCCGTTGCCTCAAGTTGAGCTCCTTCTAGGTGAAGATATACTTCAAACTTTGATAGTCAGTATAAATCTTGCATGGTACTTCATATAGGTAATGTCTCCAAATTTTCAGCGCAAAGACCACGACTACTAACTCCAAGTCATGGGTAGGATAGTTTTTCTCATAGGACTTAAGCTATCGAGAGGCATAAGCTAGTACCTTATGTTCCTGCATCAGAACACACCCCAATCCATGCTTTTAAGTCTCGCTATAAATGGTATACTCCTTACCTTCCATTGGTAGCATTAGGTCTGGGGCGGTAGTTAGTCGCTGCCTTAACTCTTGAAAAGCTTTCTCACATTTTTTGCTCCACTCAAACTTGTTCACTTTCTTCAGCAGATTGGTTAGGGGTGAAGCTATTTTTGAAAAGTCCTTGACGAACCTTCGATAATAACCTGCTAAACCCAGAAAGCTTCTAATCTCAGTGATGTTAGTAGGCCTTAACCACTCCGTGACTGCCTTCACCTTCTGCGGGGCAACTTTGATTCATTCTTTTGTAACCACATGACCCAAAAACATCACTTCTTCCAACTAAAATTTACACTTCTGTAATTTGCCATAAAATTAATGCTCTCTTAGGGTTTGTAACACCATCCTTAAATGATCAGCATGTTCATCTCTGTCCTTAGAATAGATAAGAATGTCATCTATGAACATCATCACAAATTTGTCTAGGTAGGGTCTGAAGACTTTGTTCATAGGATCCATGAAGGCTGCGGGAGCATTGGTGAGGCCAAATGGCATCATTATAAACTCATAGTGGCCATATCTAGGTCTAAACGTAGTCATAGGGATGTCATCAGGTTTAATCCTAAGTTGGTGGTACCCTAGCCTCAAATCAATCTTAGAGAAGACTCCTACTCCTTGCAATTAATCAAACAAGTCATCGATTCGCGGCAAAGGATATTTATTGTTGATGGTGATCTTGTTGAACTCCCTGTAGTCAATACACAGCCTTAAAGTTCCATCCTTTTTCTTTACAAACAACACTGGGGCACCCCATGGTGACACACTTGGCCTAATAAAGCCTTTCTGCAACAGCTCATCTAATTGAACCTTCCGTCTCTTGAGCTCAGTTGGGGCCGTACGATATAGGGCTTTGGAAATAGGTTGGGCATCAGGGATTAATTCAATTCCAAAATCAATTTCCCTCTATGGGGGTAATCCTGGTAACTCTTCAGGGAAAACATCCTCAAATCCACAGACTACAGGAATATTTCCAGCTTTCTCTTCTTTTACTTGGGTGTCAATAGCATAACACCAATATCCGATACACCCTTGACATAATAGCTTACTTGTTTTCATAGTAGAAATCAAGGGATAGGATTGTTCCTCTCTCTACCTATAGAAGAATACTTCTCTCCCTTTTTCATCTTTCAAAATATCCTTAAGATCCTCACAGTCAATCTTAGCTCCATAGGTGTGCAACCAATTCATTCCCAGAATGTTATCGAAATCAGATAAATCAAATTAAATCAAATCCACAGGGAAGGTGGTTCCACCAATGGTAATGGGAATAAGTCTATAGGAGATAGGGCATTCAATCACATAATCATTGGGTAGCTTGATCCTATAATTGGTTTTCGTCCTCCTATCTTCATGGTTCAATTGCATAGTAGATCGGGTGGATATAAATAAATGAGTAGAACCCGAATGAAATAATACACAAAATAACTTTGAATTTAAAAAGAGAGTTCCAGTGACTACCGTACCAGAGATGGCAGTTTCCTTCTTGTTCATTACATACACCCGTCCTACTGTTGCAGGCCTTAATGGTGGGGCCCCTTGGCGAGATGGGGCCAAGGGTTTTACAGCACCTTTGTCTACAACCTTCATCCTTCAGGGGCATGCAGCAATAAGGTGTTTAGGGCTTCCACACCACATGCACTTATTAGTTCCTACTCGGCATTCAGGGGTGGTGTGATTTGTTCTGCCGTATTTCGCACAGGGCACTGTCGAGCCTGCAGGATGGCTCTTGGGGAAAGCAGGAGAAGGTTTTTTGTGGTTCACACTTTCACTCGGAGTTCCTCGCTCAAACCCCTTTCTCTTTTGGTTGATTGGATTCAGTGCTCTCAACTTTGTCTTTACTCGCTCCACTTCAGTCGCTCGCTCATATAGTCCTCGGTAAGTTAAAATTGATTGCCCAGCTAATAATTTCAATTATAGAAAGCCAAACCCTCTTCAAACCTTCTCATCTTCAACCTTTCAGATGATACAAACTTAGGAACAAACCTGGATAGTTCTGTGAACTTATTGGCGTAATGCATCATAGTCATGGTGCCACTCATCTTCAGCTCTATACACTCTTTCTCCTTTTACCTTTTGGATCACAACTGGGTAAAATTTTGCCCTCAACTCACTTAGAAAGTTACTCCAGGTGAATTCAGGCCCCACGAGCTTATCCTTAACAGTATTCCACCAAATATCAGCTTCACCAGTTACATAATACGTCCCAATGTTTACTTTCTATTCTTCTAGCACTTCTACCATCGTAAAGATTTTCTCCATTCCCCTTATCCATTCCTCCAGTACTACTGAATCATAAGTTCCATTATAAACTTTAGGGTTGTGTTGTGCTGCCCTATCTGCTAATTTATCCTCTTTACGAGGGGGTTTCAGTAGGTACTTGGGGAATTCGCTTCATCAATTCACCTACTAAGGCCAGCTAGTAGTTCGGGTCCCCAATGTTGTTAGCTAACTTAGAAGAAATTAGTGGCATTTGGCCAAAATTTGGTGGCACATGATGGGAGGCTTGATCACCCGATCCCTGGCCATGATCTGAGGTTTCCTTTATATGAACCTTTGCATTGTTGTGTACTGATTCGGATATTCTGATCATGCATTAAACGGGACAATGCAATCACTGGAATACTCAAACATATAAGATAAGCATGCTTAACAAATACATTTAGTATAACTCAAAGATTATTGAAAACAAACCCAAAGCTTCATTATATCATTTCTTAAGTGCTTATTTACATACATAACTGCCTGTTTATACACATGATCAGCAAAACATATTACATCTAACTGACTAAGCGAAGTCAGTTTTTACTCCTATCTCAACCCCAAACACTAACTATCCCTAAGATACTAGGTCCATCACATGATCAAGAAGAGATACGGACCATGTCATCAAGGTCGGAGAGGATTGGACTAACCATATACAATGTCATATCCTACACAAAATACATCCATCTAAACCAACCATGATATAAACAAATAGGGCTCAAAAAGAAAACTACCAACACTAACCCCTAGAACCACTTAACGATCCCTAGATGGATCGTAATCTGGGTCGGACTCATCATTAGGCTCTTCGCCTGAATCGAAGCTGCTAATCGATGCCTCTGACTCGGCATCACCAACCTCTTGCTCTACTTGTTGCTCCACTATTATCTCATCAATCTCTTGATCCCATTGTTGCTCTACCACCGCCTCATCAATATCCTGATCCTCCTCGAGATCATCCTCCTCCTCCTAATGGCCCTCATCCTTAGAACTAACCACCACTATCTCTGGTGTATCAGGGAGATCTGTCACCACATGAGCCTCCCCAGGACTGTCAGGCATCAGTGGGGTACCTGGTGTGGGTGAGAGGGTGGTCCCTATACTGGTGCTTGGGCTACAGGCGGCGGGTGTACCTGATGTAATGGGAAGACACTGTGGAGTCTCCATGGTAATCCCCCTCTGCTCAAACTCCTTCCTCAACAACAACTCTGTAGCGATAGTAGTCCAAGTCCCCTGAGCCTGAAACCTAGGCCCGTACCAACCTGGGTTCCCCGTTATCGTATAGTGATGATAACAGAGCCTAAACTTCATCCACAGATCAACTACGAGTAAGGACCAGAGTAGTCTATGTGCATGAACCACAATACTGTGAAACTCAGAGAAAGGGTCCTATGCATGAGCCTCTATACCAGCATGTAGCAGTGCAATGTGAGTAGCCATAGATGCACCCGACATCATGTTAACACCATAAGGGTCTATCTAACAAAGAAAAGACATATATGAGAGGCATACATAACCATAATTAAGAAAATGCAAATATATGCAACCTGCATTTCTAATATTGTTACTACACTTCTAATATCACTTTAGCAGTATACAATGACCCTCACTACCAACCATTCTCACCCTCTTATTTCTAAACTCCACATTTCACAAAAAAAATCTCAACCTGGCTCTGATACCAAATCTATAACGCCCTAAATGTACATAAATTACTTTTTGCATTTCTTTCATTAATTTTCCTAATTAGACATGACAACCTAAATGATCAGGTGTTACCGTCGTCTAACAAGGACAAGGCTTTGCTTATACATGATAAACTTAGCCATTATAATCAATGTTTACCATCAAAGGCATTCACACCGTTACAACCCATCAGACCGTTTAGGTAAATATAAAAACTATTCTAACATCAAAACCATTCAAACCTCTCAAGGATTACACCAAAATATAAAATTCTGA